>JANEYF010000930.1:0-155827 GCA_029963845.1 Rhamnusium bicolor
TGTGATAACGAAAGTGATTTTCAGAACTTCCCGAATACTCCTTCTAAAATTGGAGCTGGAATTTCTCTGCATGCCATGCATGCATGCACTGCATGCCTTGAATTCAAATTGAGGTACGTTAGAGAACGCAACTTTTTTGTAATGCGATATAAGAGAAAAACAATCAAGAAATTTACAAAAAAGCATTTCTAACTTAATTCGTCGAAAAATCAAAGATATTGAAATCGTTGACACTTTGGTCGTCTTACTCCATGCTGATAAGTTCGTTGATAAATGAAGGTAAGGTAGACATCTCGAAGTTCTCGAAGATAATTGCTTTCCTGAAAAGAAAATCTACTGATTATAGAGCGAAATGTCCCTAATTTTTTTTAGAGACGAGATCAGCAAATTTCTTCTTCAAACACTAGATCATCATTTTTGATGATGAAGGCAAAAAAATGACAGTTTGTTTTATAGTTTTTATTTCTCAATTAACGGTAATATTTATAGTTGGAAAACGTTTTGTTGGGTTATATTTATTGTAGGTTGCATTAATCTTGGGAATAGCTGGGGTTTGCCAAAGAAACGAGCTCATGAAATTGACTATAAACGACAAATAAGAGGAATTGCTGTGTTGTAATCCTAAGACAAATAAACCACAGAGTTTTACACAATCTATCGGAAGATTGATAATAACAATTTTTAAAAAGTACGCCACTCTCCATTCTCCAACAATAGTGAATAGACGGTTTCTCTATAGAAAAAAAGAAGTCATATTTGAACATATTTGGTTTAATTTAGGCTTGCACCTGCAAGATTGCAATGCAATACTCCATCACGCTTGATGTACAACCTGAATTGCAAGACTGAATTCTGCAAACATATCACAACCTTGAAACAAGCTGGAAAATGTAGGTGTGTAATTCGGAAAATCTCGGTTTCTTTCATTTCTGTTGTTTATGGACGCTTACAACATGATCACATGACCTACAACTTGAATATCGGTTGGAGGCTTCGTATTTGGCTTGCCACAACAGCTGAGTTTGCAACAAATCCTAGCCAGTGGTAATTACGAAGTCTGATGCAAGCTTGTATCAAGTGACATTCTTGCATTAGTAAACCTGATGCAAGCCATAAAAGCTTGACGTGCAAACCTGATACAAGTATAGTAGGTAGCAAGCATTCAGTGACATTTGTGATATACGTGATAGTATGTAAGCAAATATCCTAAAAACTTGTCTTTATTGATTCAAGACTGGTACCAATCTCGTTGCAAAGAAACACAGATTACGAATTGATATGATTTTAAGTTGTAAAGTGTGCGGGAAAATAGTTATGGCTTAAAAACAAAATGGAGTCAAGAAATTAGAGCACAGAATACTGTATTTTTTTTTGATAGAAACAACATTTTGACAGATACTCGATTTTGATAGACACTTCTAAGACTCCTTACGAGGAAAAACCAGAAGTAGGGAACTGGGCGGTGCTGTCCCCGAAAAGTCATGATTTTGGTTCTTCTGTTAAACTCAGGAATGTATGTTGGACTTGGCATGAAACGATATGTAAATTTAATGCCAATATACGAGGCACTTGGTACCCTGAAAGCTTCTGCCTAGCCAGAGCTTCACGAATGGGGCAAGCTGTCATGGTGGAAGACATTTAGTTCGGCAAGTGACGACATTTTAAAGATACGGTTTCCTAGAATTTGTCCGTTGGATAGAATCGAACCGAAAGCGGAGTGAAAATCGAATTGCGGAGGTTATTTCCTACAAAAAGCTAAAAGCAGTTTGCCCTGTATCATCAACCTAAATAGATCATGCCAAAAAGGATTTGTTTGTGCTTTTGTTAGAAGGAAAGGAACCGGAGGAAAAATTATTTGATTTACTAAAATGTGAAAAAACACGTAAAACAAGTGAACTTTTTTTATATTGAAGGAGCATTTAAATTATTTTAAATAAACAAAGAAAATTTGCTTTTAAATGTTTCAAAATTATATTTTCACTCTACACGTGTTTCGGCTTTTTTAGGCCCTTTTCAAGAGTACAGATGAGAGGTACTAAATTATAATTTGTGTTCCTTGCTTATATACTGAATGTTACATCTGGCAACTTATACTAATAAAAATGGTTTGAAAGATTTGGAATTATTTAGAAAAGTTAAATTACTTTATCTAAAATGTGGTGACCTGCGAATATTTGTTGTTCATTTGTAATAGTTTTTTTTATTTTTTGGAAGCTTTCTTAATTTCTAATATTTCTAGTAAGTCTAATTTTTTGCTTTTCTTTTCGGAATGAAGTAATTCTACATTATCCATATTTATAAAGTGATTGTTTTCTATACAGTGTGTTAACATGCCGGTGCTATATACGTTGTTTACAATAGACTTTTTATGCTCCTCAAGTCGCTTTTTTTATGTTACGTCCAGTCTGGTCAATGTATATAGCGTCGCAGTCACTACATTTTAGTTCATACACTCCTGTCTTTTGTTGTTATATACATTGGCCAGACTGGACGTAACATAAAAAAGCGACTTGAGGAGCATAAAAAGTCTATTGTAAACATCACTTTATAAATATGGATAATGTAGAATTACTTCATTCCGAAAAGAAAAGCAAAAAATTAGACTTACTAGAAATATTAGAAATTAAGAAAGCTTCCAAAAATAAAAAAAACTATTACAAATGAACAACAAATATTCGCAGGTCACCACATTTTTAGATAAAGTAATTTAACTTTTCTAAATAATTCCAAATCTTTCAAACCATTTTTATTAGTATAAGTTGCCAGATGTAACAATCAGTATATAAGCAAGGAACACAAATTATAATTTAGTACCTCTCATCTGTACTCTTGAAAAGGGCCTAAAAAAGCCGAAACACGTGTAGAGTGAAAATACAATTTTGAAACATTTAAAAGCAAATTTTCTTTGTTTATTTAAAATATTTAATAATGTTTCACAAGGAGCCAACCGCAGAATCAATACAATGTATTTAAATTATTTAATTGAGCCAAGAGTACATGGTGACCAGAAAAGAATTTCGCGAGTACATTAGATTTAAAATGGTGAACTTTTTACAACTGTATTTTTTTTGTAAAAAATGGTATTAAGAGAAATGCATATTTATCAATTTGTAATTATATAGGGATATTGCTTCCCAAATCAAATAATACGTCTTCACTACACACAAATTTTCGACTCCTTTTGATACAGCCGCATACGACTAAAGCTATTTTCGACCGAATAGAACCGACGAGGAAGACCTACAGAAATCGCGGAATTTTTTCGCGATGGAGGCTAGCGGACTTTAGGAAACCACCTTCATATAATTACTCGAGTTTGGTTTTAGCGGATGTCGGTCGTGGTCAGTTTGTACCGACCGACTGTACTAGGAAACCGCAACTTAAGAACACTAAGCGAATTACGCATGTTACCTGCTCTTTCTAATGAAAGTTTGACCACATTAGAAAAGTTTGATGTCAAGTCTTTTGAATCGGTATTTTACATATTACCCTATGCGCCGCTGTGTCGATGTACATGTATGAAAAGGAGATATTTGCCGCCAGCTTTTTGTCTAGCAAATAAAATTATATGCACATGAAACTGTAGTGATGTTTCCGACCATTGTAATTATTTTGGAGAAAATGAAGGACATTGTTTTAAGTGACGAAGAAGATGATGCCATAATTTTAAGCGCCGAGGAAAATGATGATTAAGGTTCATTGAAAATTATTCTTGTATTGTTTCTTTTGATTAATATCACCCCTTAATGTAATATTTATTTTATGCGTTTATTTATTATATATTAAAAAAATCTCTTTTAATGTAAGAATAAAATTTATTGTAACTTGTAATGATATTACTTTTGTAAGAAATTTCCATTTTTAATCTAGAAAATAGGTTTAAACTGACGAATATAAGACGCTTACTTTTAAAGGAGACTGGATTAATCATTTTTAACTTTTATCAGATTCTGTTTTGTCAACCAAAAGTGACATTAGGATCGGTAAAAACTCTAACGATCCCTTATGACACTTTACCGGACTAGACCAGCAAATACATAATTTCCACTCAAAATATTGACCAAAAACAGTTAACTTTCTAGCCAGTTGCAAAAAAAATATTATACATTAGTTACAAAATACTATAATACTATTATTAGCACACCTATCATATTTCTATAACATAAAAATACAGTGTTGAATTTATAATTGGTTTATGTTCTATTTCGAAGGAATACTCTAACTTATATCTCCATAGTGGTAGAGAAGCAACTTGTACCATTTTTTTCAGTCATGTTGTAGACGTAATATAATCCCTAAAAATAATTTATATTTAGATTTACTATAATTTTTTTTGCTATTTTGTAATTCATGTATGATACTGTAACTTTTTAAAACATATTCTTCGTAGACGTATTGCTACTACCAAGGTGTATCTACAATGTGAATCACCCTAAAGATACTCCACGAAACAGAGGAGGATCCAGAAAATTCTCGCCTGATTATATATCTTCTGTTGGCGATAATTAGCCAACAGAAGATATATAATCAGGCGAGAATTTTTTTGGATCCTCCTCTGTTTCGTGGAGTATCTTTAAGGTGATTCACATTATAGACACACGGATATGGTTGAAATAACAGTAAAAGGCTCTCAGATGATATAATAATTATGAGGGTCACCACTTAATTTACCAAATTAGAACATCCCCATTAAACACCCATGACATAATGTGAGCCGAACCATAAAAAAAGTGTTATGAAGTAAATTATTATTTAGTAAAAGATATCTCCGAAGAAAAGCAAAAGCATGGAAACGGCAATTCCTCGTAAAAGATTTAACTGTAAGGCATATATACATAGTTTAAATGGGAAGAGGTTCCATAACTGATTCTTGTGGAGCTCGAACCAATAAATTTATTTCAGTCGACATTTTAAAATGTATGTACTCTCCATGTGTTCCATAACTCAGACAAGATTTTAAAGAAACGATATTATTTAAGAGACTGGGTTTAGTAATTTAAGATGAGCATTTTTTTAATAATTAATTTTTTTAATAATAACGTGTCAATATAATTTTTCAATAAGTATGTTCTAATAATTTAAACATTCTAAAACCTTATGTATGATTAAATAACAATTTTATGTTGTTAAAAGGTAATGGAAAATTAATTCACTTATTTTACAAAAAAAATCATGGGTTTTATAACCCATTAAATAATATTAATTAATACCAAACATATCAAATACAAATGTTGCATATATATTTTGTCTCTTTTAAACATTCGCAAAGATCTGTCCATATTTTTAGTTCGAAATTTTTTACTTACTTTTTTCACAGGACACCTGTTAAAAAAATGTTTAAACATATTTTTATCCATTTGAAATATTACTCTTTGTACGACTCCAAGATAATTGCAAACATTTCCTTCATATGCCAAAGCTGTCTCTTTGAACATGTTATCTGTGTATTTATATATTTTACCAGCCACCTAAAATTTATTGGGAATGATATAGTACACGGAATTCCCACTGCAGATTTGCTTCTCTCATCTAATTTAAATGGTTTGAAATTAGGAAATTCAATGAGAACTGATCAATTTCAAAGTTGCAAATTTTCACACGCCGATGTCATTAAACGGAATGAACACTTGGATGATAATTTATCTAGTTAGTTTCGTGAACGAGCGATAAGGGCACTTGTGTCTCATCCTGGAGTCACAGGTTCGAGCACTAATCGAGGAGCTGAGAATTTTCTAAAGCACAAATTAATTCTAGCATACTTGGATATTGAGTGTGTGTCAATTCAGGGGATAGAGGGGGTAGTATTCTTGTAGTGTTCAATTTAATAATTTTAAATTTAAATTCGAAACATACTGGTCTGTTGATCATGCCAACGTGTTTAACTACCTAACAATTTTAATGATGGCAAAATTTTGAGAATATCTCATATACATGACATACTGCAAAATGTTAATAAAATTTGTTTTTTGAGTTGCTTAATCTAATGAAGCTAGAACAAAATTTCTTGCTGAGCAATTAGATGATATCCTGTAGTACATAGTACGGGTGGAGTTTCGCCCATATCAATTGTCATATCAATTTATCCGTTGATTCTGCTGATCAAACCGTCTGGATCAAATAAGGTAAGCAAATGTGCAGTGGGCTTCTACCATAATAATAATCTAATAAAAAAAGTATTAGTCTGAAATGCCGTGGTATAATACGTTATTTTAAAAACAAAAAAGGGCGTATCTAAAAATCTAAGTTTGATGCTATGGGTAAACCTGTCGACAAAAATCTGTACACCAAACTTTTACTTCCGAAGTAGTTCCACTGAATTCCACCATTTTGGCTTGGAATTTCAGGGATTTTTAAAGAAAACCATGGAATGCCAAGGAATTACAAAAAAATTCTAAGGAATTCCAAGGGAATTTCAAAGGTATATATATATTTTTCTTAGATGGAAATGAACAGATATTTTTTATAATTTTTTACTGCAACAGAAACACTTTATGAGAACATTTGTAAAAGGCATTATATAAACTTAAAAAATAGATTCTAAAAATAAAATAGGATAAACTAAAAACAACACTTTCAATACTTTATTATTATGTTAGGATAGAAATGTTACTATTCATTACAACAAAAGACGGAGAAAAAAGTTTATAAGTACATTTATAAATAATTCAAAAAAAACCAGACTCTAAAAAATAAAACAACATACAATCAGGCTTTCTTATAAATAAATCTGGATCCAAAGTGCTTTCAAAAAAGGCCTTCTAAATCGAATTCAAATCTGAAATAGCTTCTTTTTTCTACGATCTTGTATGAATGTTGGTTCTAGTAAAATTCGAATGTCACAAAATACATCTAGTAATGCACATTATCTAGTAGTGGATATTATGTTCTATCAAGTGACGAAGAAGGAAACAGTGATAAATGTGAAATTCCTGAGAAAATTTTTGAAAAAACTTCTAAAGGAAGAGTTACCAGACGTAATAAATAATTACCTTGAAAATAAATTATCTGTCATGGCCGAAAATTAATTAGTTTTAGATAGCTGCAATGATGCCATTTAAGAAAAAAGGGAACGTTACAAAGAAAATTTTTGACTTAAAAGAGTAAGTTTTTAGAAAACGGCTACGAAATCCAAACCGATGTAAAAAAATTGCAAGAGACAGAGGAGAAGAATATCTTTCCCAAAATGGAAAACTTATGCTGAAAAGAAGATAGAACAGAGACTGTTGGACAAGGAAAAATACAGATTGAAATACAGTGAAAATTTTATTTTAGAAGCCAAAGAGGCTATTTTAAAAAATTGTTATTATTTGGACATTGATCTCAAAAATTCTCTCTTATTTAACAGTACTGCTTTAACACCAGTTGCACGTCGGGTCGTACAGTTAATGTAAAGAATTCGAAACAATATTCGTTCACGTATTTAATTACTTACGATAGATAAACAATTTTGGAATTTTGTGCATTAATAAAATTTAGCAGAAAAATGTTGAGATCATTAAAAATAATTGAAAACTGAATGCGTGATAAAATAGAGAACACCACTTAAGCAAGCGACATCTACTAAGGACTAAGAATATGTTCTTAGTCCTCCGTTGCACTATTCACGAAATAAAAATCACCATAATATGTCTTTACACCTCATTTCAATATAACTCAAAGATACAAAATGTACGTTAAATAATGCGTGAACAAAATATTTGCGACAATTTTATGGTGAAAATTTCCTCAGATGTTAATATTTTTTCTACGAAGTTAAACTTTTCTTTTGGGCATCCGAAAAATGATACTGAACAAAATATTGATGAGCGTACAGAAAATTACAAAGCAGGTTTGGAGGCTCAACGAAGAGATAAAGAAAAACCTTTTGTTGATAAAAATAAGTGTTAGATTACTTCGGATTTTCAGCAAACAATGCCACTTTCGAAACTCAAGACTTTTGCACAGTGCAGTGCACAACTTAACTTATGCAGGAAATATACCGTTTTTTACTTGATTGGATAATACCTCGACCTAATAAAATCTGCAAGCCCAAAAAAAAAACTATATGTGTGTTGATATGAAAATTTGAAGAGCTTTCAGTATGATTAAACTTGTTTAATAAAAAAAAAGAATAGTCTGGACGAAAAAGTAAACTTCAAAGACTATATTAAATGAATTAAGGTTAAGTAGTACGGACACTATTTACACAAGAAAGCCTAGATGAGTATACACCATTTTTTTGCTGATGGTAGGTTGAGGTTCTTCTCAAGGCCTGAACATTTTTCCAGTATTATTTGACCACTGCCATTTGTAAACAGGGAAAGAACGAATAGTCAGCGCACTCCAAAATATATATAAAAACACAACTGTATAAAAAACATCTAAACACAGAGGAAAATTTGATCTTCATATCTGTTAAATACAAGTTGTCACAAACTGTATAAAACGCACTGACACACCGATTAATTTCTAATCTAATTCATAAAAGCAATATAAAATACCCTCGAATATACCACCTACTGACCTACTAGAATATTTTATAAACCCGCACCTAGTACTTATATACTTCCGTCGTCCTTCGCGAAACTGAAAATTTGAAATTTGACTCTATATCCAAACGATGACGCGGGAGAAGGAACCAAGAGACCGCAAATATAACTAAGTGTGTTCTTAATAGAGACCAATCGCGCACTATTATTAGAAAGCTTAAGAATCTTAGTTAAAATAGGTATATTTCTGTTAATTTCTTTTATAATCATATCAGAACATACTTTACAAAGAATAATAATGTTTTATGTATTAAGTAATACATCATATTTATTATTTAACATGGTGTAAAAAAAAATAAAGTATGCACCATTCTCCCTTTAAATATCTGTTTGTAGCTAGCTGGGCCAGCAGCCTTTAAATTGTTTATGTACACAGTATTTCTGCAATAATTTATATGTTAGACCCCTTTCACGTCCTTCGTTTTGGTCACTTTTGAAATATGACCAAAAAATTACTTCAATATGATTTGTCCTTGTCGCATGGGATATTAGGTAATATTGAATCAATAAGTTGCTGTTTTATTCTAGTAGTAATAGTAATTAATGAACTGATGAACTAGTGAGCTAGTGAAAATTTTAATTATATAAACTGTTTTATTAAAATCTTTTGGGGACTGGTTTGACCTATTTAAATTAATCCAATCATAAAAGTTAATATATGTATGTTAATTGTTACTAATAATTTTAATAGTATGTAGGGTTACTACATGAGTTTATATGGTTGTGAAAATTGTTGATAGAACTCAGTGGCGGTTCGTGGGTCAAGAGATAGGGTGGTCAATTAGAAAACTTTACTGTATTACCTATCTTTTAAAGTGATTTAAATTCCAAGTCGATCCTCCGGTCTTTTTGAGATGCAAAGTGGTCAATTACTTTTTCATTAAAGTCTTTTATCTTCTTTATTAATGCCCTTTCTATGGTAAGCATAGCTAAAGAAGATAACCTTTCCTGACCCATGGTATTTCTTAAAAATGTCTTTATTCTTTTTAAGGTGGAAAAATAACGTTCACTTTCGACGGTAGTCATAGGGAGAGTACAAAAGATTTTTAACAGTTTGACACAGAAAAAGTATTGCACAAATTATTGTTAATAAAAAGCTGTAACAAAGCAACTGCACCTTCACTATTGGAAAAATCTTCTCGGCTATATAACACTTCTAATTCAGTTTTAAGTTTCAAATGATTTATGACTGGATACTCCGTTTTAACTAATTTAAACATATCTTGAGGAAAGCTTTTTTATAATCTTTAAATCGATCTGCGTGAAATAACTGAGACTGCTAAATGATTACTGAAACCAAACCTGTTTTTGATCTCAGATGTAATTATATCACAAACTTCTAATGAAATTCTCCTTTTTGTTTCTTACGTTTTACATCTCTGGGTAGACTGCATGGATGTCTCCTCCAAATAGTTATTCAAAATTTTATTTCTGATGTCTTCAATTTTACTATTAAAAACACCAATACACTTATTTACTGTTATGACATCGATATTATATTTTTGTAATTGATTGAACAATATATCACAATGAGGCATAACTAAATGAAAAAAATTTTAGCAGTAAAGAAAATGTTCATTTTGTAAGTGGTTTTTTAAACCAATAACTTGGTTTAGAGTGTTGTTTTCTGATTCATTATCAATGATATTTTCTAAAAAATCTGATAATCCTGTTCGATAGGTATAAACAGTCTCTATGCACTTTGTATTAAAATTCCATCGTGTTGGAGCCGCTTCAGGTAATCTCACCTTAACAACATTATCTAACACGGCTGTTCTTTTTGGCGATTTTCCAAAGAATGAAGAAAAGCTATGTAATTAGTAAAAAAAAATTTTATGCTTTTATCCTGACTTGATGCTTTTTGTAAAATTAAATTTAGTTGATGAGCGTAACAATGAATAAAATTTGCTGAAAGATAACAGAATAATACACAGTCTATTATTTTATTTAAAATATCTATTTTTAGAAACGTTTTCGTTGTAAGCTTTTTACTCCACAGAAATAAAACTTCCTCTGCGGAATGAGGCTGAACAAGCTGAATTTTTGCAGAGACCTTCATTTTGATGTTCTAATGAAGCACAAAAAAATCTCATATGCCTACCCTTGTGCGTCTTGAGATATCGAAGGTCAAAGGTCATGAAAATCGGTTTTTCACGAAAATCTCGCTTCCAGTGCATCTGACGTCGTAAGAACTCATAACAAAACTTACGTAAAATAGTATTCTCTATAAAATTGTTCATATACATTTTTTTCATACGACCAACCGTTTTCGAGATATAGCATGATAAAGCGGGAGCGCGCATTCGTAATAGGTAATACTGTATTATACTGCAGAGCTATAAATATAAAAGCACTTTTCTTAATCTGTTAGACTGGAAAATTAAATTCCCATTATTAAAACCGTTAAAAATTTGTTTATTTATAAAAAAAAATGTATAATAAATAATTAATAATAAAAAATACATTCTTTTCCACACCACGCCTTATGTTTCCTTGCCTTCCTCCTCGTCTTCGTCGGGTTCCACTAGCACCTCGATCAACACATTATCTTCGTCAGCCGCTTCCTCTATATCTGTTGGCTCTATGTCTGTTGGCAAAACCTCTTCAGGCTCAAGGTCACTGAAGTCTTCGATGTTTTGCAACTCTGTTGACGGGTTCAGGCATGCCTGTCCGTGACACTGACCACAAACTTTGGAGCATGGCAGATCGACTTTTCTACACCCGTACTGCGCACCACACCCCTTTTTACAATTACAGAATATTGTATTTAATAGTTCGTCTGGAGCAGATGGCAGTAGTGTTGTTTTCGGCTGTAATATGTCATTTTTTAAATCCCAACCCCATTCTTCGGGTTGTAGATTTTTCCCTAGCCAAATCTGTACTTGGTAGTAGACCCGATAAATATGCTGTCGAGCTGCTTCACTGGTAGGTGGAAGGGATGACAATTTAACAGGTCTATTAAGTCGTGTAGCCTTAATGAATTGTGTGTATCTAAATTTCTCAAGGTTCACTTCATCTTTTGGAGCACCATACATAGCTAACAGAAAACGCTTTCCGTTCTGAAATACTGTATCTGGCGGGCAGTTTTCTGCTTGAAATATTTGAGCCGAGTGAGTCAAATCGGGATGTTTCTTAAACATTGTCATAACCTTAAGCTTTCCTTTGTTGAATAGTGCCGATGTAGTGTCGCATCCAGTGAGGGCATGCAAAATCAAAATATGTTCTTTGCAAAGACGATATTTGTCGAGACTTTTAGGCGAATAAATTAGTGTTGATGTAGTCCCTTTGCCAATTTTCTTTAGAGACTGCGTTTCGGAGAAATACGGTCACGGTCCACTTCTTTATACCTGGATGATTATACTTTTCTTGTCTAGAATAAAGAAATGTTTTTTTATTTGCATTATAATATATAGAAGCTTTGCATTTCATTACAAAAGTGGTGTGAAAATAATACATTGTTTTGTTATTAATTATTTATTATATATTTTTTTATAAATAAACAAATTTTTAACGGTTTTAATAATGGAAATTTAATTTTCCAGTCTAACAGATTAAGAAAAGTGCTTTTATATTTATAGCTCTGCAGTATAATACAGTATTACCTATTACGAATGCGCGCTCCCGCTTTATCATGCTATATCTCGAAAACGGTTGGTCGTACGAAAAAAATGTATATGAACAATTTTGTAGAGATTACTATTTTACGTAAGTTTTGTTATGAGTTCTTACGACGTCAGATGCACTGGAAGCGAGATTTTCGCGAAAAACCAATTTTCATGACTTTTGACCTTCGATATCTCAAGACGCACAAGGGTAGGCATATGAGATTTTTTTTGTGCTTCATTGGAACATCAAAACGAAGGTCTCTGCAAAAATTCAGCTTGTTCGGCCTCATTCCGCAGATGGCCTTTTTTTTACCTTATTTCCCTGGAGTATTTAAACTTTTTTCTATAGGCACTGTCTAACTGCATTCTAATATCAACTGTACCAAGTGTTGCTAGACTACAACTGTTATTCATATGACTTGATGTGAGAGAATGTTTCTGTACTTTTATTTTTAAATATTTCAAGTCAGTTACACCTATTTTGGACTATATAGGATCAGAATCATCACCAAATAACACGCATGGGAAACAAAAAAATACATTTTTTACCTCGCATCCGCAAATCCACTCGGATAAATCGTACATTGAATTTCGAAAATACCTATTAACTTCTTTTTTCTTATCAAGAGATGTTTGCTTTATCATCATATTAGGTTTTGGACGGCCACCAACTTTGAATTTCACTCGGCCTTCATAACCCAACTTATGTCCATCTTTCAGTTTTAATATACTCATATTTAATAGTAAACACCAAAAACACTGTTTTACTTAATTTCACGACAAGTAGAGATTTACTAATAAAATGTTCACAAATAAAAACATGAAAAACAACGCTACAGAATTTACCGACCAACGCGTACCTAGTCAGCATTAAGACTGCTCTACGGAACTAAGTTCATGTGTTACCGTTTCCGTAAAATCTGTCAGGGACATTGTCCCCGCCAGTGTTTTCTGTCTCTTTTGTTTTCTGACAATTCGCGCATAAGTCTATTTCACTTTAATTCGTTGTAAATTCGGTCCGTAGCTAGCTTTGAGGACACGTTGTAGATTGACCCAAGATTTTTAAATTCTATAAATGAATAATGTAATGAATATGAATGTAGAGGCTCGGTGCTCGGTGCTCGGAGGGGATACGAAATCCTGCGATCTAGATATTTGAATAGTATTGTGCATAGAATGAACTAGAAACTTTAATATATTTTTTAAGAATATTAAAAATAAATATATATTATATATTTTTAAACTTCAGAAAATGAATAGCTCTATTTTTTTATTTGTATGTGGGAGGTCATTGACCAAATGACCCTATAGAAGAACCACCAGTGATAGAACTGATGATTGTTGTATTATTTTATAATTTTTACATAATATTTTCATCATAACCTTTAAAAAATGCATTGCGATATACATTTTCTCTTATTTTCCTTCTATAAAAGTTAACAAAAAAATGGCAATAAAAATATTAATAAAGAAGTTAATAAATATTTAATCACCGAAATTACACTCCTCCCCGTAAACTAATTGCACCAATATATATAATATTTGACCTGGTTTAATTGTTAGAGAATCTGATTTTATGTTTATTTAACTCCATGTTTTGGACAAATGTTCCTTTAATGAAATAAACTCTGTTACGTATACTTTGGGCTTTCTTATTTACAACTAACAGGAATCCTGTATTAATTCTCCAAACCAGCTATCCGAAAGCAAACACCGTTACGTATTCCCACGCCCATACATACTTTCTTACATATTTTCGGCGTCCGAACAGACACCGTTACACTTATTTTAATTCAAACCTTTAAATCCATTGGCAAATCCTGGAAAACCCATACAGTTAAATTAATTGAGAACATTTTTCGGTCAGGTTTCGACAAATTTGCTTGAACATTCACATATCTTGAATCGACGTAATTTTCTACATATCGTTCTAGAACAAGTTGTCTAGCAAGTTTCTAAAAAAAATGTTTATGAACAGTTAAAATAACTAATTAAGATATGACGAATAAATAGAATAAATAGATATTTGTGTAAAATTAAAAACAAAATAATGATGTGGCAGGTGTCAACATGCGACAAATATTGTTAAAATTGGATGAGCACTTATTCAGGAAAAACGTACAGTTCATTTCAGAAGCATAAAAAATATGAAAAACAAACAGACAAAGATGCTGCCAGCCGGCATGAACCGATCATATTTCGAAGTCGTTGTTCGGTAGCATATTCAAACCAATATGATTATTTTTCCTATTATTTTTAGTTTACCGAATTTTGTCACTGTGTAATTTTGACTTACTTTTCATATTTTATAACCCAAACTTACTTTTTATTTTATAACCCAACATTTTCCTTCTGGGCTTAAATGAAAAATAAGATTTTTTGTCCCTAAAAACTCTAAAAAAAATTTAGAAAATCATATAATCTTAAAGGCTGCCTCTAAAAAAATTCCGTTTAAAGCGGATTGTAATTGTTTTTTTTTTCTAATAACTTTTTAAAACAATTTCCTTACAGAAGATGAGAATTACTTTGAAAGACGAAAAAAATAAATGAGCGTTTTATATAAGAAAATAAAACAAATATTTTCTTTGACGGTTTTAGAAAAAAATTACATACATCTAGTAAATTTATTCATTCTTTATATTTTTTATATCAAAGTTTATCTCGTTAAATAAGTCCTTAGAATTTCTCGAAAACCATTGTGGGTGATTATATCTACCTTTGCTGTTACAAGTAAAGTTCAGAGTCGTCATTAAAAATGTTGCGCAAAAATATACGTAAAGGATCGTTATTTAAAGCATGCAATGTGAAAGTTGTACAAAATGTAATAAGAGAAATGATATCTTCATCTTGGTTAGTGCCAGAAGACGAATGAATTCCAGTTGACACTTCTGCAGGTTTACCATATTTTCCTTCTTAATTTAATTGAAGACGTATTTTTAAATATCGTTTTATGAAGTAAAATAAGCGTTGTCCCATTTTAAAATTATACAAGTTGCTAATGAAATAATTACTTTGGAAATCTTTTATTCAATAAATAAAATTGGCCATTAATTAGTGCCTTAAGATTCAAGGATCACAGAATTTTTGTAATACCTACGTTTTAATTGGCGAATTTATTACTTTTGCATCTAATATAAATGAATTTTATAGGATTTTATTCCGAGTAGAAAATTTTGAATTAAGAAAATAATATAATTGAGGTGATAATTTAAAACTAAAATTATATTCACGCTAAATAAAAATAAATAATTCAGACGTGAAATAATTTATTAACAGTATAATGTTTGATTTACCCTAGCAGATATACACACTAATATTAAGCACAGATAAACTATTTTCTCCATTTTAAAAACGTATTATTTTATTATATTGAAACATTTGTTTATTATATAATTGGCAAAATTTAAAGAGGATATGCGTTATATTATAAACTTTTTACATTTGATCTCATTAAGATAATATTTAAGTATACTTAATTGGTAGTGAACACGAACGTTTTAACAAAACCCAATATATCTATTGATCTAACAAATATTCCTCTAACGAATTGTATGTAGTTTAATATTCATAGCAAATATTTTTTTCTGTGTAAGTATACAGTGTGGAAACTGTCATAAATAGATTGTGTAGCTCGATAACAGAATTTGTTTGGAAAAAATCTTCGGACAGGTCGATTTTTGTTTTTAAAACACAAAAATTTGATACCCTCTCAATCTGCTTTGAAAATTTTAAATTATACAGGGGCTTGAATTAAAAGATATTTTAATTATCTATACACCGGTTTTAAACATTTTGATTTCGGTTAATCCAGGGCACCAAATTTTTCTTTGTGGCTCCAACAGAATAGGTCACCACTTCATTTTCCTTCGTGTCATAGATTATTTAAATATAATATTTCCGAATAGATGGACACATAGAAGTGGTGCGTTGGAATGGCTTGCAAGGTCGCCTGATCTGACCCCACTGGATTTCTTTTTGTGGGGCCACCTAAAAAAGCAAAGTCGATGGAACAACATCTGCAAATTTGCAACAGGTAAAGGATAGAATAATGATCGAAATAAGGGCTATTACTCCGCAGATGTTCAAAAACGACAAAATGGAATTTAACTTTAAACTGGGTTGCTGTCATTGGTGCTCATTTTAAACTACTTATCTGTTTTTATCGCGTCGTATTAAAAATTTAGTTTTAGAATTTAGGTATTTTCAATTTTAAAGGAATTATTGAGTTTAAGAGATCATATTTGATTTTAGAACGCTTTTTGACATAGATTAACTGAATTCAAAAAAATTTACAACCGGTGTATAGAGAATTAAGATATTTTTTAAACAAGGTATAATTAGTCCAAGAAAATGATATGAGAAGTTGACAATAATTAGGTAGTGATTGAAACTATTTGGATGTTATTCAGAATTAAAAACCAAGTATAATGATCCAAAGTTTCAGATTCGATCGATGTATGGAAAAATTTTTTTTAAACTTACTTTTCTTAGTCGTCCTAAAAAGTGAGAAATAATTTCTTTACAAAAAAAAAAGCCAAAAAAAGCCAGGCGTGCGCACTTAGTATAATTGTACGCAGATTGTACAAAGTGCGCACGCCTTGCTTTTTTTGGTTTTTTTTTTGGTAAAGAAATTATTTTTTACTTTTTTAGTACGACTAAGAAAAGAAAGTTTTTAATTTTTTTTTTTAATTTTCTACTTTTTAGTCATACTTTATTAAATTATTATCATACATTAAATTATTATCATATATTAAATTATTATCATATTTTGTAGATTTTTCAATTTTCACCTCTACGCCACAGTGGGCCAAACACCAGAAATAGCTGGACAAAATTCGAAAAATCAAGTAGGTTTTTTAAAATTTTCGCTGATAACGAATTTGATATCAGTTTTTCAGAATACAAAATGGCGGATCCAATATGGCGACCAAGAACGTAAAAAAAGTACATAATTTTGACTGAAAATTGGTACTGGATTTTCGAGGTAGCTGAAAAAGGACTTATAAATCAGTTTTTCTTGAAAGAAAATGGCGCGCAGTGAGCCATTTAGCAAGGCTAGTCGGGCAAAGTTATTAAAGAAAAAAAAAATAACAGCTTACAGAAGAACTTTAGTTTTATTAATTTCTATATTTAATAATCATATTAGTGAAACTAAATTAAGAGCTATTATCACAATCGGTATCTTGACTATCCTCGGTCTCGGTACCGTCTGTATCTACATTAGGTTCAATATCTGGCGATTTTATTAACTTTAGAACATTTTTGTCTATAGTTATTGATTTTCTATAGTGTGCTGGCATCATACTGGTAATAACAGGGTCTGAAGATACGAGTAGGTTATTTAAGATGTCCCTGTTTGTATTTTTTCTGTTCGTTTTTCGAGAGTACCCTTCACGATATTTTCTAAATTCTCTGTGCCGTTCTATTTCCTTTTCCATACATATTGAGCAATTATGTACTTAAAATTTTTCCTTTATATACTCGAATAAAACGTTTTGACAAGCTGAAGTCTGTGTAAGCGGGACACCTCTTTGTCTTGGTACTTCAAACAGTTCCCTGCGAGAAATTCTTATATTTTTGTTTCCTACAACGAGAAAATCTCGTCTCTTACATGCGGCTGCACGCTGCTGCACACGAAACCTATCTTATATTAATTCTTACTCATATATCTACGTTTTAAGAATTTAATGAAAATATAGAAATTTATAGAAAAAAATTATGCGTTTTTAAAATGCGCGCAGAGAAATATTTTATTATTTTTTTGTACAACATAAGCAATCGTAATCTATAATGTATAGCTTATAATGCATTTAAATAACAATATAATGTAGTGTTTACCTTCACAATCAATATCCATTGCAAACAGTTTAACGAAATTATAACAAAAAATATTATAGCGAGCTTAACTGCAGACTGCTGCGAGTGCTTCTGCCGACTAAAGTCAACTCCTGTCTTTCCGTGTAGATATTTGTATCGCGTACCACAGTTTCGCGGTAGTACAACCCCCATTCTTAACTAACAAATTATAGGTTTAGAATTGAAATGATATGTATTTTGTTTTTTACATTTTGCCTTCCTAGATACTTGAAATAGCCCACTGTGGCGTGGAGACATTTGCAAAAGTAATAGTGAAATATTGTTCATCCGACCTTAGTAAATGTGCAAAATTTCATCAATTGGTTATGTGTGTTAAATGAAGGATTCAAGATACGAAGACAAACGTGACTGCATTGTGAGTTAAATATCTGATGTGGCCAGCACATAACTTTCTGTGGCGTGGAGATATTTGCAAAAGTAATAGTGAAATATTGTATTGTCATCCGACCTTAGTAAATGTGCAAAATTTCATCAATTGGTTATGTGTGTTAAATGAAGGATTCAAGATACGAAGACAAACGTGACTGCATTGTGAGTTAAATATCTGATGTGGCCAGCACATAACTTTCTTATACCAGTGTATATCATCCTGATCTAAACAAATCATTCTAATTTAATCCTTGACTTACCTCAATTAAATTATAAAAGCGTAGCTTGAAAATTTTCATTTAAATTTTTAAATAATTATTTATCAGCGTCCTTCGATACTGTCAATCATAATTCATGTCATATTTTGTAGTAATTTCTTCTTATTGACATACTGACATTTTTGTAACTAAATTAGATATTTCAAATGTCAACCTGCCAAATTTATCTCAACTCCATTTTATGAGGTCAAATGTGTACAAAATTTCTGTTTCTATCATCTCTGTTTAAGTACTTGGAAAATATATTTTATTGGCTTAATATAATATACCTGATTTATAATCTTTCATTAAGAATAATTTTTTTTATAAAGTGGAATACAAAGGCCAATTTTGCTCATCATCGAATTTATCATTTAAAACGTGTCCCAAATTTGAAAGCTTTATCTCAAAAAAAATTTTTTTCCCTAAAGCTATGTTTCTTCATCATAATTCGTCGAGATTTGTCCAGAAATCCAATAAAATTTTTAAATTTTTTTTCCTGAAATTGAACTTTCATCTTCTTTTATTCATTATGTCTCTTCTGGAGGTACCACATTAACAAAATTTAATGTGTCACCTAAAATATTATTGAATATCTTAATTGTCAAATTTAAGAATTTAAGAATTCTCCCACACACACACACACGCACACCCAACCACCCACGCAAACGTACTCGCACTCGCATTCGCACTCGCACTCGTACTCGCACTCGTACTCTCACTCGCACTTGCATTCGCACACGCACACGTACACGCACAAGCACGCACACACGCACACACACACACACACACACACACCGCACACGCACTCACACACGCACTCGCACTCGCACCCGCACACGCATACGCACTCGCACCTGCACCAGCACCCGCACCCGTACCCGCATCCACACACACTCACACTCACACTCACACTTACACTCACACACACACACTCACACACACACACACAACACGCCACACCACGCCACGCCTCGCCACTCCAAGCTACGCCACGCCACGCCACGCTTATCAAACTTTTATGTGTTTTTATTGTGTCTTTAAAAATTGTTTAAAATTCTTGTTAATTGTGTTCTAAATGTCGCAAATTTATACAAGAGATGAAAAGTGGACAAGTTAATTATTTATGGGGAATGTAGAAAAAATGTCGTTGCGGCTAGATACCTTTATGCCGCACGATATCCTGATAGACAATGTCCAGCGAGAAACTATTTTAATTGTCTTGAAAATCAATTTCGAAGTGAGCCCAACAATGATCCCGAAGAAAATTTCATTCTTGACGAAGGAACAGAAATTAATGTTTTGGCTCGAGTAGAAGTTGATAAGACTGTTTTTTTTAAGGCAAATTGGGTTTGAATTGGAAATCAGTCACCAAACAGTAAGCCAAAATTTGCACAAATACCACTATAAATCTTTTAAATACCAATTGCACCAGCACTTTTACGAAAATGATTACGAACGTAGGATGAAATATTGCAATTGGATTTTGCAGAATAACATTCTGCCAAACAAAGATTTTTTGAGAATGATTTTATTTTATTTTATATAAATTATGATGTTTAACAATTTTACAATGAAATATCAAGGGATCAGATTTATCAGTTATACACATATATATTTTTTTTGGTTTATGAAAGATAATCTCCAAGATATGTTAACTTTAATTCTGCTGATATCCCGAAGATTTTGAGATTTTTTTTTGCCGATCTATCAAAATCTGAATTCTTGGTCTAAAAATTATTTCTCTATATTGCATAGAACTTCCATGAATTTTTTGGACTTGTTTCAATAGTTACAAAATGTACATAATGAATTAAACAACTAAGACTGTCAAGACGGGTTTTGATTACACAACTTTGAGTGGGGCTCACAGCTAAACTATAAAAGATAAATATATACCGTCCGAGACTTTTTCTTTAGAATTTCGTCCTCTACAACTCTGGTCCTATAAAATTTTGACGAATCTGTTACGGTTCTGTCAGCGTTTTAGGTGAAGAGTCGTGGCGCACCATTTATAAAATGTTTTTTAATTTTTTTGTATACCTATCCTGTTGGTGAAGCTTTGGATCATTATACTCAGTTTTTAATTCTGAACAACTTCCAAATATTTTCAATCACTACCTAATTATTGTCAACTTAACATACGGAAATTATCCCTCTTTCTTGGGCTAAATGTCATTTTGACAGTTTCGGTTAAAACTAATGTTAACGGTATTTTGCACCTGGCCAATTTTTAATATTTTGCATTATTGACCAAACTATAGGAAAGTATCATAAGAATAATTAAAATTTTTGAGATTAAAAAAAAAATACCCTATAAAGTTTTAGTGCAAAATTTTAAATTTGTATTCATTTCGTGTTTCTAAGGAACTTTTTTATTTGGCATTAAAACTAACGATACTTTACACTTGAGTCACTTTCACATTATTCAGCTTCCCCGGTACACTGTACAATAGATACAATTTTATACTTCTTAATTGCAATCGTATTTTTTATGGAAGCTGGCATCTTTAAGCAAAATAACTTTTTGTCGTAAATTCACAAATAAAAAACTGTTCACTCTTCCGAACTCTTTCCTTGGACATATTGTATACAGGGTGACTGATACGTCGACGTATTCCTTTGACAGCGTGTCAGTAAAGCTCATTTCCAATTGATTTAACCATTATACCCATTATGCAAAATCCAATAGTTTTTGAGTAAATATTTTTTTTTTTTTTCAATTTATTATGAAATAACAAAAATAATAAACCTTTTTTCAGTATTTCAGTTTTCCGCCTTAGTTTACACAGTAACACAAGTTGTGTAACAAAAATTATGTTAAATACTTACTAATAAGAGAAAATTACAAGAGTTAAAACCTACACTTGTAAAAAATGAGTCATTAAAATATCTCAAAATTATTCCGTTTTCCATAATGGATGTTATGATTGAAACAATTGTAAATAATGAGCTGCTCTACTAATACGTCCTCAAAGCAATACGTCGACCTACCAGTCACCCTGTATACATTTTTGATATAAAGTATGATTTTTTTTAAATTCCTCTTAAGAGCCATTTACAGGGCACTTAAAACAGTGATATTTTGAAACAATCATATCTGCCATATCAGTTACACTAGAACTTTTACAAATTAGATTGATGCTACGAGTAGATAAAATGCTACGTGAGGGCGTGAGCATGTAAAATTTAAACTAGATGTAGAATAGATGGTTACTCGGGCATAAAAAAAATTAGAAAATTTCTTCATCTTTTATATCCAATACCAATGGCGGTTCGTGGGTCAAGAGATAGGGAGGTCAATTAGAAAAGTTTACTGTATTACCTACCTTTTAAAGTGATTTAAATTCCAAGTCGATCCTCCGGTCTTTTTGAGATGCAAAGTGGTCAATTACTTTTTCATTAAAGTCTTTTATCTTCTTTATTAATGTCCTTTCTATGGTAAGCATAGCTAAAGAAGATAATCTTTCCTGACCCATGGTATTTCTTAAACATGTCTTTATTCTTTTTAAGGTGGAAAAACAACGTTCACTTTCGACGGTAGTCATAGGGAGAGTACACAAAATTTTAAACAGTTTGATACTTTCAGAAAAAGTATTGCACAAATTATTGTTAATAAGAAGCTGTAACAAAGCAACTGCACCTTCACTATTGGAAAAATCTTCTCGGCTATATAATACTGCTAATTCAGTTTTAAGTTTCAAATGACTTATGACTGGATACTCCATTTTAACTAATTTAAACATATCTTGAGGAAAGCTTTTTTATAATCTTTAAATCGATCTGCGTGAAATAACTGAGACACTGCTAAATGATTACTGAAGTCAAACCTGTTTTTGATCTCAGATGTAATTATATCACAAACTTCTAATGAAATTCTCCTTTTTGATTCTTCCGTTTTACATCTCTGGGCAGACTGCAAGGATGTCTCCTCCAAATAGTTATTCAAAATTTTATTTCTGATGTCTTCAATTTTACTATTAAAAACTCCAACATACTTATTTACTGTTATGACATCGATATTACATTTTTGTAATTGATTGAACAATATATGACACTGAGGCCTAACTAAATGAAAAGAATTTAACCAGTAAAGAAAATGTTCATTTTGTAAGTAGTTTTTTAAACCAATAACTTGGTTTACAGTGTTGTTTTCTGATTCATTATCAATGATTTTTTCTAAACAATCTAATAATTCTGTTCGATAGGTATAAACAGTCTCTATGCACTTTGTATTAAAATTCCATCATGTTGGAGCAGCTTTAGGTAATCTCACCTTAACAACATTATCTAACACGGCTGTTCTTTTTGGCGATTTTCCAAAGAATAAAGAAAAGCTATGTAAATTAGCAAAACAAATTTTTATGCTTTTATCCTGACTTGATGCTTTTTGTAAAATTAAATATAGTTTATGAGCGTAACAATGAATAAAATTTGCTGAAGGATAACTTTTTTTAATTAAACATACCTATTAACTTCTTTTTTTCTTGTCAAGAGATGTTTGCTTTATCGTCATATTAGGTTTTGGACGGCCACCACCTTTAAATTTCACTCAGTCCTCATAACCCAACTTATGTCCATCTTTCAGTTTTAATATATTTTGTACAACACTCATATTTAATAGTAAACACCAAAAACACTGTTTTACTTAATTTCACGACAAGTAGAGATTTACCAATAAAATGTTCACAAATAAAAACATTAAAAACAACGCGATAGAATTTTTCGACCAACGCGTACATTAAGACTGCTGACTAGAGGCTGCTGTACTAAATTTCGTGCGTTACCGTGTCAGGGTCGTCAGGGACATTGTCCCCTCCAGTGTTTTCTTTCTCTTTTGCTTTCTGACGATTCGCGCATAGGTCTATTTCACTATAATTCGTTATAAATTCGGTCCATAGCTAGCTTTGAGGACACGTTGTGGATTGACCCAAGATTTTTAAGTTCTATAAATGAATAATATAATGATCTAGATATTTGAATAGTATTGTGCGTAGAATGACCTAGAAACTTTAATATATTTTTTTAGAATATTAAAAATATATATATTATATATTTTTAAATTTCAGAAAATGAATAGCTCTATTTTTTTATTTGTATGTGGGAGGTCATTGACCAAATGACCCTATAGAAGAACCGCCAGTGTTTAATACTATATCTAATAAGAATATATTTGTCATAAGTATATGCTCACGCCGCCGTAAAACAACTCTCTAAACATAAACAGTAAAAGTTACACGTAAAAACGTTAATAGGTTACCTGTTAAAACTTTATAAAAAAAACCTTATAATCAGAAATAATTGAACTGTAACGCAATCATCGTGAATTGATGAATCTTTAATAGAAGTGATTCACTGACTCCTATTTACGGTTATTAGAATTAAGTAGCTGGAGAAAGATATAATTTTGAGAGTGAAAATTATTTAAGTTGAGGGTTCTATAAATGAATATTTTTATAGCTATCCCGCATCCAATTTCCGGTGAGACACTCGAAGTAACATAAAATTCTATTCCATATTTCTTTATTTAACGTTTATGAATTTAATATTTTATTATATAATAAAGATTCATACATGTTAAATTCTTGAACGTATATCGTGTGAGGTGTAGTATTCTGTGAGGTGTGGTTTATGGTATTATTACATATATAGGGTGAGTGGTGAGCCATTTTGAGGTTAAATTTCTCGGTAACGCAACGGATAAAGTTAGAAATCTTGTTTTAGCCTGATTGGAAATAGTATTATTGACATTTTGAAATATATGTTATGTATAGTATCCTCCGAACTCCCAATTTTTAATATAACTATCTAATATACAGGTTGGAGCAACAGTGTGTTTGACTTCGATATCTCGAGTTCTATGATAGCTAGAAACTTTATTTAAAAACATAAGTAAACTAGACAAAAAAGTCTATAACCGGAATTGTTTTCGAATATACAGGGTGAGCCAAGACGATTCTACAGGGTCAAGTAACATTTTCTTAAATAAAATTCCATGTATATCAGAACATTTTTTGAAACCTCTTTGTGGCCTCCTTTCACTGGTCTATTATTATTGACTTTGACCTAACCACTTGGATGTAATGATTTTTTTTGTGGAAATTATATCATTTACACGTGTGTATTAAAAATATCAGTACAAATACAACTATCGATTTTAAGAAAAAATATGTTAGTACCAGTTATGAGACATCTGTGTGATGACACTCAGCCATTTTCACTTCCTAAAAGTATACAGGATGGCCAAAAAGGATTTTTGGCCATTTCTTTATAAAAAAATTTGCTTGCTGAAAAAATACGATTGTCGATGAAAAAAAAATAAAAATTTTATACAGTATGTCCAAAAATTTAAAAATTCAAATTTTTTACAAGAGTACCCTTATTATAATTTTTTTACCAAATACTATTCAAGAAAATTGTTTCAAATCATCATATCTTCTAAGATAACAACATAACAGAAATAAATTATTACAGTGTCAAGCAAAACGTCATTGTCAGTAACTTTTAAAGATTTTGTCAATTTACCATGTTAACAACGGAGCAAAGAATACATTTAATCCAATGTTATGGTGACGGAGATTGTTCATACAGATACGTTATTGGAAAATTTCATGCAAGGTTCCCCAATGTACAAGTAACCAAATGGGCGGTCTACAAGCTGGTCAAGAAGTTTCGTGAAACGGGATCCGTATTAGACTTCAAAAAAGTAAAAAAAATCCTACAATGAAGATGATGCAGCGACTCTACTTGTACTGCAATCTGTTAGAGAAAACCCAACACTGTCCTTGAGGAAACGAGCTACGCAACTACAGGTGGTCTAAAAACTACTATTCAAAAAATTTTAAAGCAAAATAAGATACGTCTCTACAAACCACACAGTAGAAGAGGGTGATGATGGCAAAAGGTTGGATTTTTGGTTGTGGGTAGGGAGTAAGATTTTAGGTGGTAATAGAGGATATCATAAACTTATAATGTTCTCGGATGAATCCACGTTTTCGACGAATGGAACTATGGCATCGCAACATCTTCGTTATTGGAGTGATGTTAAGCCTATGTTCAGAATACCAACCCGACGTCAATATTTTAAAAAAAGTGAATGTTTGGTGCGCTGTTTCCTACTATGGTATAATAGGACCGTATTTCTTTGAGAATACTTGTAATAGAAATTCTTATTTAAATATGTTAAATACTTTTTTTTCTGATCATTTGCGACAACTACCAGCAGATTACCGAGGTAACATGTACTTCCAGCAAGATGGATGTCCGGCCCATTTTGCTAGAGAAGTGAAGGAATGGCTTGATTTGGAATTTGGACAAAAATGGATCGGGCGAAATGGTCCAGTTTTATGACCCCAAAGAAGTCCCGACCTTACGTTGGCAGATATGTATTTGTGGGAACGCCTAAAACAGTTAACTTATGCCAATCCACTGCCAAATGATGAGGACATTTTAAAACAAAGAATTATACAAGTTGTAGAAGCAATATTCCTAGAAGAAGTGCGGAGGAGTTATGACTATCTTAGAGCCCAACTGGAAAAATGCGTCCATCATGGTGGAGCGGTGTTTGAATAATTATTATTATACTATCTGATTTTGGTCTATTTTTATGAATTATGCCCTAAATTATAATCATGTATTGGTTTCTGTTTATCATATATTGTTTTTTTTTATACTAATATTTCGAGGTAATTTTAAATAAATAATTATGTATTCTTGGCTCCGTTGTTAACATTGTAAACTGAAAATTTTTTTAAAAGTTACTAACGTTTTGCTTGACACTGTAATAATTTATTTCTGTTATGTTGTTATCTTAGAAGATGTGATGATTTGAATCAATTTTCTTGAATAGCATTTTGCTAAAAAAATTATAATAAGGGTACTTTACTATTGTAAAAAATTTGAATTTTTAAATTTTTGGACACCCTGTATAAAATTTTTATTTTTTATCATCGACAATCGTATTTTTTTCAGCAAGCAAATTTTTTTTATAAAGAATGACTTTTCCTCGAAAAATGAACTTTTTAGTTCGTTTGGCCTCTTGTCTACCACATCGCCGGACATACTGTATACGTGTAAATGACATAATTTCACCAAAAAAAAAAAAAATCATTACATCCAAGTAGATGGGAGTGTGTCAATAATAATACAGAAGTTGAAAGAGGCCACAAAGAGGTTTCAAAAAATGTTCTGATATATATAAAGCATTCCATTTAAAAAAATGTTAGTTGATCCTGTAGAATCATATTGGCTCACCCTGTATATCTGAAAATAATTTCCGGTAATAGACTTTTTTTGTCTAGTTTATTTGTATTCTTAAATCAAGTTTCTAGCTATCATAGAACTCGACATATCGAAGTCGGACGCACTATTGCCCCACCCTGTACAACAATTACATTTATTTTTGATCATAGTAGGCGCATAATTGAGGGCATTCCTTTCAATAGTAGTACTGATGACGATATCTTATACGTCATTAACAATTTTTTCTTCTCATAAACAAAGTATTTTAATTTTTTCTTGATCATGTTGGACCTGTTTACTTATATTATGAAAATAAAAAACATTTTTTCATGTTTAATTTCTTAAAATACCCATTAGTTGTCCGCCCTAGTTACATATCTGCGGACGCTCATGCACGTGATCGTTAATAATTATAGTATTTTTGTCCATCAGTATAACTAGTAATTTGTATTTCATACACAATCCTGTCATTTCTATTGAATTTGTACAATACGAATTCATTAAAATGCTGATTAAAATGTCCAGGATTTTTTCCAGTTTTAAACATGAAATATTAGTACGATATTTGCATTAAGAGTGAACAAAATGGGAACTAATTTCATTGTGTTATAGCGAATAATAATATGTTAAAAACTGAAATTCACGTACACGTAAATGGTTCGTTGTTGGTTTAAAAAAATATTAAAATAATTGAAAAAACTTAATAAAACTATTTACATACTGGACCTGTTAACACGAGTAATCCGAACACCTATGTAAATGCGCTCGAACAAATTCAGTGCCGAAATGTTTCTGTTTGGCGTATTCTTATATGAAATCCATAAATGGAGTCATTTATTACTACCATTTTTTTATTTAAGTAAATATACATTTTACCTAAAAACCGTTTGCAACAAAAATTATAGAGCATACAATTTACTTTAAAAAAAGTCTACCTATTCATAATAGGTAGACCCGAAGCACCGAGACTAGAAAATGTTTTTTCGGTAGAGGCTAATGGAGTGACGTCACATGCTCGCTGGCCTGCTGCGCATAATAATAATAAAAATAACACAAGAATAGTGTTACTCTATTCTTGTGATAATAAAATAAAACAAATAACTATACAGGGTGTCCCAACCAAAAGTAGGCACCCTGAATAACTTTGTAGATAAAATTTTTTTGAAAAATTGGTGAAACACGTCGACCTTGTTTCCAAGGGGGACATGTTTTAATGTAATACTTGTATACCTATCATCATCCCTCTACCCTACACGGTCACCCCCTCAAAAAATTCAAATGGCAAAGGGGGTCAAGTGATACATCCTTTGAAAGGTCTTTCAATTCAACAATTGTGTGTTTTTTTTAAACTTTTATCGATTCGTTCCTGAGAAATAATTGTTTCATTGTTTTAGGTTCGGGAAATAAAAATAAAAGAAGAAGTTTAAATTATCGTATATATTGTTCAAAATGACCACCACCGACTTCCATACAGTAGTGTAATCTGTCTTGAAATTCTGTGCGAACATTTCTGAACACATCTGAAGTCAATAAACGGCATTCTCGAAAAATTCTTTCACGTAACTCTTCCAGAGATGCGGGTTTTGTTGCAAATACCTTCGATTTCAAATATTCCCACAGAAAGAAATCCAAGGGAGTTAAATCGGGTGACCTAGCAGGCCACTCCACAGGACCTCTTCCAATCCATCGCTCAGGAAACCGATTATCCAAACATTGACGAACTGCTATAGTAAAATATGGGGGTGCCCCATCCTGTTGAAAAAAGAATTCGCCCTCTAAAAAATTATCGTCTTCTTCGAGGATTTGGGTAATCATTGGGTCGATGCTTTTTTCTAACAGTTCGAGGTACCTTTCGTCATTTAAATTGTCAGGAATAAAAAACGGCCCGACAATGTGATCCCCTAAAATATCAGCCTAAACATTTAACTTCTGAGGCCTTTGGGTATGAGTTTCCATGAACAAATGTGGATCGGTTTCACTCCAATACCTACAATTGTGCCTGTTTACCTCCTCATTTAACTGAAATGTCGATTCATCGGAAAAACGCGTATTGTACAGTAGATTGACATTACCGTTTAATTGTTCACTAAAAATCTCCAGAATTCAAGCCGACGATCGGGATCATCTTCGTTTAATTCGTGTACCAATTTAAATTTATATGGATGAAATTTGTGGGCCTTTACAATTCGATGAACACTGCTTCGTGATACACCGGAAGCCTCGGCTACTTTCCTAATCGATTGAGTATTATCCATCTGCAAATGACCCAGAACTGTCACTTCGACTGCTTCATTCTTAATCGGTGGCTGAGGTTCATGCTTTTTGTTTCCTACAGAACCAGTTTCCATAAATTTTGTCAATAACTGTAAAACATACTGAGAACCAACCCTTCTATCTGGGTGATTTCTATTGAATATGCGCTCCGTAGGTTTAGAACAATTATCGTTTTTAAAATAAATGCTGACAATTTCTATTCTCTCCTGAAGGGTATAAACCATTTTGAGAACTCACTCTGGTAAAATGTATCTCGATTTAAAATTGGTTGTGAACAAATTAATGTTCAAGGACTATTAAATACTTTTATTATTCTAAAACTAAACGGACAAGGAAAGTGTTTTTGTCGAAAAAACTCGTGTTGATTTGAGAGCACTAAGAAATGTCGTTTTTTTTATAAATTCCAATACCCAGTGCCGAGTATTTTAGATTTTTTTAAAAGACTTCGATTGTGTGTAATCATCAAAAATAAAATTATTTTCCTTAAGAACGAATCGATAAAAGTTAAAAAAAAATACACAGTTACGTAGGTAAAGATGTATCACTCGACCTCCCTTGCCATTTGAATTTTTTGAGGGGGTGGCCGTGTAGGGTAGAGGGATGATGATAGGTATACATTAAAATATGTCCCCCTTGGAAACAAGGTCGACGTGTTTCACCAATTTTTCAAAAAATTTTTATTTCCAAAGTTATTTAGGGTGCCTACTTTTGGTTGGGACACCCTGTATAACTGCTGCTGGTTATCTCATGGGCAGTTGTAGCGTTACACATGTAGAAGACCTATATTATACTTATTTTTTTGTGTGGGTAAGTGTATTAAAAGAAACATGTCATCTAAGAAATGACGTTTTGGTCATGAATGCATGAACAAAATTAATAAAACTCCATCTAAAATATTTGTAACGGTGCTAAAGCATATAATGAGATAAAACAGTTCTGTGTGTGTTGTATACAGGGCATTTCAGAAATAGTATGTCAAACTTCCACAGGGGCCAAAATAATCAAAAAAGTTTTTATGGACGTGTGTCCAGAAATAAATTATTTCCGAGATACAGCTCTTTTTTACTTTTTCTCGAAAACAGTGCGTTATTTTAAAAACACACAAGAGACATTTTTAATGTTGTACGTTTTGAACATTAACAGTATTATACAGGTTCTATCAAAATCTCCATCTTTTTCATTTGTTAATCAAAAGCGCATTGTGCCGCTCTATAATGTACCCTGCTACGCATAAGAAAAATCTAAAAAGTATATAGTTTAGTAACATAGCCTCCAATGCGTTTGGCTTACAGCCCAACTTTTTTGATTTTTCCCCAATAGTGTATGAAAAAGACAAAAAAAACTTATTTTGGCAATACTTCACACACCCTGTATCTTGGAAAAGGTTAATTTTTAAACACGTGATCATAGCAACGTCTGCTTATTTTGGCACATAGTAACACTGTGGAAATTTGGCATATTATTTCTGAAACATTCAGTATACAAACTTACATTGGTGGAAAATCGTGATTTGAAGCTAGAATATCAGACAGCATAATAACGACTACATTTTGCAAATCGATTTTCTAAAAATCTTCTTATATTTCTTTATTACGTAATAAACTAAATATTAACCCTTTTAAATCACAACATTAATTTATAAATACTGGTATAATACTTAGGGCTTCGTTCTACCGACGCGACGCAGTATCGGATAATGGACTTCACGCCGCGCCAATTTATTCTGTGCCCGCGCGCAAGTATTGTACGCAGTTTCTGCAGCTCCTATTATATTAATGATTATTTCTTTTTTCAAATAAACTTCAGATATTGGTAATGAGGGTTCTAATGTATGATTTTGACTAATATTAATGCAAATCTCTTTTGTGCACATTACTATTTAGATCAGTCAGCCAATAAATTACGTAAAGCATCGAAGAAATACGGTAATTCAAAATAAATCGAAATAGTTGCAAATAAAATGGCATCATTTCACAGTTACATACATCGCCTAATAACATTCCCATAAAGCGAAGGGAATTTTAAAAATGTCAATATAATCAAAGAAATTGCAAAAAACAATGTATATAGATAACTTAATAAAAACATAAACAAAAGAAACATTTTCGTAGAGTTTTATGCTTATTCCTCACAGGAATTCAATAAGATATATAAATAAATGTATTAATTATAGGCCTAATATCAGCGATAGAGTTATTAATAAACTTAATAAGTAGGGATGTAAAATAATTTCGGTAAATAAAAATAATGTAGGTAAAATGTAAATAAATAATAAAGACAAAACTGAAAAGTTACAAAAAATAGGAGTATATGAGTTGAAATGTAGTGACTGCAATATACATTGGACAAACTGGACGAAATGTATAAAAGCGATTGGAGGAGCACAAGAAATCTATTGTAAACAACATATATAGCACGGGCGTGTCAATATATTGCATAGAAAACAATTATTTTATAGACTTAAATAATGTTAAATTACTTCATTTGGAAAAGAACGGAAAGAAACTACTCAGCGGACAAAAACCCGACCTAAGTTGACCTGCGAAAAGAATTGTTATAGTAGAGTATAGTTTTGTGATTGGTTATTTCAAAGATATGTCCAATATAACGACTTTGCAAAAAAATATTAGTATTCCTGATAAGTTCATCAACTTCGGTATGTTTAACCGGAACAATAATATGGTATGGGCTTCTCATATAATGAGGCAAGTTAATTACCAAGAACGCTTTGGAGGTAATGTTTCGATGGGTGTCTTAAGCACACACATAAGAGAACCCATTTTATTTGAAGAAACTCTTTTTCGTGCCAGGTATTCAGAATATTTACAAAAATGAAATCAAGGGATTTCTGGAGGAATTAGAAATACAACAATTTCTTCTCAACAAAATGGGTCACCGCATAAGATGGCAACAGATTACCTTCAACAGGAACTAAATTATTCGCTATGATTGCCTGCGCAATCCCCCGACCTTACTTCACTACATTACTATTACTGGGCCTTCTTAAAAAGCAAACTGAACGAAAGTTAATACTGCCGATTAATTAATAGAAAGAATTTGGGTGGCAGTAGATCAGATAACTCCAAGACAGTGGTATTAAAGAACTTACTAGCCGGGTAAGTTTACACCGAATTGAGCATTTGAATTAATCACTGTACGTTCGTGACCAATGGCTTTTTAGGGCTCGAGGGACCACTGGCGGAGACGTAAATTATGGTGGTTTATACAGTTCGAATTCTGACTGTATGGTGGTGGTGATTAATACTTCTTGTACGTAGCCTCACGTCCTGAATTAGGCTTGGATAGGAGTATTAATGAGTAACAACAGATTGGTTGAAAACTGATTTATTAAGAAAAATTAAATCTATTTATACTATCTAATATCATAACAACAAATAATAACAAATATATAATACACCTAATAAACTTGTCCTAGTAAAACTGCTAGCAAAGGATGCAACGTTTGCATTAGTTGCAGTCTTTGCTGGTTTTGTTTTGATTACAAATAATTAAGGAAGTATGGTAAATAATATAAATAAAGAAGAAATGTATGTTTAAGTGATTAAATATTTTGACGTCTCCTAACAGGAGTCCTATGATTCTTCTTCACCGTAACGGCTGGAGCTCAATCGTCTCAGGTTGCGGATTTGGGGGTTCCTGTTGCTGTTGTCTGCGTTTATGTTACAGTAGGAGACGGGCGAATTCCAACAAAAGAATTAGTGAATTAGTATGACTATGATGATGGTTTGCTAGGAATCTGGGTGGTGGCTAATGGAACTCTGTGATCTTCTCTTCCAACATGGCTGCTGGAGGCGGACTCTTCTTCAAGTTGTGGATTTGTCTGATCGGTTGAGATAGCAGTGGCGGCGATACCTCTAGCTGACTTTGATGCAGATTCCTTGTGTAGCATCGTGCGATGCGGAAGTCCACAGATTTGGCATCTCAGCTGTCTTCGACAATTTCCTCTGTAGTTATGGCTCACATATTTGACACATAGGCGTCTGTCTCTTGCGGCTTGAATTTTGTCATTGGTAGGTAAATTTTGGAATTTAGGGCAGGTATTGATGAGGTAGTGTTGCTTGCAATAGCTACAGGAGTTGGAAATACTTGCAGTGTGTTGGCCAGTATGTCCGCTGCTGGACGATATCTTATTGGTTATGACAGTGGATTCCAGGGACTGGAATCTTTTTCTCCAGAAAGTCCATCATCTTATTTAAATCTTGGACTTTATGTGGGGTCTTGAGGGATTGTTCATACAAATGATTGGTTTCTGCGTCCCATTTTTGGGTTACGATGCGAAAGTAAAAATGTATGTTTAAGTGTTTAAACATTCTGGTACCTCCCAACAGAAGTCCTATGTTTGGATTGTAGGGACCAGCAGATGCTTAGAGCTCGAATGGACCACTGATTGTTGCTTCTTTGGAATGTAGGTACCAATGAATTCAACAGAACTCGAATGGGACCACTGGTTGGTTTTTCTTCTTTGGACTATGGGTACCAATGGATTCGACAGGATTCGATTGGGACCACTGGCCAATTTTTTCTTTGGAATTTGGGTACCATGAAATCGCCAGGACTCGAACTCGATCACTGGCTTGTTTTTTTTCTCTTTGGATTGTTGATACCAATGGAGTCGATAGGACTCGAACTGAATCACTGGCTGTTTTTTCTTTTGAAATATGGGTACCAATGGAATCGATAGTACTCGAACTGGAACAGTGGCAGGTTTTTTCTTTTGGAATATAGGGACCAATGGATTCGACAGGAATCGAACGGGACCACTGGCGGTTTCTTTTTTGCTCGAAGGACCAATGTACAATCTGGCTTGAAGGAATAATGTACGCTCGTGACCAGTATCTTCTTAGGACTCGAAGGGACCACTGGCAGAGACGTAGATTTAGGTGGTTTATACAGCAGGAATTCTGACTGTATGGTGGTGGTGATTAATACTCCCTGAACGCAGCCTCACGTCCTGAATTAGGCTTGGATAAGAATATTAATGAGGTTGAAACTAATTTATTAAGAAAAATAAATTCTGTTTATACTATCTAATATCATAACAACAAATCATAACAAATACATAATACACCTAATAAACTTGTCCTAGTAAAACTGCTAACAAAGGATGCAACTTTTGCATTAATTGCAGTCTTTGCTGGTTTTGATTTGATTACTGGTTTACAAATTAAGGAAATGTGGTAAATAATATGAATAAAGAAAAAATGTATGTTTAAATGATTAAACAATCACTTTTCTAGTTTTAGTTATTTAATGTTTTAATTATTCCGGTATTTATAAAATTTGCATTTCTAATAATTTAATGAATTTTCCAACTGATTTAACAATATGCGGTCTTCTGTTATTCCATTCTATTCCATTCCATTTCTTCAGTTATTCTGTATGTATTCGTGGACAAAATATTGTCAAAAGAATACCAAAATAACGTAATTGTTGCTAGGAAGCACACAGGAATTAGCAGAAGAAGAATCTGTCAAGCTCACAATCAGTAATGCCGCGATAAGACAAAATGTAAATTTTGTTAGAAAAATGTGACGGTTCTTCATATCTAAGAGAATTCTGGCTCCCGTCTAGAAATAAATAAATACCGCTCGCATTAAATAATATGTTTTCAGAAGGATTTATTTCTAGAAATTGTGCTTGATATATTCGCTGTAGATATTTTATATCACCCCTGATGTTAGCGGAAGTATTTTCATAAAAGCGTAACGGGTACAGCAAATATATACATTTATAAGAACATCTTAAAATTTTAATAAATTAAATCGAATTTTCCCAGAAAACTAAAGCTGCTTTGACTTGGTATTCTTCATTCCTGCCTTATTTCTTCTCTTCGAAATTTTGTTTCATCTCTGAGGATTGAATTATTCACTTAATCTGTTTATGGGCTACTGAGATATCAGTTTCAATAGGATGTTTTCAACGATACTAAATACAATCTATATAAATAAACATAACAAATGGAAATAAAATTGACAAAAGTATGCTGATTAATATTATAGTAACGATACAAGATAAATATTGTTGTGAGTAAATTCATAATCAAATTGAGTAAATTTTGAATCAAATGGAGTAAATTCCTTTATATTAAACATTGGTGTATCTGTAATTTATTTTCCTTGATAGACAATTATTCTAAATGACTGATAATAAAAATAATAATTTATTAAGAAAGAAAACAAATTGAAACAAAAATTAATCACTCCATTTTGAGCCAATTTCATAATTTTACTCAAAATTTAAAATAAATAAAAATGTGATCTGTGGTTTTTAAATAAGCTATATCTTTAAGTGAACATGTTTGATAAAGAAGCCAAAACAGTAAATTCTGATGGTTAACAGACCAATTTTTCTCTTGTGGATACGTCATGTCTAGACTCGACCAAATTCTGTAATAATTCAGTGGCATCATACATGAGCCAGCGTATATGTAAATAACCGACAATTCGATCACAGCACACTTATTTGGTCGCAGTGGTTATTGTGAAAATTATAAATGTTACATAGTATTTAGAAAAGTGCTTACCCTTCAACTGTACTGTACAGACGACAAAGAGAACACATGTGAACATTTACATGAGTAACAACACAATTTCTATATTTTCTTCAGAGACATCGATTAATATTACATACATTTGCAAACTCTGAATTTTTTTTTGTAAATTTCACTAAATATCTCACTAACACGCATATCGGGGACATTTGTCAAAGTTTGTAGTGCATTTTGTACAGTATCAAGTAGTTCAAGACAATATGCCAGTGACAAGGAAGAACATTCAAATTTGTGGATGCTGTCCAATCCTACATTATAGTTGTTATAAATAACGTGCATATCATCCTCAATCTCTTGATTGTTAAACAATTGCCGAGGCTCAGAGATGGCTTACAAGTCACCAGGATTTAACTGAAAAACACCATTTTCAGGCCATTAAAATAGAGAACTGCCTTCAACCATGTGCCCCAACGAGTTAAAATAGTTTATGGTGGCAGTGGCATTCGTGATATGCCAAAAGTAAGTTGTTAAGAAGTTTAGTGGCTTTCACAAAAATCTGTTCTGTACTTGCAATAAGCATGTCTACCTCTGTGTATTCTTTTTTAATTTCATTTGTTACCAACTGTAGGATGTTTCATACATTAAATGTGGAAAGATATCTTTTAGCAGATTTAAGCATATTCTGTGCGGCACCAGTCACTAGCATTAACATTTATAACTAGTAATACTTATTGCCTTCAACAGTTTGGCTTCAACTCTTTTATTAGCAAGTAAAATACAGGTGATGGTCCACCGGAATCTAGAATTCGAGCTATCACATTTGCCATATGATTGCCTGTTATGTGCGTCATTTCGTCTTAACTCTCAACATTTTGTTTTTGTTTTAATATGTCAAATTTTTTGTAACGCTTTCCGAACAGGGGTTAATTTTCGACATGCGTAACTCGATACGCAACGTACTGATAATGAAGCGAAACCACCTACCTATTTGATGCAATATCTCATCGTATGTTTGACGTGTACTTAATACGTAATACGGGTTCGTTTTCTGTGACGCCGCTGAATTACTCGAAATTTGGCTCAATGTAGATGACAAAACAATTACTTCGTGCTTATATACAAAAATTTACGAGGTATCTACGATTGATTAAAAAAGAGACAAAGCAGTTATGCACTTCGTGTAGTCAGTAAATCACGATGTCCCTTGAATAATCTTCTAGCCTCCAAATAAAAATGATACAATTTTAGTACATTATTTTAAATTTTGAATCAAAAGTTACACCAAATGGTTTTAGTATAGCCCCATTCAAAATTTATTTTGGGTTTATTATTCCTCTTCGGCGTAGTGTAGTGAAGAAATTGCATGAATAGATCAGGAACAAAAGCTAAAAGGTTTTACAGCAATCATATTTATTGCAAATAATCATCATCATTTACAAGAAGCAGGTACTTTTGCTACAATCAAAGTAGTCATTGGAAGATCATTAAAAGTTAGGACAAAGCAAGTAGAAGAGCATCTTAATTTAGATGAAGAAAATCTTAAAACAGTTACCCGAAAAATATACAAAAAATTGCTCAATCTTTTCATTTTGATAAATCTATATATAATGAATTTTAATTACAATCATGTATGGACCGAAGAGACCCACGTTGTAGAGAACAATTTACAGAATCAGTTTTCGGTGAACGTATAGACTAGAATTGTTGACGATTTTCTCATTGGACCATACTTCTTACCTTACCGACTCACCGGAGAACCTTATAAGATATTTCTGAAAAAAATTGCCTAGTTTGTTGAAAGGTTACGTATGATGTTATCCCAGGGCACTTTAATCTCATTGCGCGTCAATTTCTAGTCGTTGTAGAAATATAATTGTGAGAAAAATAACAAGATATTTTGTATCACCCCCTGTCATATGCAACTCTTTGGATAGAATACAATTGTTTATGAAATGGGCTCGAACTCAGGAAATATCTCTCAATCATAAAAATTTCGTTACTATTTCAAATTTTAAATGATCAAAGTAATTTAGACGCTTTTGGACACATGCTAATACAAACTTTTTTTTATGAAATATTTCTAGGAATCACTTCCTGTATTATTGATACCTATAGGAAACCCTGTATTATTTATTTGTGGACTGATCTAATAGTGAAAATATAACTGGAAATAGTCTAAATGTATGGGATGGATAGTATAGGAAGTATCAATAGTAAACTTAAAACTTTAACAGTTTGCTCAGAAAGTCTATACTGCGTTAAAATCAATTTCATTCTAAATTTACCAGTGCCTTTCTAGTGAATACACTAGTGTAAAAAATACATTATATGAAGATTAAGAGTATAATATAAAGGATGAATAATCACAAATAAGTTTTAACAATATTTACATAAAACATTTTGCTCGTAAATCATTCGCATAAATAACATCACATTACCATAATTTTGTACTGATGTGTGAGCAGAAAATGTATTTGTCAGCTGACAGAAATCCATTGTTCATTCAAACCGCACTATATTTAAAAGAATGGGCAATTTAACGCAGACCTTTGTGTAATGTCTGTAAGGAATGATACTGTGAACGTTTTGAGATGTTCCAATTGGTTAACTGTATGTTCCTTATTGCTTTTCCTATGAACCGTTGGTCAGAACATACGAGTATTTTTAACTAGCGTCCTGTCGTACTTATCACCTCTTTTCTTACAACATTATTTAACTAAAACGGCTGATATATTACTAATAAATTCAATGCTCAATAAACCTGTTTTGTAGAAATTGGGTCCTTTCGGTTACCTACAAAAAGTCAGAATTGGTTTCAGAATCATTGTCTGTAAATATAAATATTTTCATGTATAATAATGTAATGGATGTCTGGTTGGCTTCGGGCGTGGAAGTCGAGATGATTGACTTGAATTAATATTTAAATATATTTTAATTAATTCATTCGTTAATTGATGTATAATATATTATATTGTCGTATAGCAAATGGGATCTTTCAGATTTGCAGAGATATAGATATAACATAGAGCTAACTGAGACTGTTGTATTAATACTTTAAACCTCGTGCTTATTTCTGCTGCAATTTCGAAGAAATAGCTTACAGAAAATTGACACTAAATTTTAACTATTTATAAGTACATGGTGAAACGCATACAAAATTTAAAAAATCTCTCTAAAGCTTCCACTAAAAACCACATTCATCAACCATCTGAACGTAGTGGTCGAGAACGCAAAAATCACCGAAATAAATCAACGAATAACCCCATCCAATATTAACTTATACAGTACGTCAAAGTACTTGCCGCTATCTGCTGTTGTTTTGGAGAATTGGCGCGTATAAAATTTCAGTCCACTTGATGAAGACACCGGTTCTTTTGCCTTAACGAATTTTATAGTTATTTTAATTATGTGGTAATTTTATAAATAAATAATAATTCACAACATTTAATTAACTATGTATTATCAACATCATCCCTTCGTGGTGCCTTCGCCCAATTTCCTTTCAATTATGTTACTATTTTCTGTCCTCGCGCATGACAAGCTTACCTTAAACTTTCCAGTTTTATTGTAGTTACAATGTTTGTGCTCTTTTCCATGACTTTATAAAGTCAAAATTGTTCCTGCAGCGCCATACATCATTTTCATTTACTGTTCCAAAAATCCCTCGCAGCATTTTCCTTTTTGAAGAAGTGTAATAGTTCATCAGTTTGGGAATGGGTCCATGTTTCAGATTCATATGTCAGCATGCACAGATAATACCAAAGTTTCATAGATTCTAACATTTGAAGTTCTGGACAGTCTGGCTTCGAATGTGCTTGGAGAGACCACAGTAGAACTTATTTATTTTCTCCATGATTGGTTTAGTGTTGAGGATCTATCTAGTTGGTAGCTGACCGGTCTGGTTTAAGTCCACATTAGTATTATCTTAAAATGCGTAGTGCACGGCGGAGACAATTGCAGATAATGTTTGAAAGGATTCTCTATTTCAGAAATATTTTTTGTTTCCACAAAAAAAAAGGCAAAGAAATATATACCGTATGTAAAACGGCTAATGTCACCAAATGTTAACAAAGACTGATTGAACAAGCGAGATAGACGTAACAATATTAGTGTATTGTAGGTGGCTGGTGGGGCACAAACAGAGTCTGTCCTTACGTTCGCTGGGTGTATCTTATTCCATCTCATTACATCCTAGTTCGAAGACATCGCTCGTATTCTTTTTCTAACTCTCCACACTTGGCGCTATATATAGGGTATTCCTTAAAAACTAACAGAAAAACATATTTTATTTGTTTAATAATTTTCAGTATTTTTTTTTGTTTGTCTAATTTTTATAAACTAATTAATTACATAATTATTATTGGGCCCAACATTTTTATTGCTATCTCTACAACACCTTTCATATTTCATTGGCATATGGCATATATAGTTCAATAGAGAATTAAGGAAACTGTCGAAAACTTACACAAGAAATATATAGATCCATTAAAAAAACATCCATTAAAAAAACGTCACAAACTGTGATGATGACTTTTTTAAATTTTCTCTACCAGAAAATGCGCAATTAAAATTAAAAATAGACGATTACATTGTATCAACGAAAAAAATTAATTTATTCCATATTTTATCATTATCATCTTGAATAAAATTTATGTAATTTGTAATTTAAATACTACAGAGATTTTTACTGACTCATAAAATGTTTTATGTTTTATTGTTTCTTCAGACTTTAATGCAACTTATTTATAGAATGTGATAATTTTTCTATATAGACGTCGAGGCGTCTGTCTTCAAATGTGTGTTAACTTTTCTAATATAAAGGGCCCAAAAAGACTTACTTACACACAATCATCATAGCGGATTCTCGAGAATAAGAATTATTTTTCGTAGGATTACAGTTTCTTAAAAAATAATTAGAGTTTGAGTTTTATTTGTTTGCGTTTCAGATATTTCTAATCAACTAATAGTAACACAGGCCGACAAAATTTAATCGACCTTCTAAACTAGAAACCAGTTTGTATTTTTTCGAAGGTGTTTGACGCGCTGAATCCGAATCCGACCTCAAAATTGTTCCATCATGTCAGCTTTTCAAGATATTCTAACCTAGAAGTAGAAAAAACACATTTTTTCGCTATATTTGAGGTTACGTTACATCACAAGGTGATTTTCCACTACAAAACTGGGTACGGTATCTAAATAAAAGTATTACTCTTCCTCTTCAAAAACATTCAAATACCGCAGACACTTCACTGCATATTACCGCTATTACCTGAACACAAAGTCACGAAATGAGGACATGGCGGTGTTGACTCCATTTAATTTTTTTTTAATTTTTTTAATTGTTTAATTATTTTTGTTTTGTAAACAAAACCGAGCCTAATAAATAATACTACGAGTTTTCAGAAATTAATCTAGTTAATTCAAGTGCATTTCTGAATACATATATAGAGTAAAAATTTAAGTCCAATAAATATTGAACGTTATTAGTCTTATTACTATACCTGTGAATGTTTAAAAAATTCAATGAGAATAAGTAAAGCGAGATGATGATGGATATATTCTAATATTTATGAGTTCATTTTTACTATAAGGTGGAAATTTACGTATTTGTAATTTCATTCTTCTGTCGTATGAAGTTTTCACCTGATGCTACTCAATTTCCAAATACCCACTAATATGCCAAACTCATAAATTTCAACTAACGATTTCTCAGAAATATAGTCAGGTTTCTGGTTTAAAATATTGTCGGCCCGTGAATTTTTTTTTACTATAAAAGACGTCGTTTAACGTCACTGATTAAAGAAAATATCTGCTATTTGATTATTTGGCTTTAGATAGCTAAAAAAATATTAATTAGGCATTGAGATATTCCCATCTGCGCCTTCAAAGTGATGGAAGCGAAGAATCAGCTGAGTGATGTTAGAGAAGATGTATAGGTATTCTCACACTACCAGGTAGGAAAATTGAGAGGAAAATAATATATATTTGTTCAGACAGTCAGACAGCTCTAAAAATGGTTTGCACTCATGAGGTAGGGTCAGTCCTTGGATTGAGAAATCAATATCAATCTTATTTTGGACTAGAGCCTATTTTGGTCATTACAAAGAGACTGTCAGAATGGACAACTAATAGGCTTGCGAGATACTGAATGAACATTGGAAGTCAAACAGTGACTGTAAATAAGTTTGAAATTTTATGACGAGATTGAACAAATCACGTACAATCTGATTACAAGGTGGGTATCAGAACACACTCATCACCCAATCGGAATATTGACAGGATATGATATGTGTTGAGGAATTATCTGCCTAAGATAGGGGAGAAGGCATACGGTTTCTTGGCGTAGTGTGAGGCGGTCAGAAGATTGAGACACGAATACTTGACGCCGAAGCACTTAGGATGAGAGCTAGACAGCTGGATGTTGGTAAGAATTTGCCTAATGCTTGGTCGCTAAGTATTCCTCCTATCCAAGTAGTAGCAAAAAACATTTCCTATTTTAAAGCGTAGCGCTTTATTTGCCTCCTCGTTTCCAATGGAATTTTCCACCTGTCGTGTATGTTAGTTGTTCCTCATATACTGCATTCCATATCCCATTGTTTAAACTACGCTGCGCTAATGAGAAACACTGAAACACCGGTGTTTGTAGCTGCGTCGTGTTCTTTTTGAGGTACATGGTCGCCGTGTTATTATTGTTCAAATTGTCTAAAAAAAAAAATAACCTGGTTGTCATTTAAATTTTTCACTATTCTTTCCTAGAATAATTGCACTAATGACAGTGTACCAAATTATGTATTAAATTCACTCTTTTAAATAATGTTATGTATTGTAATTAACTCTTTTAAATAATGCTATACTTATTTACTTTACGAAATTCTTCATTTTGTATCCATGTATTTGGCAAGGTGCAAGGTGGTGTACCATTTTGGATTTCGAAATAATTAGAGATCGGGAGGTAGCGCAAACATTAAGAGACACAATTCCTCAGACAGTCATAATAAGTGTTTAAGTGATAATATGTGTTATAGTGAAAATCAAACAAGTTTTAACTTAGATTTAGTGGAAATGATAGTTGAGTGTAATATTGTGGACGAAACTAGATAATTCACTATTTAGACAATTTTTGCAAAAGTGTATTAATGTTTATATAAAAGTATAGTATATATAAAAGTATAATATATATAAAAGTATAGTATATATAAAAGTATAGTCATGTTCAGATGCCATCGGAAACGACACTAAGAGAGTATTAAGCTCAGAGATGTGACAGTATTAAACAAAAAAATTATTCTGAACTCAATGACAAATACGTCTTGACTAGCATGTATGAAACCACCAATGCTTGCTGCTGGAAGGTGGCAAATGTTTAGTGGGTGTATTAATGTTAGTGTTATATTTTTACTTTTGTGATCGCTAGTTAAAAATACATGTGTGTTAGTGTTACATTTATCAATACTTTCAACTCTCTTCGTATTAACTTTGGATGTTACCGAATTCGCTAAAATAACCAAAAGGTAAGATATTGTGTCATATAAGCATGAACATTACGCGGTGACACATCACCTAGTGCTAGCCCTGGATTTGATGTCATTTATCGCTTCCTTCCGATCTCTAAAAATAATACACAATTTTTAATATTTACATTAATTTTAATGAAATAATTTATCTAAACATTATAGATCCAACAAGAACAAATTTCAATAAATTAGTAATAATAATCACAAAAATTAAAAATTGTAAATGGTGAGTGATTATCAGTGTTTACAGTTTAGTCTGTGGATCAACCAATTTAAACTCCTAATTCAGGAAGTGCCATTTAAAGTATGGTCGAGTTAAATTAATTTTTAATAATTTTCCAGTTTCACATCGACAATGGCGCTACAATTAGTATAGAGAAACAAAAATGAATATCGTTTCTTCCATACCTATTGTCATATGACAATTTTTTATTCTTTATTTTCTTATCGAAGATTGGTGCTGTTATTATAATCCACTCCAAGCGATAACACATGAAACATATTTATACCGCTTTTGGCGTTTTTATATTAACATTGTTTCTTATTGTAAACGCGTGTTAAATGTTTCTCATTGCCGTGACTTGAATAATTTTCAAGCATCACCTTGCAAAATATTCTGCCGACGCACGTCTGTGTTAACATGTATATGGTATATGTTTCTACATATCATATTAATGTTTCTACTTTCAGAAACTTCTTGAAAGGCAATATGTCATCCTACTCTCACCAGACAGGTCAACCATAACTTTTAAACGTGCAACCTTTCTGATAATTCTCACTTTAGTTTACCACCATCCCTCTCTGCAATGACATTACCTCCCTTTTTTACTTTCTTATACCTAATATAAGGAAGTATAGTAAATGTGATTTTTTTCGACCGCGAGATTTTGATTGATATATACGTCTTAACCCTTCTGAATCCATTCTGACTATTTTCCGAATGATGTCTGTCGGTGCGTGTGTGTGGATGTGTGTGTGGACATGTGTGTGGATGTGTGTGTGGATGTATGTGTGGATGTGTGTGTGGATGTGCGTGTGTAAATGTGTATCTGCGATAACTCAAAAAATACTAATGGGAGACTTTCCAAATTTGGCCGTTAAGATTGTCAACAACATTAAATTTGGTCAATGTAGTACCACCAGAAGAGACATAATGAATGAAAGAAGAAAAAGGTACAATTTCGGAAAAAAAAATTAAAATTTTTTATTGCATTTCTGGACGAATCTCGGTGAATTATAATGAAATAACATAACATTATAAAAAAAAATTTGTCCGCATGTTTGTAGTATCACGATAGCAACCACAGTTTTTGAGATAAAGCTTTCAAATTTAGTACACTTATCCTAAAGGCCAAAGACAATAATCAAATAATATATTCTTAATGAAAGATTACAAATCATGTCTACTATATCAAGCAAATAAAATATATTTTCTAAGTACTTAAATTAAGCTGATGTAAACTGAAACATTTTACACATTTGGCCTCATAAAATGGGATTAGGATAAATTTAACAGTCTGACATCTAATTTAGTTACAAAAATGTCAATGTCAACAACAAAAAATTATTAAAATATATGACATGAATTATTATTGACAGTATCGAATGACTCTGATAATCAATTTATTAAAAAATTTTAATGAAAAATTTAAGGTACGCTATTAAAATTTAATTGAGGTAAGTGAAGAATTAAACACAATGATTCTTTTAGATCAGGATGATTTATACTGGCATAAAAAAGTTATGTGCTGGCGACATCAGATATTCTTACTTTCTTATACCTAATATAAGGAAGTATAGTAATCTTGATTTTTTTTGAACTCGAGATTTTGATTGATACATACGTTTTGAATGATTTTAAATCCATTTTCCGAATGATGTCTGTCGATGCGTGTGTATGATGTGTGTGTGTGTGTGCGTGTGCGTGCGCGTGCACGTGGGCGTGTGCGTGCGTGTGCGTGCGTGCGTGTGCGTGCGTGTGCTGCGTGTGCGTGCGTGTGCGTGCGTGTGCATGCGTGCGTGCGCGTGCGTGCTACTATATCAAGCGAGTAAAATATATTTTCCTAATGCTTAAATAAAGCTGATGTAAACTGAAATACTTTACACATTTGGCCTCATAAAATGGAGTTAGGATAAATTTAACAATTTGACGTTTGAAAGGTCTAATTTAGTTACAAAATTGTCAATGTCAACAATAAAGAATTATTAAAATATGATATGAATTATTATTGACAGTATCGAATGACGCTGATAATTAATTATTTAAAAATTTTAATGAAACGTTTCAAGGTACGCTATTAAAATTTAATTGAGGTAAGTGAAGAATTAAATAGAATGATTTTTTTAGATCAGGATGATATATACTGGTATAAAAAAAGTTATGTGCTGGCTACATCAAATATTTTAACAGCAAATACTACTTCTTAAGGATTCTAATTTTCCTTGAAATTCTGTATAAAGCAATATGCGGTTGTGTGATGTGAACAATAAATCGAGTTACATAGCTGCGGAGCTTCTATCAATTTATTTGAAACAAATAAATTACAAGTTGACGGAAAGCCAAATAAATAATATCCATTCAAAAAACATTTAACTATCAAATCAAGTATTCAAGTTGGGTCCCATTTTCTTCTTGGCAAGTCAGTGGATGAAATTCTACCTAATATTTTGAAGTATCTCGGTGGTAATAGCCAGGATTTCGTTACGGATTCTTTATTTTAAGGCCTCATAAAATTTGGTCTGTTAAAGTGGACCTTACCTTAAGATAACCCTACAAAAAAATCTAAAGGTCTGACGTCAGGTGACCGTGCCGACTATTTAATTGCCTCTCGCCTCCCAATTCAGCGCCCAGGAAAAATGTCATTCAAGAAATCCCGTACAGTAATTTGGCAGCGAGGGCAGTGCTCTATCTTGCTGGAACCACAAATCATTATTGGGAACATCAGGGTCATCGTGTTACAGCACAGAAGGAACAAGATGATTTCTTTTTAGTTATTAGTATTCCTTCAATGAAATAAGTTTTAAAATTCTATTCCCAACAATGCGATCCCAAACATTCAACTTTTATAGATATGGGGTATGGGTCTTCATCATACATTGTGGATTTTGGGAGACCGATTGCGACAACTTGGTCTATTAACCGTTTCCCTATGATAAAATTTAGCTTCACCAGAAAGATAATACAATTCAGTATTATCATCAGAATCATCTTCATTCAACTTATGAACTAAAGCCACTTTGTACGGATCCCATTTATGTTTTTCAAGTACTTCACAACACAAGATTGACTGATTTTGTTATCAGCAGCCAACGCTCGTGTACTTCTATGATTTTCTGGCAATTTCAACAAAATCTTTAATTGTATTTATTCGTGCATGTTTCGATGGTATCGTTCATCGTTCCTAGTTTGTTCTCTTTCAGAAAAATTTCTTTGAATTTTCCTTACTGTGGTGCATACTATGGGATCCTTATCGGGATATCTAATACTATATAAAACACAACTTCTTGTGTACGCTGCCGGTCCCCATATCTCATCATAATCAAAATTTCAATTCTTTGTTTTTTTGTTAAGTATCGAATCATTTTTCACTAGATCGGTGACAATAAATTAACAATTAAGCACTGCTTGATGTTTTCGCAAACTGTTAACTTATTATTCATTTGTTTCAAATAAGCTGGTAAAATTCGGCAGCTCCCTCGATTATTTGTTTTCAGTTTTTCTATGAATGTAAAAACAATGGCAAAAACGGTTTTTAAATAATCGTTTTCCCATGGGATCCTCAGAGAAGAAAGAAATGGTCCATCAAAGTACGAAGGAAATCCTACAAATAATTGATGCTTGTGTGGGGAAAAAATTATACTTACATTTTAGTTAACAAAACAAAATATGCAATAAAGATATTCTTTGTTTTTCTGTTAAGTAACAAATCATTTTTCACTAGATCTGTGACAATAAATTAACAATTAAGCACAGCTTGACTTTTCAGCAAACTGTCAACTTATTATTCATTTGTTTCAAATAAATTGATAAAATTCCGCAGCTACCTCGATTATTTGTTTTTAGTTTTTCATAAATCAGTATTTTTATAAATACCAATAATATCGCCAACTAATTAAATAAGTATCACACAATCGCAAATTGCTGTATACAGAATTTCAAGGGGAAGGAGTATCTTAAAAAAAGTGGGGGTTGTCATTAAAAAATGGTGATGACGTCATTGTGAAAAGTGGTGAGGCTAAAAAAAATTGCCAATTACCAGAAAAGATGCGCGTTTAAAAAATAAGGTGGCTCCGTTCAAGGATTTTGGCCGCAGATAGGATTTTTTTATATTTGGAGCAAACCAACTTTTCTACTGTATATTAGAATATATAAAAACAGTTTTACCATATACCATGCAAACAGTTTAAGATGAAAATGGCACAACTCACATAAATACATGAGATAATAAAACAATCAACAACCCTACTCTAATGTGGTTTATTATTATCGCCTCAACTCACGCAAGCACACGTAAGAAGATACGGAGATGGTAACTTTACAATAAATACACACACCGCATGAGTCATTTAAATATTCTAACTTTAATGTAATAATATATACAGAGTGGCCCAATTGAAACCTTCCACCTCTTTTGTCACCTACTCTATTGATGATTTTTAATTTCTTATAATTTACCGTTCCCAATACAATATCTCGAAAATTACTCAAATTTAAAAAACTTTACATATTTTTAAGGAGAACTGGAAGACCTTCAACACGCGGTATCCCTTGAACCCTACTCATATGTAAAATTTTGTAAGGGGTTGCTTTCCCCGCATGGAAATAAATTAAGTGAGTTGAATTTATCATGGATGGAAAAAAATCGTTCTTTCACCATTTTTCTCGAAAACTTATACTGTAAAAAAAATGGGGTAGCAAATTTTAAATTAACCATCCTGTTTATAAGTAATAACTACATTTCACGCATATACATATTCTCAGTTAAAGTTAATTTTTGATAGGACTTCTGAGAAATAAAAAAATATAAAAATATAAGTATTTACAAATTGTATAATTATTTAATTTAAAAGTCCTGTTTTTCTTGGAATTATACGAAAACCTAATGGAATAAGTGAAAATTATTCATTTAAAGAGAATAACAAAAAAACAGTAGTTTTTGTTATACAGCGTTATGAATTTCTCAATTGTATACAAGAAAGGGGAGTAAATGTGAATGAGGGAGTTTTGTGGTTGGCACCTTCACTTTCCTTTACTTTAATACATAGTATTGGCTCAGTGATATGAAGGATAGTCACGCATGCTTCGTGGAATATCTTCGGATTGGAATCTTTCCAATAACGATAATTATGTTGATTGACTATACCATTTACAGAAAATGAGCATAAATAAATTATTCGTTCGCTTATCATTTCACAAAATACCAAATGCTGGTCATTATCATCTTCATTGAGTTCCAGGACCAAGTGAATTTTAAATTTATTTGGACCGTGAAATACCCAACATATCAGACAATTTTCTTGTACTCAGCGTAGCAATACCGCCCAGAACCACTTCTAGTGCTTCGGTTCTTGGGTAATTCTCCATTTCTTTGTTACAGACCAAAGTGTGATGAAATTTTGCCAATACACAGGGATTATGGACATTTTTATCTACACATTCCTCTTTAAATAAAATAAATTTGCTGTTCTTCCACATTTATTATTTTTAAAGCAAAGTAAAATTATATTAATTATTTCTGCAATGGAATAAACCATTTCTGAGTTTATCAAAAAATAAAACGGATAAATACGTTCTTTTTGCATGTTTACATTTTAAAAAGTAAAATTCCTTATACGTGAATAGATTTTTATAATTCTTTAGAAGATTTACGGCAAGGTTTCATGCACAAATGCCTTCAAATTACTCTAGAAATACTGTAGAATATCCGAAAGTATTTTGAACAAACACTTTATTATTGTATTGAAATTGGTGGGGGACATTTCGAACATTTGATCAATTGACACGCAGGTAAGTAATCTATTTTATTAGGTATCTACGAATTATTTCGAACGCAATTATTCGAAAACTAAAAGTTCAATTTAAAAAAGTAAAATGCCGTAGTAAGGAAAATTTAAAAGATTTGTAAATAATATGTCACTTGACCATTTGATATTTTGGGGGAAAATATCACCCCGTTTAGGGGTTGAGGTGGTGCTAATCAAAATAGTGAATTTGAGTGTCCCGTTGAAAATAAAATCGACCTATTCTATCGTATTGTCTAAAGTTGGGTTAAAATGGCATAAACCCTGGTGGATCGTTGTCGGCGGGCCACCATGTATATTTTTGGTAAATTAATACGAAACGCTTCTAAAACTTACAGATTATATCGAGTATTGTGAAAGTAGTGATCCAATGAACCATTTACCTGAAAAGAAAAAAAATATTTGAATTAATGAACAAAATTTAGAGACGCAAACCTCAGTTGGATAGGGTTAAAGACATGTGGTACTATAAGTTAAATAATTTACAAAGTGAACAATGGTGTTTCAGAGGAAGATGTTTTTATCAATTAATACTAAATTTATTAAGAGAATGTCATCACAAAACAAAAAACTCAAAAGATGAATCAAAAAAATAATTATAAGAGAGACAATAAGTGAATTACTAGAAGAAGAACAATTTATAAAAAAGAATCGTTGAAAAAGTCTCTGATAAAGTCCAAGAAAAATTTCAAGTAGCCGAGATAAAAATAAAAAAGCTTGAAAATAAAACAAATTTGTTAGAAGAACAGATTATAAATATACAGCAAAAAAGAAAAGGTAAACAATGTATGTATTTTTGGAATTGTAGGAAAAGAACATGAGAATTTAAAAAATGTTGTATGTAAAATATTGAACAATAATATAGGATTAAATATAAAAGAAATTGATATGGCGTCGTGCTATAGAATTGGAAATATTAGTAACAACAAAAAAAACATAGACCTATAATAATTAAATTTATTGACGAATCACAAAAACTCTGCTAAATAATGCCAAAATGTTCAAGGGCCAGAAAATTATTTGTCACAGTTGTAAAAGCTAGAATAAATTTATTAAATATTGCTCAATCGAAACTAGGACTAAAAAAATGCTTGGCCACACAATGGAATCATATTTACAAAATTTGATGGAAAAATTATCAAAATAAAGTGTCTTGAAGATATCAACAATATTGGAAACTTGTAAATTTCTATTACGTATAAAATAAATTATTCTTTTTTTCTTTTAGGAGCAATCTAAATATTATTTACAATATATTAAACTACTGTTATTATTATTATCTTTTACTTTATATAAAACATAGATATATTAAGGGATGAGAACTTGGAAGGGGAAATTATTACTAAGATATATGCAAATATTTTCGATGGTTTATGTGACTTGAGTTCACATAAAAAAGTTTAAAAATTTTTTTGATTTATTTAGAAAAATGTAATTACCAACATTTAGACTTAATTATTTTATCTGAAAGCTGGAAACTAGAAGGGGTAAGTAATCTACATATTCCAAATTCAAATTATATTATAATCAATCTAATTTTAATAACAGTGATGGGGTGGCCATTTATATACGAAGTACTTTAAATGCTAATGTAAATATTATTAATTTAAGTCAAAATAAGTAACTCAGCATTTCATGTAAAATTGATAACAAAAGCTATGGCATAACTGCATCTTATAGACCTCCCTCTATTGATATAATTCAGTATATAAATGATATTGAAAATTATTATTCTGACCTGCTTAAAGATGATGTGGAAGTCTATGTTGGAGATATAAATATTAATTTGTTAAATAAAGAAGACATTAATGTAAATTCTTATTTATGTACATTTGGATTTACTTCTAATATAAACGCGCCTACAAGGCAAACTGAAAACAACAGTAGTACATTAGATAATATTTTTATAGTATAAGAAATGATTTTCAAAAACAACTAAAAATAAATTCTATGATTTTTCATACATTTTTAACAGATCATTTTACTACAGTTTTTGTCAATTATACCAAAAAATATGTTAAATAATTGTCAACAAATTAAATAAAAAATTATTAAATTAGTAAATTTTAATAAAATACCAGAATGGTTGTTTTATAAAACTTGGACAGATGTTCTTGACACAGATGACCCTGAAATTGCATATGAATTTTTATGAACAAATTACAAAATAATATTAAAATAAATACTTCTACTAAAAAACTGACCAATAAAAATGTTAAACTCAAACTCTGGATTACCACAGCTATTAGGTATTAATTCTATACAACATAGAGACTGCTTAAGAAAATGATTATTACAGTCTGATAACACTGGATTACGTACTGAATATAAACAATATAGAAATATGCTAAAAAATATTATTAGGTATACAAAAAAATTAATATTATAAAAATTAAATAATGAACGCAAAAAACAATTATAGAAAAATATGGCAAATTATTAATGACGCGAGAAATAATGAACAAAAAAAAAAATTGAGCAATACAATATTACAGACAAAAATGGTAAGCAATTAACTAAAGAAAAATCAGATCTATTTAATGAGTTTTTTATTAATGTTGCAAATGATATGTCAAAAAATGTATTAAACGATAATATAGCTTTACCTCAGTTAAAACAACCGATTAGATATAGTTTATTTTCGGTCCCAGTAAACAAAAATGAACTTATTCCTATTTCGGTCGTAAATAATTTCACAAAACTGTTTGAATACTGTCTAAAAAATAGTTTAATAAATCACCTTACACGATACAAAATATTATCTGACAATTAGTTCGGGTTTAGAAAAAATATTTCTACAGAAAATGCAATTATTCAGTTAACAAAAACTATTGTGAATGGAATAAATGCCAACAAAAAATGTCTAGCTCTATTTTTAGATTTACACAAAACATTTGATACCCCCAAATATTAATATCTAAACTAGAATGATTGGTGTAAGAGGTATAACTTTGGCAGTATTCAGAAGTTATTTATTAAACAGGTGTGTCGAAATCTATGAAGTTAAAAGTGACCCCTCCACCGTCACCAGGGGCGTACCACAGGGGAAATTAGTGGGGCCAATACATTTTTAATTTATATAAACAATTTACTAAAATTACCAATCAATGCAGAAATAACATCATATGCTGATGACACAGCTGTTCTATTTATGGGTGACTCCTGGACCGATGCATATTTCAGTCTTAATATAGATAAAACTAAGTTTCTAACTTTTTCCATCACAGAGGATAGTCAAGCTACTCAAGACACCCTTATTACTCATAAAATTTCTTGTGATGAACAACATTGTGATTGCCCATTTATAAACAAAAGCAAACAATATTAAGGACCTTGCATGGAGTCGTGGTTGACCATCACATAAAGTGGAAAGACCATGTAGACTATTTAAATAAAAGGCTTAGGAGATTATTTCACAAATTTTAATCGTTGCGCGATATACTAAATAAAAAAATCTATTAATTCTATATAACACTTTGGCAGAATCAATTATAAATTATTGCATAGTAATATGGGGTGGCATGTATGATAACTCTTTAAAGAATCTGAATGTAACTCAAAAAATAATTATAAAAATAATTTTAAAAAGAGACAGTCGTTATTCCTCAAATTTGTTATTATCAGAATTAAAATTATTTACTGTTAGACAATTATTTTCCTATCAATGCTTTCTTTGGATGTATAAAAATCTCTCATTCCATACAGACACATGTCACAACCATGATACCAGAATAAAAAAAGGCAAATCAATTATGTTACCTTTCTATATTAAATCATATACACAACGTTTTATTTTTTATTATGGCCCAAAGTTATTTAACTTCTTATCTTTAGAAGTAAAAAAAATAAATCACCACAATGACATTAATTTTAAAAAATTAAAAAAAAGTTAAGAACAGTTGTGGACGAAAGTTATGAAAAGTTTAATACTATTTATTAAAGAATAATAATAATGATTTGCATACATAATTTTACACTATTAATGCGAATAACCAACTTACTATTCCTCTGATATTTACTAATTAAAGATTACTTCTACAATATATTTTTAAATCTACTCCCTACTCAAAATAAACAAAACTTTTATCAGCTCAAAGTCGCATTAATACTGAATTTTTAAGTTTCTTTTTTCACATGTTTTATATGTTTTATGTTTTAATCTCCCATCCTTCTCAAATAGTTTTTTATAGTCACATATAATATGTTGTATATTTCTTTATATTAATTGGTTAAAATTAATGAAGCTGCACACAGGCAGTTATTGTTTAGGCAGCTTAAAAACTAATATTTATATAAATTTAATTAGAATTATAATTATAAATTAGAATTTAATTAGAATATAATATAATGAAATATTAAAATATATGAATTGCATTATATCAATTGTGATACTATATTTCGTATTGGAATAACAAATTGAAATTGAAATTGAAATTGAAAATTGAAAATAGTACGTCAAGTGTTGAAAATTCAATCAATACCTTCCTGATTCCTCTAAAGAATTTCTCAAATTATAAAAAAATTATCAAACGGTTGTGTGAAAAAATTGTTTTTACTTAAAAGCTAATAAGGGACTATTATGAAAGGGTAGACAACCTGATTAGTAATTGTCCTTGTATATATATATTTTTTTCTTTTCTTGACCGTTATTATCAATTAATATTGATAGTTTTTTTTTGTGGGGATATCGGTCAGGTATAACTAATTTAATTTTTTTCTAAGGTTTCGGTTTATTACACCATCATCAGAGAACTACAATTAATATAATATTTTAAAAACATAGTTATGGTTATTGTACATTAAAATTTACTTACACTATTAATTATTAGGAATTTGTTTTAAAATTTTTTGTTACATGTTGTTTGATTATCTGTTTTAACGCAACTGAGATATTTTAACATAGTTTGTGGGCTCTTAAAGTTTTGTTTATGTTACAGAGATAACGTTGGAATGTATATGGTTTACTGTGGGTGTTTTGCTTAAATAGTGAATATATAATAAGATATTCTATTTCAAGAATTATTATTTTGTATCGGTCAGATGTAAAAATTGATTTCGTGTTGTAATGTACCCCAATCATTTAATTAAGTTAAAATAGGTTTCGCTTAAATTTTCTATATCAGTGCGATTATTTATGGCGTTGGTATGTCTTTTTATTTGCAGCATTTCATGTATGTTTCTTCGGTTATAATTAGGTTCTTTTTCTAATATTTGTATGCTGTTAAAATTAAATCGGTGGTTTTGTTCTATGGCGTGTTTGGCTAGTGCTGTCGTGTTTTGGTTCTGAGTTTTTATGCTATATTTGTGCGTGTATACTCTTTTATGTAGATATTGTTTAGATTGGCCTATATAGGTATCATTACAGTCGTTGCAGTCTATCTTGTATATAGTGTTAGTTTCGTCTTCGGTTGGTAGTTTAGGTTTAAGTTTTTTGAAAAAATTCTTTCGTGGTATTGTATCTGACCGATACAAAATAATAATTCTTGAAATAAAATATCTTATTATATATTCACTATTTAAACAAAACACCCAAAGTAAACCATATACATTCCAACGTTATCTCTGTAACATAAACAAAACTTTAAGAGCCCACAAACTATGTTAAAATATCTCAGTTGCGTTAAAACAGACAACCAAACAACAAACAAAAAATTTTAAAACAAATTCCTAATAATTAATGGTGTAAGTAAATTTTAATGTACAATAACCATAACTATGTTTTTAAAATATTGTAGTAATTGTAGTTCTCTGATGATGGTGTAATAAACTGAAACGTTAGAAAAAAAATTAAATTAGTTATACCTAACCGAAATCCCCACAAAAAAAACTATCAATATTAATTGTCCTTGTAAAAAAAATTCTAGAAATCCATTACTAAAAATAATTACTGAAGTAAGAAATGTAGTTAAATCCTAAATAACCTTATTACTCTAGTTTTAAATATGAGGTTACATGTATCTAACCCAAGTGTACCTAGATTGTAATGCTTGCTTAAGATACATATACGAGTAAAGTCGGTGCGTCCTATTGTTGCAGCAATTGGATCGCCGACTTACCACCTATCAAAATGGTTAACAGAGGAGTTCGAAAGTTTATCCATTGCACCACCTAGTTTCTATGCGTTTAAATCCAAAGATTTCATTAAAAAGATGATGATATCCTATTTTGCAAAAAAGGTGAAATTTTGATCTCTTTTGACGTTTGTTCATTCTTTTCAAGTGTTCCGATAACACAGACCTTGGATTATATTAAGGATTTATTCAAATCAAACAATCTAAGTCAATATGTAGTAAAGGAATAATTCAACTAACTAAACTTTGCATGAAACAAAATTGCTTTCGATTCAATGATAATTTCTTCGAGCGGCATGAAGAAACAGCAGTGGGTAACTCTTTGTCAGTAATTATTGCCAGTCTCTTCATGAGTAGATTCGAAACAAAAGCAAAAGAAGAATTCGAATATTTCCCTAGGGTTTGGCTTAGATATGTGGATTATGTTTTTGCAGTGTTTGATACAGAAGTAACTGATTTTAACAACTTTGTTTCTAAATTAAACGGTTGCTTCGAGTCAATTAAATTCACATCCGAAATTGAGAACTCCGGAAAACCGCTAATAATTTGAAATAGTCAAAATAAGTTAGAATTTGACATACACGTTGTATCAGCTACTTTTGAATATGTAGTAATAGGTTCGTGCGCTTCAACTTCCCCCCACTTTATACCTTTCAGAATCTATCGGGTCGAGGATTCTCAAACAAATGACTAAAGGCTTGGTTTCTCGAACGGTCGGTCGCGGAGAACCGACAGTCTGTCGAACGCTGACGACGGCGATTTTTGTCAAAAGCTTGGTTTCCTGGAAAGTCGTTCGTGGAAAACCGACACCTCCGCGATCTGACGATTTTTTTAAACATGTGAATTAAAATGATTGTGGTTTGCTAGAGTCCGCTGACTTTAACGTCTTTGCAGCGGACAACTGAAATCTCCGCCCGAATCTGTTGAGTTTGATTATAGTGGAATCGTTCGGCTGAACTGACACTGCGTGGATGCGTTTTGCATTCACTTTTATTGCGAATTTGTGATACTATATTTCGTATTGTGATTATATTTTTTATTTGCTACCTACGCAATACCTTTATATTAATTGAAAACATCTTACTTCATTGTAATGCACAGTTTTTCTTTGGAGGAAATATGACAAGGTATCCTATTGTTTGACTTCCTCATAATATATCGTCTTTCACAAAACTCAACATAGTCAAAAAGCTCCGTTGATAGTCTGAAATATTCAGGAAATTTGATTTCATTTCCAACTAATTCTTTCCAAATAATTCCTTATGGTTTCCTCGAGCAATCCGTCGCGAAGACCCGACAGTCTGTTGATCGGGGAGGACGGAGATTTCGGTCCGAATTGGTTTGCTCGAAATGGATAGTTCGTAGTTTCTTCTCGTCTGTAAATCTGCGTGTAAAGTAAATCGCCCTGTATAAAGATGTATGTCTCTAGATCCGTGTAGCAATATATAGGCAATTTTTGTATAACCACATAGACTTACCACAAGTGAGCAAGGTATGAGGCCAGCGCGGAGCCCTGACCAGTGCCTAGCAATCAGATGGCTTCAATATTATTTGAGCAGTCGAGCTGTAAAGATCTATTAGATCTATCAAGCAATACTTATATGTAATAATAGGTAAATGTATCGTTGAAGTGTGTCCTAACCGAAGGAACACCGATTTCAGCTTAAATAAAACATTTGATTTTCGTTAGTAAGTAGTTTACGAGTAATTTAATTTAATTTTGAGCAATCTACCTACACCATGTTTACCATCTCACTCGCATGTTTACAGGACTTGTCAAATCGTTTGGCTAAGGTTATAAAACTAAGTCGACAGTTGTTTAAAATGTTAATATTTATTTACACAATATTATTATTATTTTTATTATTATGACAAATTTGTCATTTGATTTAACATTTTAAAACTTACCTAGTCTTAATTTTGTCGTAAATTAAAAATTCTACAAATTTAAACATGATTTTACAATTAGAATAATAAGAATCATCATTGGCGTGCCTTTATAGAGACAAGATTAAAAAAAAAAAAATAATCAGATATTCTTAATCAACATCTTTAAAAATTTCTTTGCTTAAGATTTTATCAAAGTGGGTTCAAAGGATTTTAAGATAGAGGCCAACAAAAAAATATTTTTTTCAACGAAAAATAATTTCTATCTGCAAAACGGTTGTTCGAATGAAGAATTATTCGTCATTTTTTGTTCAAAACAACGTAATATACTATTTTGATTTGGTTTTGTAACTTATTAGTATTTTTTTTTAATAATGGAAAAATTATTACTGTTTGTTTAAAACAGCAAGTCATGAAAGCAACAATTATTGCCACTGTCAACTTACTGTAGAACGTAAATAATAAAAAAAAATTGACACACAAAAATTATTGTCTTCATGACTGTTTTAAACATAACAAAATACATTATTAACTTCTTCATTATTAAAAATCAGCTTTAAAATCAGTTATTTTTCTCTTTATCCCATTTTATACACTGCAGATATATCAAAAAATTTCAATTAATTAATTATATTGATTAAATATTTATAAGCAGCATATCATTAAATATCTGGTATAATGAATAATTTGTGAAATTAGGCGTAATCAGTACATTATTTCGGAACAATAACATTTCATGTTTACCAGTTTGTGATCTCAATATTAAATCACGAATAACAATGATTTTCACAGTTAGTTACACATAATATATTCACATTTAGTAGGGTTATCATATTTTCCTATTAACTAATCCGTTTACTTTAGCACACTGACCATTTAGGTCTGAAATTCTTGGAAGAACAGTTTACATGTACATAATAGGTGCGTTCTTTCCACCCAAAATCTCATATCAATATGAGATTAACTGAGATGAGATTAACTAATATTTCAGTAACTTTAAAAAAACATCAAATTACAAGTTGACATATTCCCCCATCCTATTCACATATTCGTGTTCTGTTGTTGACGGTAATAGTTATTTACGATATAAGTGGGATAAAGACATTATTAACGCATGCATTGTGACGAATTGTCCCACGAGGCCGTAGGCAGAGTTGGGGTAATTATATAGTAGGTATGTTAATAATTTAGTATCCCATGTATATCGTACAAAGTTTTATCTATCACCGGCCACCGCTAAACTTGTCTTAAAGTAGGTTCACTTTGATAGAATAATAAATTAATCAAGGTGACAACAGGATTTAAGTTTTTTTTTTCAAAATGGTAGCAACGCGTAGTAGTTTCTGATTGCGTGCTAGTAACCGAATAACAGTAAATAACAAATTCGAATTCTAAAGTTTTCGGATGTTAAAATATTGTTATGTGTAGTAATTTACTTAAAATATTAGTAGCCCTGATTTTGGGGGAGAATGGATCTATTTTATTCGAAAAAGCTGATACCACAGTCTTGGTAACCAATTCCAGTTGCATAAGTACACAAGTGAAAACGGCCAGTGTTAATGAAGGTGTTAATTTATACAGTGTCCGCCAAAAAGTCTGCACTATATGGAAAACTTTTTCTTCATTTGCTTTTTTAAACGGGTTTCAGCATTAGTTTCAGCATGATTAACAATTACAAAATTGCCAAAAATGTTTGCCATGTCACAACTATGACACCTCCAAAATGTCATTAGAAATTTTAAAATGGTGTGAAATACCCTTATTTATCAAAATATGGAAAAGTACCATAAGGAAAAGTTGTTTGTAATTACATTAAGAATCTAAATGTAAAGTTTGGTTTGAAAATTTAAATGTTTAAGTTTTCTCATTTTTTTCCAAAATGGGTATGTAATATGTAATATTTAATTTTATTTGTGTATTTTTTTGTTTACAGTTAAGTTTGAAAAATTTCAGTACAAAAAATATATAAATGTTGCATTTCTTTTTTAAATGTAATTAATAATGGCAAAAAAATATTTTTACAAAAAACAACATTACAATCGTGGATTATTTTCAGTAATTCTGAACCCTTACTGTGAAATTTTGCACGGTAATGGGCTTAAATATTAAAAATACGATTGTTCATTTAAATCAGATTTAGATCATAAAAATAAAACTAAAAATTCCTATTAAAATTGACCTCAAAAACCTTAAAAGTGAATAATACGGATTTATTTAATAACTTTCGTTAAGTGATCAAGTAAGTTTTGAAAACAAATGCTAGCTTTTGACGTATCGATGTCTTATTAATGTCAACAATAAAATCATATTTTTCTATTGCTGTTGATCGTTTAAAAAAATGTTTACTAAAGAAGAAAAAAATTGAAATTATTTTAATTCACGGCGAAAGTAGAACAAGCTGATATTTTTAACCAAAGATATCCCCAAAAGTCTGTTTCCCATTCAACAGTTGGACGTATTTTCCAAAAATTCAAAACAACCGGCTCAGTTGAAAATCTTTACAAAAAGCTATACACGAATTGGAGAATTGATAAACATGAGGAAAACGTTTTGCTTGATGTAATAGATCATAAACAAACCTCGATTTCCACAATTTCCGACAGAATTGGCACTGGAGGAACTACTGTAAGGAGAATTTGAGGAAGCACAAATTTCGCCCGTACAAGCCAAAGTTTATTAACACGCTTAAAGAACGCGATTTAGATGTTAGATTGTTTTTTTTTTTTTGCTTAGTTGCAAGGAGAAATAGAAGAAAATCGATCTTTTGCTACATCGACTCTATTCCACAGAGGAAGCACCTTTTTCTTCCAATGGGGTATTAGGTTCCCAAAATTGCAGGTGGTGGGCTAACGAAAACCCCGGATTTGTGATTGAATGCAAAGACTAGTACTCTTTTAAAATGAATGTTTGGTGCGGTATTCTTAATGGCAGACTAATTGGCCCTTATTTTTTTCGGCCTAATCTCAATTCGGAAAGATATTTGAACTTTCTTATAAATGTAATTACTGAAGTAATTGACGACATGTCGTTGGAGGAAAGAGGCGTCTTATAGTTTCAACAAGTTACAGTACCATTAACGTAAGAAATTATCTGGACAACTTATTTAGAGGCAAATGCATTGGCAGATATTCACAATACCCATGGCCAGCAAGATACCCGGATATAACGCCCTTAGATTTCTTTTTTATGGGGTTACTTGAAAATAAAGTTTACCATAGAAGACCCTTCCAAAATATCGATCATTTAGAAAACAACATCAGGGATATCTGTCTTGAAATACCCCCAAGAATTTTGAGAAATGTAATCAAAGAACTTTGCAATAGGAAAATACTATGTATGGAAAGAGATGGAAGACATACAGAAATGTAGTATTTAATTTAAGAAGATATTGTTTCCAAACATGGTTTAAAGTTATTAAAGAAATCACTTTTAAGGTTTTTAGTTTTTGAAGTAAATTTTAATAGAAATTTTGAGCTTTATTTATGTGATCTAATTTTGATTTAAATGAATAATTGATTGTCCTGTCCTGTTGATATTTATAAAAATGTTTTTTTGTCATTATTAATTACATTTAAAAATGAAATTCAACATTTATGTATTTTTTGCATTGAAATATTTCAAATGAACACAACTGTAAACAAAAATATACAAAAAATTTAAATATTACATATTTTTGGAAAAAAATTAAAAAACTAAAATATTAAAATTTTTCAACCAAACTTCACATTTAGAATCTTAATGTAATTACAAACAACTTTTCGTTATGGTACTTTTCCATATTTTGATAAATAACAGCATTTCAGGCCATTATAAAATTTCTAATGACATTTTGGAGGTGTCCTAGTTGTGACACGACTAATATTTTTGTCAATTTTGTGGTTATTAATCATGCTGAAACTAATGCTGAAACAATTGAATAAAAAAGTTTTCCATATGGTGCAGACTTTTTGGCAGACACTGTATAACTGTTGAAATTGTGTTGTTAATATTTATAAAAAATAAATCATTATTTTTTCATGTATTTAAGAGTTGTCAATTTCATTACCGCACTAGTGGGGTAATATTTTCATTACCACAGTCATTGAGATAACGAGACTATTACGTATTTAAGATGAGTGCGATATGGTATATAACATCTCATGGTGATAGTTAAAAACTACAACATAACCAACACTAAACATTAAAATACCAAATTAGAGTTGAATTAGCACAAATTTCTGCACACGAAAACTTGTAGTTTCAGAAATATACATGAAATTAAGTTAACCTAGCCTTAGAATCATTTGTTCACTGACCAAATGTCAAAGATAAAATTCCCCTTTCATTCATGTGAAGTGAGATGAGATACTGACATATAAAATATGTTGTGCAGATCGGTAAGGGTGGTACTGAGAATTATCAGCTGATATCAAAATGAGATAACTAAAGAAAATAACAATATTTTTTGTCGACTAAATGATAAAATATACTGACAGCAGCCTTTGTTTCATAACTCCTCATTTCTTTTGTCTGATATTTCCAAAGTTCCCTATATTGGATATTAAGACATCGCTTTATTATACACTGTGTCTCACTTTTTATGAAGCCACCCTCATATCTCGTTTATCAGAAATCCAAATGTTTTAGTGGTAAATATATATCTACACGGTCATTATTTTGTATAACCAAATTTAATTTTAATAACAGGCGCCAAGAGTAAAAGGGTTGATTTTTCAAAAAAAATATATGTTGTGATTTTTTATGTACTATATATATATATATATATATATATATATATATATATATATATATATATATATATATATATATATATATATATATATATATATGATATATGTAGGTATATATATATATATATATATATATATATATATATATATATATATATATATATATATATATGTAGGTATATATATATATATATATATATATATATATATATATATATGTAGGTATATATATATATATATATATATATATATATATATATATATATATATATATATATATATATATATATATATATATATATATATATATATATGTAGGTATATATATATATATATATATATATATATATATATATATATATATATATGTATATATATATTACTGTTATTACTTTCTCTCGTTATAAATTTTGTGATGGTTAGATAAAACGGGAAAGTAAACACACTCTCCTTCAGAAATTTGATTATTCTTGCTAACATACCCAGGCGCCAATAACCGAGTTGCCAAGTTATAATTTTTTAATTTTCTGCTCCAGCTAGCTGCTCCTTAGATACATGAATTCGCACCACATGCAGTGCCTCCCTCTCTGATAGCGAGTTCAGTGCTATTACCTTTAGAATTTGGATAACCAAATAAATAGGACTCAAATAAACAAATTAAAGAGTCAGAGAAACCAATTCCTCTCAGCTTTGATAGTAATAAAAAGTGATTTATTGGATCAAATGCCTTCTGTATGTCTGTGCATATAACATCAACTTGACCTTGTGAATCTAAGGATTCTGATATAGACTGATAAATCGAGGCTAGATTGGTAATTGTAGATCTCTTCTCCATGAAACCATGTTGAGACGGCGATATAGTATTTTTAACAGACCAGTAAATGTATTCATACAGAATAATCTCTAATAATTTGCCAAAGTTACATAATATGGCTATTGGTCTATAATTATTTAAATAAGAAGGATTTGAGTATGGGACATATTTTTGCAATTTTCCATATATCTGGATATTTACACGTAGTTAACGAGAGATTAAATAACAAAAGCAAGGGTTGAACAAACGCTGTAGCACAATCTTTGATTAAAAAACTAGGAACTTTTTTAGTTTTTTATGCCTTTAAGTATGTCGTCCTCCGTTATATATTGCAAATTAATAAGATTGTTGTTTTGCAATAAATTCTCTCTATTATTGTCGGGGTTTGAATTGATATAAACGTCCGAAAAATAGTTTGAAAAACCGTCAACGATGGATTGAGGAGTTTTGTAAGCTTTGTTGTAGTGGAGAATTCCAGGTATTCTTGACTTACCTCTTTTAACATTAAGAAATGACCAAAACTTTGATGGATCTTCTCCAATTGCGTCCTCAATGCTATGAACATAATCTTTATGTATGAAGTAGGTCAATTTTTTATAAAGACAGACCTTGAATTTTGATTTAAGTTTATATTGAATTTTGTCACGTAAAATAAGTGAATTATATTTACCAAGTATGAACTGATTATACAAGATGATTCAAAAGTTATGACCAAAGAAAAATTTGGCCAAAATCAATAAAACGTCTTGTATCTCAAAGTGTCCTCTATCCACAGGTATTGTATATAGAGTTGCGGATAATAAAAATGGGACACCTTTTATTAGAGATTTTTAATAAAATTTAGTTGTGTATTGAAATTATTAATATTAATAGGATACATAATATTTGATATTTACATCATGACTGACATGCATTTAAAAAATCACAAGAGCTATTACATTTTTTATTGACTGTACAATACACACTGATATTTTTTCGTTACATTTGGAATTTATGATATACACTCTTTTTACTCACACCATCTTATTCCACGTCTACAGAAGTTATACTGATATACAATGTAAACGAACGCTTCATGCTGTAAATAAAGGAAACATTGATATAAAAGCATTAATTTGTTTTGAAGTAGTACGGCGTAGAATTGACAACAACTGTGCGATTCCCAGTAAAATCATTCGCTTGTGATTTCCTATCAAAATTCGAAGTGACATTCTTGACATTTTATTTTAATCTAATATAAGCACCATACCATATGAGTCGATTTAACAGAGGTGAATTTTATAGCAGATTTTTCACAATAAATAAGTATAACATATTATCAATATTGAAGTGATTAGGCTGGCTGCATTAAGAATTTTGTAACCCTTTTAAGGTCATTTAGCGGAAATTATTTCCGCTAAGTAAATGCGCTCTGAAACGTAAAATTCATATAAGATATCATTCATATCCAAAAAAATATAAACATTTTTTACCTAAATTATGGGAAATTGGATAGTAACTGGTCTTCATAATGAAAGTACACCACGTGACCAATTAGTTATCATTAACAGCCTCGTCGGATCGTTCCGTCAGCAAAAGATGGTTGAAAACATTCTTTAGACACATACATACGTGCAAAAAATCCTCATCGGGTCCTGCTCTAATATGAAAGATACAAAATACAAATTAAAAGGTACCAATTGATCACGTGGTCAGAGCTGTGCCGAGTACTACACAAATGTACTCAGATATTTTTGAGAACGAGTACATTTGATAAGTAGGTCGAATACATTTAGTAAGAGTACATTACTAAAAAAAATATACTCTAATTTTTTGAGTCCTTTTGTATTCGTACAGTATGAGTATTGGAATACACCATCGTGTAATAACAAAAAGTTAAGAATATGTATAGATAATTCCTACAAAGAATAAGTGTTAACGAAAATATCACAACAGAGGTTTAAGAAATGGCATTCAGATATTTAAAATTTTTATATGCTGAAGTGTAAAACCTAATAATTTAGATTATTTTCCATCTTTAAAATAATTTTTAAACGATTATTGGTAAACCCAAAGTGAATTTATAGATTTGCCATTTTTTAATAAGTTTAATGAAAAAAAATCAGTTGGAATTGTTGGAATCACAATGGAATAAATTAAAAGACTAAACATGGAAAGAACACTATGAAGAGGTCGAAAATATTTATTTTTTGGACTACAGTATATAACTTGCTCGTGAATCGTATCCATTTAGGAGATTTGCCACTTATGTCCTAACATTATCAATCTTACCTACAAACAATGAAAAGATTTGCAAGTAATGCAGTGGTCGAACAGGTTTTTCTGCAATAAATACTGTTAAAATAAAATTAAAAGCAGATTATGTTGCTTTATTAAACTCAATAACCACTTTGTGAACGTATCTATATGCATGTTGTCACCTATTGACAATGTAACATTAGATGATATAAAATTCAGAATATCAACTTTTACTTACTCTATTTTATTTAAGACTGGTTTCATAGTAGTATAAAAAATAAATAAGTTAAATACACAACAAAAGAATATATATATATATATATATATATATATATATTTATATATATATATATATATATATATATATATATATATATATATATATATATATATATATATATATATATATATATATATATATATATATATATATATATAAATATAGATATAACAAATAGGATATCAAAATGATCAGCAAAAAATAAAGAACAAAATTCAACAGTCAAATATAAAATTTATATAAAATTTAAATAAAATTCAAAATAATCATAAAATTTTGTTGATAAAATGTAAAGATCTAGACGTAGAAAAGGAGGAGAAACATCAATTTTGATAATAAACGGATTGAATTTGCTCGGAAGTTAAAAAAAAGACAACACGCTAAAATAATAAGCAATTGTAATTGAAATAAAGGAAATAAATTTTAATAACTGCATAAAATCCCAACTCAGGTAGTAATATAGAGTTTTATAAAATTAAAAGTTATCGAAATAATAATAAATCTGTCGCTGTATAAATTAAAGAAATAAATAATCCTTTAATGGTAAAATATCCAGTATATATTAGGAAGACACATAGAATCTTTCACCAAGACATCACTGGAACGTTAACAATCAGCAACTGGTCACGTCACTTAAAAGTATAGCGGAGGAGAGGTACCGTTCAGAATCCAGCTGAGGCAGGCGATCGAATCAACGTATTTATCAATGACTTCAGAGGATAGACAAAGTATCCTCTTGATTTGTTGTAGACACAGAAAATACGTCTTGAAAAAACTAACAATCACAGTAAACACAGCGTTAAACGTAAAATACACACAAGCAACTAATGGCGACCAAAAAACGTAAACAGTGATGAACACCCGAATATCGCACAGGGACTGCGCGCGCACAAACGCATGTCTCTAACAACTGAGTACTGAGTTACTTACATCAAACTACAACAAATCAAGAGGATACTTTGTCTATCCTATTTCTGAAGTCATTGGTATTTATGCTTTGTGGAATCCGTTTCTTTTGAGTGCGTCAGGTAAGGTTTGCAAACCATAGTAGTAGGATACCTTGCGCAATTATTAACAAAAATATTTGTCAGCTGCAACTTAACAAACATCCAAAGTTAAATTTATAATAAAAACGCCGAAATTTCATTAGTTTTAGGAGTGTATTTACCTCATTGTCATTTGCTGTGTATTAAAAAAAATATCACTCAGATTTCATATTTTTCTATAAAACAAGCTGGTTTTATTTGCAAAAGTGGTTATCCAAATTCTAAAGGTAATAGCACTGAACTCGCTATCAGAGAGGGAGGCACTGCATGTGGTGCGAATTCATGTATCTAAGGAGCAGCTAGCTGGAGCAGAAAATTAAAAAATTATAACTTGGCAACTCGGTTATTGGCGCCTGGGTATGTTAGCAAGAATAATCAAATTTCTGAAGGAGAGTGTGTTTACTTTCCCGTTTTATCTAACCATCACAAAATTTATAACGAGAGAAAGTAATAACAGTAATATATATATATATATATATATATATATATATATATATATATATATATATATATATATATATATATATATATATATATATATATATATATATATATATATATATATATATATATATATATATATATATATATATATATATATTTTTTTTTTTTTTTTTTTATATTATATATATATATATATATATATATATATATATATATATATATATATATATATATATATATATATATATAAAGATGGAAAATAATCTAAATTATTAGGTTTTACACTTCAGCATATAAAAATTTTAAATATCTGAATGCCATTTCTTAAACCTCTGTTGTGATATTTTCGTTAACACTTATTCTTTGTAGGAATTATCTATACATATTCTTAACTTTTTGTTATTACACGATGGTGTATTCCAATACTCATACTGTACGAATACAAAAGGACTCAAAAAATTAGAGTATATTTTTTTAGTAATGTACTCTTACTAAATGTATTCGACCTACTTATCAAATGTACTCGTTCTCAAAAATATCTGAGTACATTTGTGTAGTACTCGGCACAGCTCTGACCACGTGATCAATTGGTACCTTTTAATTTGTATTTTGTATCTTTCATATTAGAGCAGGGACCCGATGAGGATTTTTGCACGTATGTATGTGTCTAAAGAATGTTTTCAACCATCTTTTGCTGACGGAACGATCCGACGAGGCTGTTAATGTTAACTAATTGGTCACGTGGTGTACTTTCATTATGAAGACCAGTTACTATCCAATTTCCCATAATTTAGGTAAAAAATGTTTATATTTTTTTGGATATGAATGATATCTTATATGAATTTTACGTTTCAGAGCGCATTTACTTAGCGGAAATAATTTCCGCTAAATGACCTAAAAGGGTTACAAAATTCTTAATGCAGCCAGCCTAATCACTTCAATATTGATAATATGTTATACTTATTTATTGTGAAAAATCTGCTATAAAATTCACCTCTGTTAAATCGACTCATATGGTATGGTGCTTATATTAGATTAAAATAAAATGTCAAGAATGTCACTTCGAATTTTGATAGGAAATCACAAGCGAATGATTTTACTGGGAATCGCACAGTTGCTTGTCAATTCTACGCCGTACTACTTCAAAACAAATTAATGCTTTTATATCAATGTTTCCTTTATTTACAGCATGAAGCGTTCGTTTACATTGTATATCAGTATAACTTCTGTAGACGTGGAATAAGATGGTGTGAGTAAAAAGAGTGTATATCATAAATTCCAAATGTAACGAAAAATATCAGTGCGTATTGTACAGTCAATAAAAAATGTAGTAGCTCTTGTGATTTTTTAAATGCATGTCAGTCATGATGTAAATATCAAATATTATGTATCCTATTAATATTAATAATTTCAATACACAACTAAATTTTATTAAAAATCTCTAATAAAAGGTGTCCCATTTTTATTATCCGCAACTCTATATACAATACCTGTGGATAGAGGACACTTTGAGATACAAGACGTTTTATTGATTTTGGCCAAATTTTTCTTTGGTCATAACTTTTGAATCATCTTGTATAATCAGTTCATACTTGGTAAATATAATTCACTTATTTTACGTGACAAAATTCAATATAAACCTAAATCAAAATTCAAGGTCTGTCTTTATAAAAAATTGACCTACTTCATACATAAAGATTATGTTCATAGCATTGAGGACGCAATTGGAGAAGATCCATCAAAGTTTTGGTCATTTCTTAATGTTAAAAGAGGTAAGTCAAGAATACCTGGAATTCTCCACTACAACAAAGCTTACAAAACTCCTCAATCCATCGTTGACGGTTTTTCAAACTATTTTTCGGACGTTTATATCAATTCAAACCCCGACAATAATAGAGAGAATTTATTGCAAAACAACAATCTTATTAATTTGCAATATATAACGGAGGACGACATACTTAAAGGCATAAAAAACTAAAAAAGTTCCTAGTTTTTTAATCAAAGATTGTGCTACAGCGTTTGTTCAACCCTTGCTTTTGTTATTTAATCTCTCGTTAACTACGTGTAAATATCCAGATATATGGAAAATTGCAAAAATATGTCCCATACTCAAATCCTTCTTATTTAAATAATTATAGACCAATAGCCATATTATGTAACTTTGGCAAATTATTAGAGATTATTCTGTATGAATACATTTACTGGTCTGTTAAAAATACTATATCGCCGTCTCAACATGGTTTCATGGAGAAGAGATCTACAATTACCAATCTAGCCTCGATTTATCAGTCTATATCAGAATCCTTAGATTCACAAGGTCAAGTTGATGTTATATGCACAGACATACAGAAGGCATTTGATCCAATAGATCACTTGTTATTACTATCAAAGCTGAGAGGAATTGGTTTCTCTGACTCTTTAATTTGTTTATTTGAGTCCTATTTATTTGGGAGACATCAATTTGTTGAATATGGAGGCTATCGTTCTCAATCATATACAGCAGTATCGGGAGTTCCGCAAGGATCAAATTTAGGACCCCTTTTATTTCTTATTTTTATTAACGACCTAACAGCTAATATTAATTCTCACCACCTACTATTTGCTGATGATCTCAAAATTTTCCTAGAGATAAGTTCTATAGAGGATTGTATCTTACTGCAAAATGAAGTTAATAAAATTTTTAGTTGGTGCTCGGTCAATTCTTTAAAGTTAAATATTGGCAAATGTAAGGTTATGTCATATACAAGGAAGGACATTACAGTTACCTTTCAATATAAAATAGATAATAACATTTTAGATCGTTGTGTGAATTATAAGGATCTGGGAATTATTTTTGACCCAAAAACTTACTTTCAACAATCATATCGATGAAATGGTCAAATCGGCATCTAGAGCCTTAGGTTTTTAGTAAGAAATTGGGGCGGTTTTGTAAATATTGACACCCTGAAACTGTTATACATATCATTTATAAGAAGTAAATTGGAGTATGGCTGTATTATTTGGTTTCCCCATATATCAAAATTCATTGTCACGCATTGAATCAGTTCAACGCAAATGTCTGAAATTTATGTTTTTCAAATATAATGGATCTTATCCTCCCCCGAGATACAGTCAACAATATACGCTTAATATGTTTGACCTTAAATCTCTCAGATTCAGAAGAGATGTTGTCGTTTTATCCTTTCTTTATAAATTAATTAGTCACAATGTTGATTGTTCATTTCTTTTAAGTAAACTAAACCTATCGGTCCCGAGATTAGAATCCCGTCAAAACAACCTCTTTTACTGCGGTGCTTCTCGTACAAACCTTATGATAAAGTCACCAATCTTTAATATGTGTAAAACTTTTAACACCATTTCGTCTTTATGTGATGTCAGCTATGATAGTTTAGCTAAAATAATTCATATATATGAAGAAAACTGTGCTTATTAAATTAGGTTATTTCATAACACTATAATATATTTTACTTTTATGTATGAGTTTTCTTGTAAACTCTTAATGTAATGTTGTCTATTGCAAATTTGTGCATTTTATATCACAGTATACTTAGTTTTAAGCTTTTCCTGTAATTGGGTGCTTTAACCTGTTGGAAATAAATTACTTGTTATTATTATTATTATTATTATATCGAAAACAACACCCTGTATAGTAAAATTTTGTAGATCTGTTTCGATATTTGAAAAGAACGGAAAACATGAAACAAAATGGTATACCTTTTACGTTTGCCCACCTTATTGCAACGGGTTACATTGTTTCATACAAATGTGAGGCAGTTAAAACTGAAATAGTTATTTTCTCCTTTTTTAAAAATTAAAACTTTTTTAACATTCATATAATGATAGTTCGGTATTTTACCACGGATACTATATATTTATTAAAATATGCGAACTTCTAAACTTCTATTTTAATAGTTCTGTGTCTCCACTGACTATTGGTCTATTCAAATAATAGCGGGCATTAAATTCACCGTCACTCTCTAATAGATGATGACTGCATCTAAATTATCTGTCATTCCCTTTTGAAAATTAGCGCGTTTTGGCTTAGATGTTGCTTCCTTTTTTGTGAATTCCGTTCGCGAAATCGCAGGCGCTGTTTTTTTTAATACGACCATCCACGTGACGGCTGTGGGAGTGCAGTGTTAAAAGCAACTTTAATGTAGTTTTATTAGTCGGTTTGGATAAAATTAGGAAAGAAAACCTCAAATTCTCATTTAGTCGACATTTCGACAAAATTTATTGTCTTCCTCAGGATTAATGAGGTCTTTGGTTTTCAGTCAACATAATCATAATCGTCAAATAAATAAATAACGTCGCTTATAATAAAAGTATTCTTGTGTCAAACAATGACCATTGGGCAATAAATTAATGGTTTTTAACTAGTTTCAATGCAGATCGATATGAAAAGTGTAAAGGCAAAACAGAAATATTTGCTATTTATAGAATAGGTAGTCTGCTTTTGAGTCAATTTCAAATAATCTGATTTCTTAGCGTAAACTCTCGGACTAATAAACATTTGTATAACCAGTGAGAAATTATTAATGAAAAGTTTGTGCCGCGTACTTCCTTGAGAATGAACTTGTGTAGAAGTATACAGAACATTGGTGCTATCGGCTAACTGGTTTAAGTAGGGAGTCTTGAGACGTGGGGTAGGAAAGCTCCTTATGGTGTTACATTAAATCCCTCCAGATTATCAGATCACTAGAACCGGTTTCTGCGTGGCAAATAGGTTATTAATTATTAGGTGTTACCCATGGGCGCCATCTATAGTAAGTTATGTTTAAAAACCTCTCACCGCACAGAATCAGGTTCCTATACACAAACCTTTTTTATAGGAAACAAATAAAAATACCAATTAAAAGTGATTAGAAATACATTTTTAAAAATTTGTTGAAATGGTACACAAAACAAATTTTGAAATTACGAAAAAAAAATTTAATTTATTTTTAATTCTAAATAAAGCTCACAGTATGATAGAGATAAAATATCTGATGTGGCCAACTTTCTTATACCAGTATATATCATCCCGATATAAAAAAAAATATTCTATATAATTATTCACTTACTTCAATTAAATTTTAATAGCGTACTTTGAAATGTTTAATTAAAATTTTTAAATAATTAATTATCAGCGTAATTCGATACTGTCAATAATAATCATGTCATATATTTTAATAATTTATTCTTATTGATATTGACATTTTTTTAACTAAATTAGACATTTCAAATGTCAAACTGCTAAATTTATCCTAACCCCCATTTTATGAGGTCAAATGTGAAAAAAATTTACAACAGCTCTAAGTACTTGGAAAATATATCTTATTGGCTTGATATAGTAGACATGATTTATAATCTTTCATCATGAATATATTTTTTTTGTAAAGACAGATACAGAAAAGTTTGGGTCCCATTGATCTCATTGTTGACCAATTTTGCTCATTACCGAATTTATCATTGTCTTTGGCCTTTAAAACATATGCACCAAATTTGAAAGCTTCACCTCAAAAAACTGTGGTTGCTGTCGCGATACTACAGACATGCGAACAAATTTTTTTTCATAAGGTTATGTTTTTTCATTATAATTTGTCGAAATTGGTGCAATAAATTTTTTATATTTTCTTTTCCCGAAATTGTACCTTTTTTTATTCATTATGTCTCTTTTGGTGGAACCACATTTACCAAATTTAATGTGTCGGCTAAAATGTTGTCGAAAATCTTAACTGCCAAGTTTGGGAAGTCTCCCATTAATATTTTTTGAGATATCGCGGGTACACACATACACACACACATGCACACATACGCACCGACAGACATCATTGGAAAAATTAGTCAGAATGGATTCAGGAGGGCTCAAAACGTATATATCAATCAAAATTTATTTATTTAAGTAAAAAAAAATCACGATTACTATACTTCCTTATTATATTATGTATAAGAAAGTAAAATATTGTACCAAATAAAAACAGAGGAACAAGAAATTTAAATAATGCCAAACAATCGTACGATACGGTCTCATTAAGCCTAGGAAGTCTCGGGACAGGGAAACCTATCCGTCTCAGGGTAACTATTCTGCGATGCTATCTGGCGACACTCTTCAGTCCCTGGCAAAACCTAGTATGTCTTATATGCAATCCAGTGCCGTAAGTAGTGTTGAAGTTAATTTAGGTTACTGCTAATTCACAGGACCCATGAATAATTAATTATAAAAATAATTATGAAAAAAAATTATTGATGATGACGTTATTATCCTCGCATAAGCCTTATAGCTTTTAGTTGTATTAATCGTTGTATGTTTTACAACAATACGTCGGTTTTATATCCAATGCATGATACGTAGGTTTTACAGATATACGAAATGATCAATAATTTTCATTACAAAATGTAAGATTTTCAACTAGTTTGACAACTAGAATTTTAATGATATTTAAAATTTTACTGGTATGAACTGAATTGCAATAAAATAAAATAAGGGAAAAACAGTGTTAATACTAGAATATTTAAATGTAAAAGAAAAGAAAAAGAAAGTTGATGAGTAACTATGGTCTTTACCAGTTCATACATGTTACGTGTAAATTGCATGCTTTACATCTTGTGGCAGAAACTATTCGAAAAGGTTTTCCAGAGGTGGATGCATTAATAGCAAGTACAAAAAAAGTGTTTCTTAAATCTCCTAAACGTCTCCGTGCATTTCATAGCAAGTGTTCCGGTATTCCTGAACCCCCACAGCCGATTCTTACACGTTGGGGAACATGGTTGCAGGCAGCTTTTTATTATGCTGAATATTTCCAACAAATAAAAGCTGTGATACTACAATTTAATCCAGATGAGGCTGCAGCTATTAAGGAAAGCCAGACAAAATTCGAAGATAATTCTATTGAAACAGCTTTAAAAAATATACATTGTACTGATTCTGCGGTTGGCTCCTTGTGAAACATTATTTTAAATAAACAAAGAAAATTTGCTTTTAAATGTTTCAAAATTACATTTTCACTCTACACGTGTTTCGGCATTTTAGGCCCTTTTCAAGGGTACCTCTCATCTGTACTCTTGAAAAGGGCCGAAACACGTGTAGAGTGAAAATATAATTTTAAAACATTTAAAAGCAAATTTTCTTTGTTTATTTAAAATATTTAAAAAATATTGCGAAGAACTGTAGACTATTACATGAAAGAATAAAAAAATTTAAAAACAGTGAGTTATCTTTAGCGGATTCACTGCAAATAGTGGACGAAGTAAATCTACTGCTACACGATATAGGTGACGCAACAAATGAGCGCGTTAAAGAAGAGTTCGTGTATTAAATAAAGACACCGGTTTTACCAAAATTAAGCAAATATGTAATGGTGCAGTCCCAGATCCGTTAAGTGCGTCTAAGACTATTTTACGTATGCGTGTATTACATCAGTAGATGTCGAATGGTCGTTTTCAAAATATAAGAATATATTTTCACCAAAGCGATCATCACTCATGAAGACAACCATAGAAACATACTTGATGCTGAAAAATGGCTACACATCTTCTCCAGTTTGTGATAAGAAAGCTAGTTCATCAAGCTAGTTAAGATGGTAAGTTTTACATACATTGTTATAAATTGTAACAATTTATTGTTTCTCGTATTAGTTAATTTCGCGTACGCCACTGTCCCATGAAACATTTTTGACAGCCCTAATGATCTGTTATGCCACACTAAATTATAAAAGGTAGTATATTTTTCTTCAACATCTGTAAATTTAGAATTTATAAAAATATGGTCAATGCATGACTTTGATTCACCATCTATTCTGCATTATTTTTTACAGTTTTTAGATATTCATAAAAATCCGAGGTAAATTCTCAAGAATTTGTAGAGGGCGATTTATATACTGGTATAATATTAACTGTATAATCTAATATTTGAATATTTAAATTTATAACTGTTTATAACTATTTATTTTATCAATTTGATAAGTGTAATTTATATCATTTTTAATATATATTACTATACCATCATTTTTGTTAAAATGGCCATTGTTGTATAGAATATCATATCCTTCAATTTTGTAAAGATTAATATTTTCGATTTCCCATGTTGCGGTAAGAATAATGCACTCAAACGGTTCATCAAAATTTGCAAGAAAGATTTCGAGATTTTCTAGATTTTTTGCTAGACTACGGATATTGTTGTTTAATTTAGAGAGCTGTTAATTTTTAAAATTTCGTTATCGTGTAATGTGCTTTCAACCGTCTCTGTATCAATTTTTTAAATTTCAAAATTTGTTATGAATTGTTTCATTATTACTTAATAGGTATACATATATATATATATATATATATATATATATATATATATATATATATATATATATATATATATATATATATATATATATATATATATATATATATATATATATATGATTAAATATGATTTGAAGGAAACAACTACTCAGCGGGCAAATACCCCGACCTGCATTGAATTACACCTTCAAATCATGATAGATGGAAAGCCAATATCATTTGTCAATTCCTAACCAGACATAGATCGATTTCGAACTTATTTGTTCTCTTCAGTATGCCATAGGTTATGGAACAGACAAATGATAGTGGCCAACCTGCCTAGTTATATACTAACTAAGGTGAAGTGAATAGTGGTGAGAGGTATGAAACTTCTCATATGGTCTGAATGCTACTATCCGACCGACATCCTAGATGTCTCTGTGGCGGATAGAGCGACTTGCATCACAGCAAGTACCGAGAGCGGCGACCCTAGCCCAGGTGGACTAAACTAATGTGATTAAATATGATTTGAGGGAAACAACTACTCAGCGGGCAAATACCCCGACCTGCATTGAATTACACCTTCAAATCATGATAGATAGAAAGCCAATATCATTTGTCAATTCCTAACCGGACATAGATCGATTTCGAACTTATTTGTTCTCTTCAGTATGCCATAGATTATGGAATGATGATGATGATATTGGCTTTCCATCTATCATGATTTGAAAGTGTAATTCAATGCAGGTCGGGGTATTTGCCCCTGAGTAGTTGTTTCCTTCAAATCATATTTAATCACATTAGTTTAGTCCACCTGGGCTAGGGTCGCCTAGTACTTCTGCTGTGATGCGTCATATCCGCCACAGCGACATCTAGGATGTCGGTCGGATAGTAGCATTCGAACCATATGAGAAGTTTCATACCCTCTCACCACTATTCACTTCACCTTGGGTTAGTATATAACTAGCAGGTTGGCCACTATCATTTGTCTGTTCCATAACCTATGGCATACTGAAGAGAACAAATAAGTTCGAAATCGATCTATGTCTGGTTAGGAATTGACAAATGATATTGGCTTTCCATCTATCATGATTTGAAGGTGTAATTCAATGCAGGTCGGGGTATTTGCCCGCTGAGTAGTTGTTTCCTTCAAATCATATTTAATCACATTAGTTTAGTCCACCTGGGCTTGGGTCGCCGCTCTCGGTACTTGCTGTGATGCAAGTCGCTATCCGCCACAGAGACATCTAGGATGTCGGTCGGATAGTAGCATTCAGACCATATGAGAAGTTTCATACCTCTCACCACTATTCACATATATATATATATATATATATATATATATATATATATATATATATATATATATATATATATGATTAAATATGATTTGACGGAAACAACTACTCAGCGGGCAAATACCCCGACCTGCATTGAATTACACCTTCAAATCATGATAGATCGATAGCCAATATCATTTGTCAATTCCTAACCAGACATAGATCGATTTCGAACTTATTTGTTCTCTTCAGTATGCCATTATGCCATAGGTTATGGAACAGACAAATGATAGTGGCCAACCTGCTAGTTATATACTAACTATGGTGAAGTGAATAGTGGTGAGAGGTATGAAACTTCTCATATGGTCTGAATGCTACTATCCGACCGACATCCTCGATGTCTCTGTGGCGGATAGCGGATATATATATATATATATATATATATATATATATATATATATATATATATATATATATATATATATATATATATATATATATATATATATATATATATATATATATATATATATATATATATATATATATATATATATATATATATATATATATATATATATATATATATATATATATATATATATATATATATATATATATATATATATATATATATATATATATATATATATATATATATATATATATATATATATATATATATATATATATATATATATATATATATATATACATACATATACATACACACACACATACACACGCATATATATATACACATATACATACATACATACATACATATATTTAACCAAATCTAGAATTGGTTATGTCAATGACAGAACTAAGTGGTAACAAAATTTAAAATCGCATATCTTAACTATTAAAAGTAATTTAATGTACAAACAAATTATAATAATTTTAATAAAAAAATCCATATATACATACATAGAATTTTTCAACAAGTTATTTGCTGTTGCTTCTACTTAGTTTGAACTGACGATCAGGGGTAATTCTAGCATTTCTTCTTTTATTTTTATTAGTTGTGCATTTATCCTTTTCCTCGTTTTTTGCTTCTTCTGTGTGATGTATGTCTTGACTATTTATAACTTCTTTTCTTTCCTTTTCTTCTTCCTGCGAATTTTCGTTATCCTTTGTGTCTTCAGCCAGTGATGTGTTTGATTTTATTTCCTCAAAATGTATTTTTTTGATGTTGTAGATCCTTTTAATGTGTATGTTTCCCCATTCACCACAAGCTTATTGTTTTTTATTTTCGCTAGATAGTTTTTTACTTCGTGCCTCCTTTAAGTGTACTACTAATTCTTTTCTTATTGTTCTTTCCTCTAGAGTCAGGTCTTCTACAATTGTTAATTCTGATCCTTTAAAATGTATTACTGTTTTAAAAAATTCTGTTTTTCTTCATATAAGTTGTAAATTCGATAAATACTGGTCTTCGTTTATTTGTATCGTTTTTTGTCCCAATTATAATTTGTTATGTCCCAATTATAATTTGTCACATATTATAACACACAAACGATAAAATTACATAACAAATTTAAAAACTGAAAAAAATAAATATATTAAGAAGTAAAAAAAATATTTGGACATAACTTAAAAATAGAAACAAATTTTCGAAATAAAAATTTTCGTTATCTTAAATATTAACGGTAGGTTACTCTTGAGTCAATTTCAAATAATTAGATTTATTGATTAATAGAAATTTGTGTAACCAGTATTTAATTTTAGATCATGCACCAACTTTCTTCAAGAATAAAATTTTTTTGAGAAATCCTTAATAAAAAAGTTTTCAATTTGTTCCAAACTTTTTGGACCACATTACGAATATAGGTATATTCTTGGTATTCACTTACTTGAACTTATTCAAATTATCGCATATTTTAATTATGATTTCACCAAAAGACATGTTGACAGAAGCATCCTTTTTAATGACATTTAAATTAGCATTTTAGCTTGGAAATTCTCTAAAAATAATTTAGGATCCACGATTCAAATTTGTGATAACACCGGTCCTTATACGTCCATTAAATGTTGAATCCACATCGTTCCATTTTGCACAATAACTTGCCGTTTCTTTTTATTTCTGAAGGTTTTCCCCCAGTAAAGATTTACATGTTCTATGGAGCTTTTAATTTGGCCAATGCTGGTATTTAAGCGTTGTCTTTCTTCTAAACTTTTAATGGGTTTTAGACATGAATTGAAAAATCTATTTGCTTTACATTTTTACACAAGTCAGTTACTGATAATAAAGGGTTAGCATATTTTAAACTTAACATATTGCATAATATACAGGGTGGTCCTTAAATAATGGAGCACAGAACAAAACACAAAAAGAAACAGGGTTCTAAAGTCAAAATTTTAATTTTCTGTCGTAATTTAAGCAGTTTTGTAGACATCGTGAAGTGGGTTGGAACTTTTGATGTAAAACTGTCACTGAAGTGGTTTTACACAAAGCACCAAAACATCACATACTGAACTCGACGAGCGTTTCGCCAACCAAGTTCGCATCATCTGGAGATGATTGAAACTAACCTTATGCTCACAATGTATCCTATTTATACCTAAACTATTGTCACGGTTGAGTTTTATTTTTTGGATTGCCCAAACGTTGTTGTTTATTTGCCGATGAATACTGTCATACAAAAATATTACCTGAAAGAGAAAATCCGAAATTTGTATCGATTCCATACGATTCTCGATTCACCCAGGATAGGCAAGATTTTTAAAGTTACAGGTAAAAGTTGGGGATTTACGAAATTAGCTGTAAGGACTGCAATCAAATGTACACTGAAGAAACTAGACGATCAAATCAAACTAAATTCAAAGAACATGGCTCATCTCATATATGGTATTGAATTGAATTGAATTGTTTATTTAGTGTTAAAATACATAAAGTATTTACACGGGTCAATAATCTTAGGATCTGCATATAAGAAATAATACACATGGCATAATGACAACAATAATATAAAGTGTAAGTAACATAACAATTTAAATAAAGACGAACTATTTTAAAAATATCACATTTCAGAAAAATTAGTATTAGAAAATTCCTCATAAATATAAAACATTTATATATTAGATATTGTTTTAGTCTAGACTTAAGTAAATTTATTTCGAGACATCTTACGGATTCTGGCAGCACGTTAAAAAAATTTGATTCCCATGAAATTCGGGCTGATGTGACATTTCTTTAATCTTACAAATTCTGGACAGAGCTTTGTATTATTTCCCGTCGAGTAACTGTGTATATCCTTCTGATGGAATTTGTACCTGTCTTGGTGAGTTTTTACATAAGTAACACAATTTTATATATACAGTATATATATATATATATATATATATATATATATATATATATATATATATATATATATATATATATATATATATATATATATATATATATATATATATATATATATATATATATATATATATATATATATATATATATATATATATATATACACTGTGTCCAAGATAAGAATGCACAGCATGGGCATCTTGGAAATGGTAGGAGATACGAATTCGGTTAAATGGGGAAAAAGTTGCGTAATTAGGATACTATCACAATGGTCTTAACCGATGTCAAAAATTATTTTTCGTTTTTGATTTATTTCGAAACAAGTTAATTTTTGAAATTCGCTTTTAATTTTTTGTCCACGTTATTATCAAAAATATGAAAAAAACAAACAAAACATCCTCTTTGCACTTTCTAATAAACTTTAACGTGACAATGATATTTTCGCCCTCCGACGTTTCGTGATCGTGGAAACATCATCAACTTCTTTTTTTTAAATATGGACCTGGATTTTTTTTGCGGATTTTGAATGCATTCTTCATTCTAAATTCACCTCCCAAGTAACATTTTACCAACTACCGACTACTTTTTCACTAATTCCGACGTCAGAATTATTACAAATAGTAGTCGAGTAATAACTAAATTTTGTAGTTGTAATACGACGTCGAACCAAATATTGCGCCGACCTCGCAAACCTACTGCTTAAGTCTGGACGATTTACCAACGTTGATTTGCCGTTGGAAAACGACTTAATAAGGTTTGATATGTTTTCAAGTCATTATCCAACGTTGATGAGACGTTGACAACTGACTAAAATAGGTATGGTTATATTTTGAATAACTTACCAACGTTGGTTAGACGTTGACAACTGACTCAAATAGGTATGGTTAAATTTTGAGTAACTTACCAACGTTGGGGTAGACGTTGGTGACTAACTGAATAGGTCAAGTTTGTTATGGAACACTTGTCAACGTTGGTTAGACGTTGGTTAGTGGCTTAATAGGTTTGGTCCTTTTTAGTTATTAACCAACGTTGGTTAGACGTTAATGACTAACTTAAGTAGCTCCGATTAATTTTTCGGTAATACACCTACTTCTGTATAACGTTGGTAACCGACTTGATAGGTAGCTACATTCATCTCAAGTAACATTTTACCGACTACTACTACCTTTTTTACTAATTATAAGGTCAGAATTATTACAAATATTAGTTAAGTAGCGTCTTAAATTTTATAGTTATGATACAACGTCGGAGCAACGTAGCTTGAACCTCGCAAACCTACTATTTACATCTAGCACATTTACCAACATTGGTTTGATGTCAGAAATCTACTTAATACGTTGAGTGTGTTCTTAGATTATTATGCAACGTTGATTAGACGTTGGTAACTGATTAATTAGATTTAGGTAATTTTTGGGTAACATTCTAACGTTGGTTAAACGTTGCTGAGTGACGTAGTCGTCTAGCAACGTCGGTTGGACGTTGGTGTTAGGCTCTTGGTCCTTGGTCTAACATAACCTCAAAATCAATGTCGATAATTCAGGTATTGATAGATATTTAGTAAAGATTTATACACCAACTACAAGAGACGGTCGATATTATCGTGATTGTTTGGAATGAACGCTAGTGTTAGTGCGAGATTTCTGCACCAAAGCCTACTAAAAGTTGGTGCAGGTAAAATTATTTAACCGTAAAGTCGCTATTAGTAAAAATAGTCGCACTTATTCCGCCTTCGCCATATTTTCTGGTTCCACAGAAGGAAATAATAGGCGGCCATGTTGATTATGTGTACAATTATTTTAAATACACAAAATTTGCCTCTTTTTCAAATAAAGTAAGCAAAAAGTTTTTATTTACTCGTAAAATTAATTAAACAATATTTCAATTGCGCTTTCTTTGAAACGGAAAATATTTTTTGAAAGTAAAAAAAAAAATAGTACTTTCGTTCTTAAAATAAACATTATTCTTATGCGTTCACTATATTTTTCGACCTACTTTATATATATGTATCAATAAAATTTCTTTCGTTTTAGTTTTTACCCCACCAGATTTATTAAAATTGTATTCGAAGTATTTTGTATATAATACGTACTCAATGATAAACACGCCTTATCCATTTTATATAAATAGATAGATACGACAAATAGAATAATATACAAAATTGCTTTAGTTTCACTAACCTGACTTTAGTAGGTCAGATTAAGGGCAAATTTTAAATAAGGTTGGTAATAGGCTGACAACCAACTTAAGCCGACGTAAAATTTGGTGAACATTTGGTCGGTAATCACAACGACTAAAGTCGGTCGTCTACGTCGAATCGACCCATATTTTATTGACCAGATTAGTACAAATATGGGTCATCCCGACGTTTTGTGTACGTCGCACACCGACTTTTAGTTGCGAACAGCAACGTCGGTTCGTCGTCAGAATGTTGCTTGGGCTATGTATTACACATAGAGCTTACAACATGTTTTTCTCTAATTATAGTCGTTACTAGGATTTATGTAGTACGGCCTTTACTTTGAAAGTTACAAACAAAATGTATTAATTATTTCAGCCTTCAGCAATGGAAAATAAGGCAAGAAATAAATTTTAAATCGTTTATTTTTAAATACCTATTAGGAGCAAGCAAATTGGCAAATCCAATCACGTTTACATCAATCTACATTTCTCATAAATGTGACCACTCTAAATTCAAAAGTAATACGACTTCGATTAAAGATGATTTCATTTAAACTGATAAAAGTCAAGCAAAAAAATATGCTCATTGTGCTACACATTGAGTTACCTTTGCATAGTGATAAGTAGGCTGGTAAAAACAATGATTGTTTGAGTTTAACGATCTGTCATATTCATAAATACCTAGTCGTTGTTTCATCTTGTTGTCTTTATACATATTTATACTAATGGATTCGTTTTCGAATGAAGAAAAATTTGATATGGTAACATGTTACATTTTGTGCCACCGAAATTGTGTTGATGCTGAGAATTTGTATCTCGATAGGTAGGTGTTTTCATTATTTTTCTATTATTATTAGTTAAAATATAAGTTATAAACTCTTGTTCCTTATGATCTGATAAGTTAGCATTAACATTAGTTGTACAATTCTTTGTTTCAAAGTTAACAAAAACAATATCTAAGCAGTTATCAAATCTTGTATTTTCGAGAATCATACGTTCAAAGCCGTATGACTATAGAAAATCACAAACAGTAGTACATTCTTTCTAATTGGTCCCAAATTGTACATTGAAGTGTCTGCATAATATTATGTGTTTCTTTGGTGAAATTAGAGAAATGCATGGTTAATTATATCAAGAAAAAATTAATGTCTCCTTAGGTTGTCTGTAGATGGCGATTAAAACTAAGTTATACTGAGTTATTTCTACAGCATATATTTCACATTGAATTTCAATAGAGAGATCATTTATGTTTGATATCGGTAAAAACGCCAAATTGGGCTTTAATAATATCAAGACACCTCCATGACATTGAAAAGTGAGTGACAACTTTGTATTTATTGAAAGTAAAATTCGATGTTTCTTGTGGAGAAAGTTAATGTTCGCTTATGCAAATTGCATTATAATCTTTATCAGAATCGATAAGAAAAGCCTCAAGTTCGTTACATTTATTTCTCAGGGATTGAATGTTTATGTGAAATAATTTAAAGATGTCAATATTTTTATGAGAAGTGGCATTGTTGTTAACTATATTTATGTTATTATCCGAATTGATTGGTTTGTTGACGAAAAACGTTCTTTTTAAATTTAAATTGTCGAACCATTACACCTTTTGGCCATACGTCCCCATTATAATGATCCTCTAGCAAAGATAAATCTGCACCAACATTAAGATAGGACAGATAAGTCCAGTATTGGCACATGCGTTTGATAACAACTAATAGGTAGTAGTAGATTAATTAGGAATGTAACAGATACTAGACAGCTTGATGTATTTGAAAGCTTGGAAATTACGAAGTATAAAAATAGTATGATTACTAACAGAGGGCTAAGTCCATGTAGTCTGCTTTGATTGGTCAGTCACGGTTCACAGAACCGTAACAATAGTTTAGTTGTAAATAGAATACATTGCTAGCATAAGGTTTGTTTTAATCATCTCCAGATGATGCCAACTTGGTTAGTGAAACGCGCGTCGAGTGCAGTATATGGTACTTTGTGGATCACCGCATCAGTTTATATCAAAAGTTTTAGTTTACTTCAGGAATAATGTGTTAGTCACCTCTACATGTATAGCATTTATACAGGGTGGGCCAGATCAAAAATTTGCAAACTTTATAGAATACACCAAAATAATATGGATTTGCTATATAAATTTATAACTAAAAATGCTAAATTTTCGAGATAGAGGACGTTGAAATTTTAATATATTTTCAGTTTTTCCCATATCTCTCTGGAAATAATTGAGTAATGTTATCAAATTTGGAAGGTGAACGTTGCATACATCAGTACACTTCTCACCATAATTCTAATTTCCCCATTCCAACCATAGGTAGAGGGGGTGACAAAGATATTCCCAGAAAACGGGACACCACTGAACTAAGCTATATTTTCTTACTTTTTTGAAATTTACTGTCATTATTGCACAAAAAAGTTTTCTATTAATTTTTTGATAGGGCGCAACGTATTTTATTTAAACTCATTTCAAAATGATTCATCCCCTACATATCAATTAGCTTAATTGAGAATCGTTAAAAAAATTATATAGTTTTGCATTTTTTTCATTAATATAATTTCGAATGGAGAGATGAACACTATGGTTCGAAGTGTACGCAACGTACACCTTCTGAATTTCATAACAATACCTCAATTATTTCCGGAGAAATGCGACCTCTATCTCGAGAACTAAGCATTTTTAGCTATAATTTTATAATTTAAAAACAAATTAAGTTCCTCTTCTTGATAAAAGTTAAAATATAGAGTGGAATGAAAAATAATATTAACTGAAAATTTTTGTTAATTATTATTTACTAACTTTTACAAATCTTATCACAGATAATTATAACATATATCTTTTTAAACAATTATTTTCCCGGCTATTTGCCAAAACGCTGAAACTTGGATTACAAAAAAGATAATATGCACATTATGTTCAGTACTACTGACTCAATAATGTTATTTTTAATTTCAACTATTCTGTCCAGTAAAACCAAAAATAAATAAAACACAAGGTACTCACCAGTTGACACTCACTTTAAAAAACTTTAAATTATCTACCGACACGTGTTTCCGCCTGCATCGCTTCATCAGGGTAGCCAGCACATTTAAAGAATCCAAAGTAACCAAACTTGTAAACGTTAATGTAATTAACATTAATGGCTTCAGAGAACATAATAATTGAAATTATATAGTGGAAATACCCCTTCGGGTCAATGAAATAATTTAAAAACAAATTAAGTTCCTCTTCTTGATAAAAGTTAAAATATAGAGTGGAATGAAAAATAATATTAACTGAAAATTTTTGTTAATTATTATTTACTAACTTTTACAAACAATTATTTTCCCGGTTATTTGAAATATATACACGTACATCACATACCTATCAAATAAAATAATGATGAAAAACAAAATAAAATTCACCCATACAATGAAATTAAAATAGTAAATTTATATTAGCTTTTAACCTTGAAAAAGTCCGAAAACTCGGACGAAACGTAGGATAAATTGTTCATGTACCTGGCTAGAAGTCCTCTAGAAATAAAAAAATAGGAAATGAAGTTTTTTCTGTTTTTTATTGAAGAAATAATTTCTACTTTAACAGCCAACAACTTGTGTAAAATATCATCTTATTTATTTAGAAGAATTTTGATTTTTCTACTGTGAATTCTTATTGAATTGCTAAATTATGGGTGTCACTGTAATCGTACAAAGATGTATTTTCTAAATATCGTGATGAGCCACCATTTTGAGATTTGACAAATATGCATTTTTTAGGAAAACCGATTTTCTCACCTTTAAAGGTCCTATGTAAGAGAGTATTTATCATAAAACAGTAATTCAATCTTTACAATAGTAAGAAACCCTGTCAGAAATATTTTTTTGTAAATCACCCTCTAAATCAAAAATTAAAATTTTCTTTAAAAAAAGAAATAAACAAAAAAATCAAAGAACTGTTATATTCAGAATTCACCATAGATTCCAAAAATGTAAAAATATGTAGGGTGTTCCATTTAAAATAAGAAATTTGGAGTAATTTCTGGCGAAACCGGAAGTGCATGAAAATTGAAAATACCTCGGAAAATACTGTCTTCTAATGCAGTTTTATGTATATAACAACATACTAAAATTTCATCAATGTATTTCTATAAACAATGAAAATTAAGGGGGTGAGCCAGGTTTCATTTACATCAGGTATATAATAAACACCACAAAAATTAGCAATGTAGAGATGTATGTATCCACAAGCCATCGATATCCTGTTATGTCGAGTCATACGCTGTACAGTTAGGATCAGTCTTGTTGTCGTAGGAGGACTCTTTTCTTCACAGCACGTATTACAGGATGTAGAAAAGGGTTGAAGAAATGTGTAATTGAAAGCTTCTTCTAATTTCTAGAGGACTGAATATCTTTGTTGTAAATTAAATTGATTCGTTTTATATCCTTTCTTATTTATTTTTCAATTAGTTTTTTTGGTTTTTTGTTCCAGTTTTCTAATCTCTTTTTAGAATTCCCATTTTTATCATGACAACGGGTTGTATTCGTTATCTAGGCATGACACATATACAAGCTTGTCGACTCAGATTATTTTTAACTTCATATAAGTTAGAGAATATTCAGATTTAATTTAAGATTGCAATAAGTTTTATGGTCCGATATCTCGTAATTATCTTTAAGACGATTTTTTTTATTTTCTGTAATTTACAAAATGTTAATTATATCATGTTAAACTGATTGCAATATTTAAGAGCAAAATTTACAGGATTAAATAGTGATTTGAGGTGATTTAGAATTTATTCGCCTGAGTGGCATTCATTAAAAAATTCAAGCTCTCATCTTCTGAAACCTAAAGCCTAATATCCTTTTAAAAATCCCTTTGAAATTTTACCTCAAAGAACTCACTATCATACCCTTTCCTGTTGAAATTGAAATCTCGCAGACTATTTCTTGCAACATAACTTAACGGTGATTAAATGTTTACTTATCTTATCTTGCGAATAGGCTCCGGATTTCTTTAGCTAATAATTCATCAAGATTACAGAGTACATTCTACCAAGCTATATACAAATGTTTTATACACCTTAAGTAAACATACCAAATAACGTTAAGAAACGACAAAACTGGAATAAATGAAGGGTCATAAATTTTTTAAATTGGCTAAATGCCTGAAAATTTAAAATATGTTGGAAAACCAAATGTTCAATTCTAACTATGTTTAAGAAGCACGTGTCATTTTAAAGACATATAAAACATGCGACAAAAAATCGTTTAAACAAAAGACAGAAAATCTTATTTTATTTTTATAAAGCATGAAAAGTACAGTATACAGTACTCAATTAATGACTTCATGTTCCAAATTTCTAGTTCTGTTTTTTTGTTCCTCATTTATCCCATCCTAGATCCAGTTCTCTAGCTACGCTGCGCTGATGAGGAGTAGTAACTCCTAAACATATGTCCGTAGCAGTTTTTAAAATGAAGACGTCTAATTGCCGAAGAGTCTATAGTAAATTATACGATTTAATATTTTTTTGAGTGCACACTGAATCTAAATTTGAGGCGAATAAAAATACTGGGAGGGTGGAAGATAGATGGAAGTATTTGGTGAAAATAAACAAGAAAATTTAATTTATGCGATTATCCGGATTTGATTAGATAACTAGGGATGGGCGATAATGAAAATAAGTTATTTGATATCAACATCCAAAAAGTATCGATAACATCGATGTATCGATACTATCAATATTATCGATAATAATCGATATTATCGATAATATCGATTATTATCTATGTCGATATGGTCGATATTATCGATAATATTGTTGTACCTGACTAGTACGAACATTAAAACAGGAAAAGGTGGAAATAAAAATAGGAATAATAATTATTATTACAGTTATAATAATAATAATAATAATAATAATAATATTTATTCATGTATGCCTTACAGGATATGAACGTCAAAGAAGGTAAAATATTTTAATATTAAACTAACTAAAAGTAGTAAATACATATAGAACATACAGGCAGAATTATACCTTGCAATCAAGTATAATAAAATGAAATAACATAAAAATAAAATATAGAAAGTAAAAAGTGTAAAATACACATATAAAATCACATATCATAATTAAATATACATGTAGTGAACAGTATACACAGAAACAATGAATTTAATTACACACATATAATTACATTACATCATATACCACATAACTTACTAGGTAAAATGTTCACGTACATTTTACCTTAAACTTATCGAAATTAGAATATGATTTTAATAATCATAAAACTCTTTTAGGCTGTAAAAACAATTTTTGCTGAGGAAGGAGTGTAATGCCTTTTTTATAACCGTTAAAATTATTTATCTGATTTATATTTCTAGGCAGATGATTGTATATATCACTGCAGGAATGAAATGCGCTTTTTTTGGACGTTGCAAGTTTTATATTTTTAAGTGTATGTCGTTTGAAGAACGAGTGTTATGATTATGGATAGCATTGTTTTGTGGAAATTTTTCTAGATTGTTTTTGGACAAATAAAGCCGATTCATAAATGAATACACTAGCAGTAGTTAATATGTTGTTATACTTAAATATTGGTCTACATGTGTCTAAGGGATTAAGAGAAAATATTAATCTTAGTATCCTTTTTGTAGAATGAAAACTATATTTATGTCAGTTGCTTGTCCCCAGTATATAATTAGATACTTAATGTGGGAATATACCAGAGAGTAGTAGATGTTTAATAGATATTTGCGGTCCACTATATGTCGGAGATTTCTTATTGCATAATAAGTTGAGTTTAGCTTGGTTATTACGTAATCTATGTGATTTTCGTCCATGTAAAGTCCTAAAAATTTGGTATTAAAAACTCTTTCTAGTGTATTGTTGTTAAGAATGAGAGTAATATCTTCTATTTTTTTCTTCTTTTATGAAACACAATGTATTTTGTTATTTTTTCAGTATTTATTATTAATTTATTGGAGTAACACCAGTCATAAAATAGTGATAAAAGTCTATTTGATTTAATCTGGAGATCTTCTGGGGAATCGGCAGTTATACAAATTGTTGTGTCATCTGCAAACATAATTATAAGTATCTTCAACTCTTTAGTTATATTATGATCAAGGTCATTGATGAACAAAATAAAAAGAAGTGGAGAAAGTACACTCCCCTGAGGAACTCCAAATTTTAAGGTTGAGGTGTTAGATAGTTGTCCATCTAATTTGACAGAGATTTTCCTATTGCATAAAAAAAGAATCAATAATTGTACTTAAAGGTTCTCTAACTCCTAATGAATTTAGTTTTTTTATCAAGAAACTTCTGTTAACGCAATCAAACGCTCTCGTTAGATCGAAAAAGAGTGTTAGAGTTAATTTATTTTTATCAAGTGCTTCATAAATGTAATTTGTTAATTGAAAAGCTGCCGAATTTGTAGAATGACCTGGCGGGAAACCGTGTTGATTTACAGATAAAAGTTGTTGATTGTTGATAAATTTGTGAATTCTGTTATGAATAATTTTTTCAAAGCAATTTTGAAAAGCAAGACAAAATGGCGATTGGTCTGTAGTTTTCTATCAATTCTTGTCTCCTTTTTTGTAAAGTGGAACAATTATTGCCAGCTTAAGTTGCTCAGGAAAAGACTCCCATTTTAATACATAAATTAAAAATGTAGCTTAGAGGATAAATTAAATATCTGGAGATATACTTTATTACTTTAATTGGGACTTCATCATATCCACTGCTAGGTTTATTTGGCATATTATTTAACGTGACTTCAATTTCTTCTGGAGTTATATAATCAAAGAATAATGAAGAGCAGCAGTTTATTCCTACAGTGCATTCACAATCGTTTAAGTTTTGATAGGTATCATTTAGTAGCTGTTCTGGTATGTCTGAAAAGTATTTACAGAATGTTTCACTAATTGAAAATTTATCATATAAATATTTGTCACTGTGATATATTTGAGTAATATCCACATGTTTTTTAGTTCTACCTAAGTTACTGTTTACAATATTCCAAATCTCTTTTTGTGGAATTTGATGCATTGTCTATCTTATTTTGATAATAAGTTTGTTTTGTAAACGTATTTGATCAGAGTACGCTTTTTTCTATTATCATAATGTTCCTTTATTTCAGGTGTATTGATATTTTTACTAAGCCAGTATAAATTTTTAAGAGTTTTACTCTCTTCTACAACATTTGCATCAACCCAGCTGTTTTTTAGTTGATAGTCTGAAATTTTTTTTTTTAGTTAACGGGCAAGCTTTGTCCAAACAATATAGAAGGTTTTGCCAGAAAAAATCCAAGCTTTATTGGGATTTGTAATAGTATATAAGTGCTTAAATCTGTAGAAGAAAGTAAAAGGTTTAAATTGGAAAGATTTTTGGTTGAAAAATTTCTTTTAAACATAAATTGTGGTTTTTGGATGGTTATATGTGCTTCTGGAATTTTAGTAATAAACTTCTGACATTTATGATCTGAGATGTCAAGATCGAGGTTTTTACTTGTTGTGTCCTGAATATTTGTAATAACGTAGTCTAATGCTGAATTGGAATTATTAAATTCTCTTGTTGGTTCATCATTAGGTAAAGTTGATATCAGATCAAAATTATCTAATAGATCAAAGAGCAGACGTTTACTACTTGAATTGATTAGGCAATCAATATTCAGGTCGCCACATACTATTATGTGTTTGTGGGATTTTGATATTAAGCATAAAATTGAATTGAAACAATTTAAAAAAATGTCTATACCTGAATTTGGAGAACGATAGATTACCAGTATAGCAATTTTTACATTATTTATATTAACACTAACACCAGCGCACTCACAAATAAACTCACTTGTATATTGTTTTAGACTTTCAATAGATTTGCAATTTTTACCAATGTCATTTCGTCCAAAAATTGCTGCACCTCCATGAATTGTTGAAGTTCTGGAGTAATGAGATATTAGAGTATATCCAGGTAGACTCGTAATCTCTGCTTGTTGTTGAGTCATCCAATGTTCAGTTATTAGTAGAAATAAAGGATTTTCCTTCTTTAGCAGAATTTCCAGTTTTTCAATTTTATTCGAGATACCTTGAGTGTTTAGATGAAAACCGCTTACAATTATTTCATAATTCATATGGGTACTTTGATCCGGTATTGGTTTCTTAGGTTTCTCAATTTGTATAACATTATTTTTTGGAGTATTTGCTGGATTATTTATTTTCTGTAATGTTTGTGGATCGTTCGTCTGATTTGGTGTCCCGTTTAGAGCGAAAAAAAAAAATTCTAATTTCAACTCCACGTGGCCAATAGTCAGCTCTGTAAAATGTATCGAGGGACTCGTGGGGAATTCCCAGTTTAAAATAAGTATGGTCTCCGAAGTAAGTTTTAAGCTTCTCACACTCAACTTTACTCATGTCTACATCATCCTTTATGTATTCTTTAAGATCATCAATATCAGCATCATCATGTTTGAATTTGCATATGTGCAGATAAGCTTTCTTATCTACGCCAATGAGTTTTCCGCCTGAGCGGTCATTTATTAGAGTACCAGTGATAACATTAGTATTTTTTTTTTTGTTGATATTAGGTATAGTTTTTCTTGATCCTTGCTCTTTATCAATAACTTTTTTCGACTGGTTTGTGTTTGTTAAAGTTTTTGTGGCATAGGCGTACGTATGTTTACGGTTTGAATCTGATGTTTGAGTAACTTTGTTATTATTTATTCTCTCAGTTTTTGTTGGGTTTTGATTTGTTATGTTAGTATTATTATTTGTTAATAAATTAATGAGCTGAATATTTGACTCACGTAATAAGATTACTTCTTCTTTCAGTGTTTTTAATTCCTCAAGTAAAGTTGCATTTTCTTCTTGCACTATGACTTTTATAAAATGTTTGAATTTTTCACTGTTTATTAGATTAGATGATACGTCATCAACTGTATCTTTTTCAGTTTTTTTTGGTGGCATTTTCTTAACATAAAGATATTCTAAAGTTGACTATAGAAAATATACGTGTTAATACTTCAACGTTCAACGTTGTTCATCCGCCCGTCCACAGTTGTAACAATATCAATATCAACAATACCAGTATTGTCGATAATATCGATAGTATCTATGAATATTGTCGATACTATTCGTATAATCGACATTATAACATAAAAAAGTTGCAATTTTTTTTCGCAAATTTCAATCGCAATTTTTTTCTCTGCCAAACTTCTTTACTTAGTCTTGCTTGATAGTTATGCCTTAAAGTATGGCTTAGGTCCCATGCTCCAATACTAAGATGTGACTAACCAAAATTTCACCAGCCGCCACTGGCTATAATATAACCGTTGAGTGAAGGAGTTAAAAAGATGTGCAACCTCGTGCGTCGAGATTTTAGTAGGTACCTACTATGTTTCTTTGCTAACAGATTGAGGATTGTCATAAAGTTTTAGTCCAAATTACAAACATCTTCTCATTAGATGGCAAAGAATACAGTACCTACTGAAATCTCGACCCATTCAATCAACGCTACAACTCAGAAGTTGGCCATGAATCTTAAATCTGATTTCGCAGGCATGTAGCCCTAAAAAAATAGAACATATGACATTTAAACAATTGCTGGACGGAGCATATTAAGCGAGATATACTGAAGTTGCCTTCTTATAGTAGACAGCCTATGTGTATTTACAGGGTGCCCCAGTTTTAAGTACCAACACTTCGGCAATCTTAAAATGAGGACATTTTAAGAAAAAAGTGTCAAACATTTGAGGAAGATTGAGGCGTTTAAACAGTAGATGGGACAATTTATCCATATATCAATAATTATCGATTATATCAATATTATCGCTATTATTGGTATATCGATAAAATTTGGCCGATCCGATAATATCGATATTATCGATAATTGTTCCAGCCCTAGATATTATATTTATTATTATATCTATATTGTCGATATTATCGACATATCAAAAAAACCGGGCCGGTCGATAATATTGATATTATCGATAATTATCCATAGATATATCGATAAGTTGTCCCAGCCCTACAGATAACTCTAAAAGTGTATTTTAATATAATAAAAATGCATGTTGTATGAAAATGTCAATAGTTGTAATATTTGCAACTGCCTGCTTCTTTACAAATACTAATTATTTAATTTGTAGAAATTTGATAATTATTCAAAATAATGCCCTGGCACTGAAGGCAAACAGAATCTCTAGGGTTGTGGGCAGGTGGATTCAGAATTTAATCTATTTTTATTATTTGTTGTTGTTGAGCGCCATTAGTTTTTAAGTTTATTCATAATAATAATAATAATAGTAATAACTTGATATTTATTACAATAACGATAAAGTACATACCATGCTAAAATTAGAAAAGCGATGGAGTTAGTTTTAAACTGATAAGAAGGTTTATCTTATTCGTAGCTTTCCATCGAATTTAATTCATATAAACAAATGCTTATAAAATATTCCAAGGCTCGTTTTCTCATAATTTCAAAATTATATTTCCGAAAAAAAATCATTTAAAATGGCCATGTATTAATATTTAAAATATATCGACTAATAACTTATCTGGTAAATTATTAAAACAAATGGAAACATATTTCATTACCATGAATAAATGATTTCAACTTGATTTGAAACTAAACTAAATTAAATTAAACTATTTTCCTCTTACTTGATTAAGTACAAACACAATAATAGATTTTTTATTAGGATAATAAAATAAACTAAGATTACCCTGAAAAGAAACCGGTATGAAACAATTATGTTGAGAAATAATTGTTATTTCAAATTAATTTAAGTTTGCTTCAAAACGGTTTTTAAAAGAAATATGAACACAAGTTATTGTATACAGGGTGTACCATAGTGAACGAAAAACCCATTTAGGTCTGATTACAATAGAAAACTATTACCGGAAAAATCACTTCATTACAATGCTGCAATAAAAATACCTCTTAGCTTTTTTATAGAGCATTTCCAATTTAACTTATTTACTTTTTTTATTCAATTCATTTTTTATATTATTTTTAAGGCTGCAAAATGAGCTAAGTTTCATGAATACTGTGCTGGAGAAGACTAGTTGGAAAATGCACTGATGAAAATTGATGGCAATGTGCTTTGGAATGTTTCACAAAGGGGACATTATCAAATAGGTCTTGAAACCGATATGGGAACAATAGCAGTCCTCTTATACTCTCATTGCGCAGTTATTTTTGTTTGGTAATCTTAAGTGTTTTGAAACGTCTAGTTTGTAAATATGAGCGACTGATTTATGTACAAAAGGCCTCTTAGTGAAGGAGAATCTCTTACAGTTAAAGTAAAAGGCGTTTAATCATTGCTCGATAGTATTATCAATTATTACTATCTAACGTCGGTTTATTTTCTTCAATAAGAGTAATGTTTGTGGCCCGCGGTGTGTATTTTTTTCGTACCTGAGAAATGTAGCGGAAAAATTGCTCATGGTCATTTTTTCCATCAATACTACCCAACATGCACGGTTGCACCTTTTTCAATGCCTGCACTAAATTGTGTATTTAATTGCCAAACTTTAGAGTGAATTCTAATACAATTTTAATCGTGGATCACGTATTCATATAACATACGGGCACCGGTAGAAAATCTTCCAGGGAGGGACGAAAATAATGCTTGTTAAAAATTTTTTTGTTGAAAAATGTTAAGTTATTGTGGTGAAAACAGAAAAGATGCACGTTGTGTAATAATAGTCTTTAATCAAGAGACTAGTTGTAATGTACAAAATAGGATATATACAAACTGAACAAGGAAAAAGAAAGAGAGCGAGCTGAACAGTGTTACGGTTTTTATAAACTTGATAACTCAGAGCTGCCAACTTAACATAGGTAAAACTTACTAGATTACTAAGGGTAACTACACATGACAATACATCAAATTATTGCGGCAGAATACTTAAATTCAACCTTAAATCTAACAAAAAACATTAAAATAAAAGGATAATTCTAAACAATAAATAATGTGAACATTGATCCGTGTTAATGAAACTAAAATAAACTTCAAAAACGAGAAAAAATCAGTCAACGAACTTTTTTATTTACACTACATTATGGCATAATGTACAAAACGAAATTAAACTCTAAACAATTTAAAAAGGCTCTCCTTGTTTATTACCCCAAATCTTCGGTATTAAAATAAAAAAAATCTAAAAACAAAACAACAACTTGTTAACATGAAATCTCAAACAGTATTATTTTAAAACGTATGCAAATATACACTGCTGTTTCAAAAAATATTAAATTAGAACAAAAATGGAACATATCGCTGTTCTTCAATGCCTGCTTCAACCTGCCCCTTAGACCGCGCAGTCTATCTAATTCAGTGGCGAGAGTATAAAAAACATGGTTCCCAAATACTTTCAAATTTACATTTTTTTTCTAGACAAACTTGGGGAAGGAAATAAAAATATATGTTGGTTTAATTGGAAGCATTTCCAGTAATTTATCTTGATTCTTGATACCTTTCGTCATTTTCCAGGGTGCAAATGTCCTCTCTTGTTCCTCTTACTGGCGGTGCTCATGATAGAGCAATTCATTCTATGGTATTTGAGAAATGCTGGGCTGTGGTAAGACTCATTCTTATAATCAATGAATAATGATAAATGATGCATGCTTTATGACATTTTGCAAAAAGATTCCTATTTAATTAAATAAAATAATAGATAAAAAAACTGATCTCCCACTGCCTAAAAATTATTTACAAAGTTTGATGAGTCTGAGAATCTAAAACCTTATTTCTATTTTGAAAGAAGTGATAATTTGCACTAGGTTAGAATAATGACTAAAATGGGTCTTTGTTTTAGTTTTCAAAAATAGAAAGTGAGTAAAATTTTAACTGAAATTCCCATTGAAATATGTGAATGTGTAATAAAAAAAGTTTTGTATACTGTTTACATAATTTTTAAAACCTGATCTTTGATTTTGAGCAATGAAATTTATTTGTTTTTTTTTTTCAAATTAAAACTGAACACAGTTATAAATTAATTCTTTTTTTAAAACACATAGACATCTAAAGATTAGTTTACAATTTTCAGCCATATACTTTTTCAGGTTTACTAAGCAGGAATGTAGAGAATAATGGGATAAAACAAACCTGCAAAATGTATTAAATTGTTAAGTAATTTAATAGAAATTAGAAATCCCAAATGGATTCTGTAAGCCTCTGTTTTCGAACGACTAAAAAGAATAGACGGCGGAGATGAAGACTTTTCAGTCAAATTCTAGCTTTAATTTGCATGTATTTCCACAGGACCTCTCATGATTTAATAAATACAAATAATAGAAGAATCTTTATTCAGCTATTATTTCTCTACATTATTCTATAATTTTGCACTGTTCATGAGCTGGCTATAATAAAATTGATTGATTAGTGTTTGTTAACGTGTATTGCAAGTTAAATTAAAATTAAGGTTATGTATAGTAATGTTTGAAAATGTTGTAAAAATAATAAAATTCATGAATGGAATCGATACAAAATTCAGAATTTCTCTTTCATTTTGACTAGATTCAAAGAGCCCATATCAAATATGGCAGAACAGATAAGTTTAGTGTTGCCCAATACGCGCTTGAGAACCACCATAAAATAGATATTAGCAATTTAAGATTAATTAGGAATGTAACAAATATCACAGCTAGATGCATTTGAAAATTTGGAAATCACAAAGTGTAAGAATAATATGAATAGTGACAAAGGACCTATCCTAAATAACCCGCTTTATTGGTTAGTGCGTCACGGTTCACCGATCCGTGACAATAGTTTAAGTATAAATAGGATACATTGTTAGCATAAGGTTAGTTCTAGTCATCTGCAGATAATGCAACCTGGTTGGTGAAACGCGCTATGAGAGGAGTATATGACGTTTTGGTGTTTCGTCGAAAACTACGTCAGTGTTATCTTGTAACAATTCAGGTAAAAACACTTTGAATGTTCGTGAATCCCAGTTTACCCTGTCTATTTTACCAAGCATGTTCACAAATTTCTCTGTTTCATTTTTTCTAGTGCAATTCTTATGTTTACCTAACTTACATTGAAAGGCTTGGGTGACTCCCTCACAATGTTTATGCACCCACACGAAATATTGTAAATATGGCCCTTTTAATTTTAATCAGCGTCTTTGTTTTTATTGAAATATATACCAAAGTATTACTGATCTGAAACACAATTCTAACATGCGTTAGTAGAGCTCTCTTGCAATTTTAGCTATAACTAGAGTTGGCATTTCGATCCGCAAATCATAGGCGGTGCCAGGTAGAGAAATACCCAAGTGCATAAGCGAGACTTGTTACTATTTTAGTGTACTGTTATGCGTCGAAGTGTCAATAACGTAATTCATTTCTCTCTGTTGTATTGTTGATAATTTCATTTTTGTATTTTATTCTTGATATTAATTTAATAATAAAGTATGTCAGACCTGACCAAGGGTAAAAAACTGCCATACGCTGATAAAGTGAATAAATTTATTAGTGAATCTCCGGATTTTTTCTAAAATGGTGCTATAATAATTTGTAAGGTGTGTGAGACTTACCTCATGTACAGGGACAAACGTGACTGTAAACGTCACTTAAATTCTGTGCAACATAAAACTGTGCCTTCGACAACACAGTTTTTGTTCGATTTACTCTTAATGCTGATTGCCTGTGATGTTCCGCTGCACATACTCGATAAACAATCATTTCAGGAGTTTTGACATACAATCCCAAGGTGACGTTACCAAGAAGAACAACGTTGCGTAACTCTGTACCAACTGTAAGCGAAGACATTGTAAATAAATCAAATGTATACTAAAAAATACGCGGCTGTGATTATGTGTTGACGAGACGACAGATTGTAAAGAAAAATCTATTTTAAATGTTATAGTACATGTGCTGGACCCTCTTAAACCAACATTTGCACTATTACTAGCTAGCAAAAGACTAACTGCGTGTACTGGCCAAACAATTACTCGGGTGGTGCTGGAGACGTTAGAAAAATTTGACTTGTCAAAAAGTCAAGTGTTGATGTTTGTTACCGATGGTGCCGCAACAATGCGCTTAGTAGGCCATTCTCTTGAAGAACACGGTTGTACGTTAGTACATGTTATGTGTAAAGTGCATGCTGTACACCTTGTGACAGAAACTATTCGACAAGCTTTTCCAGAGGTAGATGCATTAATAGCATGTACTAAAAAAAGTGTTTCTTAAATCTCCTAAACGTCATCGCGCATTTCATAGCAAGTGTCCCGGGGACGTTGGGGAACATGGTTGGAAGCAGCATTTTATTATGCTAAATATTTACAACAAATGAAAGCTGTGATACTACAATTCAATCCTGACGAGGCTGCAGCTATTAAGGAAAGCCAAACAAAATTCGAAGTCGTTTCTGTTGAAACAGCTTTAAAAAGTATTCATAAGAACTATAAAGGATTACATGACGACATACAAAACTCACAAAACAGTGCGTTGTCGTTAGCGGAGTCACTACAAATAGTGGACGAAGTAAATCGACTGCTACACTCTATAGGTGACGCAAAAAATGATCCCGTTGGAGAAAAGTTCGTATGTGTGTTAAAGCAAGTCACCGGTTTTACCAGATTAAGACAAATTTGTGATGGTACTGATGGTGCATCTACAGATCCGTTATGTGAGTTCAAAGACTATTTTAAGTATGCTTGTATTACATCAATAGATGTCCAGCGGTCGTTCTCAAAATATAAGCATATTTTTTCACCACGTCGAACATTACTCTCGGAGACAACTATAGAAACCTACATGATGCTGTAAAGTTTTTACACATCTTTTCCAGTTTCTGACAACCAAGCTAGTTAAGAGGGTAAGTTGTGTACACATTGTTATAAATTGTAACAGTTTATTGCTTTTATTACAAGTTAATTTCTTTTCTTACACTTATTATGTTGCGTACGCCTATTTCCAAGTTAAATTAGCCCCCATTTTAATGTTTAACAACTTTATTATTTTTTACCAGTTTTGATGATTTTTGATATCTTGTAGCTACATCATTTCTTACTGATTAATTTTTTTAAATTCACTGTTTATACAGTTGCCTCAAAAAAGTTCATATTTTTCTGAAACGCTGACATTGCATTGCAAAAATCAAATGCATAGAAAATTTTGTTGAAATGATTCATTGTTTTTCGGAAGATGATCAGCAGTTTGAAAGACCTGGTTATCTGCATTATTTTGTTATTTGCTAAAAATTTTCAACACCAACAGATTTGACTGAATAAAATTTGAACTAAGAAATCAAGTAAGCCTTGCTTAGGTTTGAAATAATAAAACAGTACAACTAAATATTGACGTTGACATTTAGGTTTTTAAAGTATTAGTTTTGTATTCTCTATAGATTGTAATAAATGGCTCCTCATAGTTTAGAAGATAAAATTTTAACAATCAGTCAGAAAATCATATAATTATGGAGCTAAGAAGTTAGGGGCTAAGTTTCATCTAAAAAATTGGAAGCTTAGTAGAATTAAGCATTTTGTAAAGCATTTTCGATCGAGTAATATGGTTCTGTGCAAATTAAGCCCGTACTTAGAAGGGAAAATATCAGCTAGAAGCATTGTCAACATTGAAAGAGTAAGAAATATTGTTCAAGATGCTCCTTTTAATATTTCAGTAGGTTTTCGAAAAATATTATAGTAAATTCGATAGGTCTGTGGCGCAGAAAATTACTGGTTGTAGATAATGCAGCAGGTCATATTCATTAAGACACGCCCTAATCCCCTCGTACAGTGTGCACGAGGAGAATGGGATTCACTTAACACGTGGCTTAAAAGTTCACGAAATAAGAATAATAAAAAAAAAATGAATACATGAATAGTGTTTTGGCGGTGACCGAGAATTTGATTCCGTAATTTTAAATGTAGTGATTTGATTACGTAATTTTGTATGTGGCTTTCTCTTTTTTTTGTAAATTTGGCTTGGTATCTCGGTGTCTCGTGACTGTCGGGAAACTCGGACTTCACTTGACTGACTGATCCTTTTTTACCGCCCTATAACCCGGCGTCTGTTTTCAGTCGAATGTTCTAGGAGCTTTCCTTAAGATTGCCAGATGGTTTACGATATAATGGAAATTTCCGTAGACGGTCCTAACTGTAAAGTTTCTGTACTGGACGTATGGCGCGTTTTTGAATATTTTTTATTTATTTGCGTTGAATATTGTATTCTTCGGTAAGATATATTGAGGTTCTATAACAGTATTCATAATTAAAACGTGTATACTAGATCTTTGGAAACGTCTTCTTATCGTCTATATAAATCCGTACAAAAATACAGGGTGTTACATTTAAATTAACAAAGTTGATGTGACTTCAGGAAAAACCTGAAGTGACGCTGACTTGCCGTATGAATCAAAATGTGCCAATTCAAAATTGCAAATCGAAGTGTCGAGCGTTTTTGATTATATTCAATTTATTCTTTTCATTGTGAACGCACTGTATAATATAACATACGTTTATCCTAGCTTCCAGCCTTAATACTACTGGTTGCATATATTAGAGGTATATAAATAAAAGCATACATATCAATAATATATCAATTAATTCAATTAAATAAAGGTTCTTTAACAAAAAGGATTTTTTTATATAACTATCGACCCTGAAAATGGAAAATATTTCCTCCACCTGATAATTATTAATTAATATATCTGATAAAATGTAAACTATATAAAATGAATGAATACACATGAAAATGCTCAGATTTATGAAATAATGTAAAAATGTAACTTCAATCGGGTAATTCTACTGTTGAAATATTTATATTACAAAGAAAAAATGTTCTCGTCGCATAAGTAGCACGTATCACGAAATAGACAGACGTTTCAATGCAAGTCTGCCAGAGATTTATTACTCAAAGGAAGATATTGTATACATATGTCGGAAGAGGTGTTATGTAAATATTCACTAGGAAGTGGCACTTTGGTGTCTAGAACATTGTTTGCTGAGAAGTTGAGTTGGCCTTAAAAACAACACAGGATGTAGCTAATGTATGTGAAATTAAAAATAAACATAGGACAGGCATGAAATCAATTTATTCGGTTTTGCTTGGAACTGAACATGATATATTCTGCAATAATTTTATGGCAACAGATTTACTGAATTTTCTTTACAAAAAATATAAATTTCTTCTCTAGGTAATATTTAAAATTATAGTCCACAAAAATTTTGCCAACATCTTTTATACATACATACATTGTGTAACAGTTTACTATACACTGTGCTTTAATAAAGTATTGCACAAATTCATTTTCATCTGGAATAAATATACCACTTTTGTCGGGATTAAATTGGACAAAAATGTAAGAAAATCTTAATTTATCATTAGGTCGACGTTTCGACAATATTTATTGTCTTTTTCAGGACCACAACAAATAACAAACATTTTCTATATAATTTAGTAAATCTAATAAAATATACTTACAAATTTTAAAAAGCAAAAAGATGCTAACATTTTGAGATAAATTTTAAATTTTGTAAATTCCCTAATCTCACTTACATATATCAATAACAGAAAAAGTGAACAATAAATGTAAAAAATTAAAAATATATAATAATAACCAGGTACAATATTTAAACAATTTTTTAAATATCAGTCACGCTTACCTAATGATGTATTTTGCGATTTGTGTAAACAACAGTGGCGTGTGTATTCTAGAGATATCTCAAATTTACTTATTTGTTATAAAGTGGGTACACTTGATTTCAATAAAAACTGGTACACTTTCTTTTAGCTATGTAAATCATTCGTTCTTTGATTGATATTAATAATCTTACAAATGTCACTTTGACGTTAATCAGTGGCGTCATTATTAAAAATGGTTCGACATCTAACAGATATTCAAAAAATTTCAATTGTTTCTAAAATTGAAGATGGTTGGTCCATAAGAAGACTTGCTGCTGAATACAATGTGAGTAAAACCATAATAATGAGTGTTAAAAAACAATGGGAAACCAACCAAACGGTATCCCGTAAAGTTGGTTCCGGTAGGCCCAGAAAAAGCAATAATCAAGAAGAGGAAAATCTGATAAATTACCTAATAGAAAACCCTTTTCAGACTGCAGTAAATGCAATTTCAGAGACAAATTTCCCTGCTTCGGTATATACTGCTTGCAGAAGAATAAAACTACAAAGCGACTTGAAGAGTTGTTCAGCGGCTAAAAAATACAAACTTTCAGAAGAAAAGAAGCAGGGTAGGATTATTTTTGCACTCAACTATATAATCAATGATGAAAACTTCTGGGAACAAGTTGTCTTTTCTGACGAAAAGGTTTTTAAATCCTGTAACGATGGACATGTTCGCGTATATAGGCCTCCTTCCACTAGATACGACGAAAAATATACTTTCGATCCACAAATATTAGGAAGACAGATAGAAGAAGATACACCACCGCCTTCTGATGATGATAATTTTGTACCACAATCAAGACGCAAGTTAGAGATTAGAAAAGCTGTAGGAAGTAGGGCATCGGAAAGAAATAAAGTTAAACGTCATAGAGTAAAAAAGGGATTAGAAAAGAAGATTGCTGCTTCTCAAATAAGGACAGGAACATACATTTTGGTAAATATTCCTAAGGAAAAATACAAGAAACTAAGCAAAAACCAATATCGATATGCTGCGATCTGTCAAAGCGATTTAGATGACGATGGAGAGATTAGAGTAATATTTTTAAAAATCTGATAATTGTAATAAACAAGACCAACTTTTCCGTCTTGATGACACTGATATTTCAGATATACAATTTGAAAATATTATGGCGGTACTACCTGAACCAACTCTAGTCCTAAAGGAAACAGAGTTTTTTATAAATTCGATAAAACCATTGATATTTTTGAAAGTGTTTGAACTTTTCCTGCCGATGTTAAACACTAATTTTTTAGTTTATAGTTTTGATTATATTTCATAGTCAGGAGCTTTTATTTTTATAATAATTTTAATATGTTGAATGTTAATATATTTTGTAAAATTACTTGTCAGTTACAATTATTGCTTTTATATAAAATATATAAGACTGCAACAATTATTAAGACTGTTCTATACAGCGTTGTATAATGTACACATATTTTATAATATTTTATTATCTAGTTTAGGCATGAATCTTAAAAGAAGACTTTTTTTTAAACAAGTTCGTTTTGTATGTTTATTTTATATTTGTAATATTTCTACAAATTTACAATCAATAAATTGATGTGTATAATATTTTGTGTAATTTTTCATCATTCTCGTGAAGTTTTAGTCATTCACGTGCCCAAATAATATCAAAAATAGCTCATAAATTAACTGTCACTTATAAATGAGTACGTTTTTTGGCCACAAATAATAGAATATGACTTACTAATGAGTGAAATGGGATAATTTATCTGTTTACCCTTTTTTTTAATTGCCGAAATTTACATTGCGATGTGCCACTTTACAGCCAATCACCCTGATGTATAATACGTTAATAAAAGTTAAGAATCTAATTTAATTTCATCATATTTTTTGAGACATGTACTCAGACCTTTTTCGCAAGTAGGTAATCGAAAATGTCAACTTTGAGGCCGTCTACAATAATAGAGAGTAGTTCAAACAATAAAATATTTGGGTAAATAACATTTCAACCTATTCACTTTATTATAAAAATAATTTTCACTTTAAAGGACATTGTTAGCAAAAAAACATTTTTGGCAGAGCCTTATATGGAGCGGGACCACTGTGCGTTGCCCCGCAACATTATATTGCCAATATTCGTCACTTTTTAAATGAAATGTTTGCTGATCGATGGATCGATTTACGGGAACCTATTCAGTGGCCACCCAGATCTCTCGATTTGACTCTATTGTGAATTCCTTCCTATGAGGTTACTTAATGATCTGAATGATTTGAAGGAACGTGTATAAGAAATGAAGTAAGTCAAATTTCACCAGATGTAACTGAAAATGTTCAACAAGAATTTATTTACGGCCTTGACCACTGCTTAACAGTAAATGGTCAAATTTTGAACATTTATTGTAAGCTGTTAAGTCAATATTAAATTCGTTAATACGCGTACGACGGATTCTACGATATGCATGTGTATTTATGAAGGATCCTTATTCCTAAAAAAAAAAAAAATCGTCTTCAATGAATTATTACCTAATTTATTTAATTTTCTTTCTCTTATTATTGTGTTTATGTACGCCAAGTAAGAGGATAGAATATTAAGTTTAGCGTAATCCATTTGAGAGCCAAACTTAATATTAGAAATTTAGTTAATATAATCATATGGACTACAGACAACTGTTATTTGCATTCACCCGGTATATTTGAAAATATGCAAGTGGTAGAATGATAGTTAATACTAAGTAGGAAAGCATTTGTTAAAAACAAATCCATTTCTGTTTTCAAAATAATTTACAATATGAGAAATTCAGTAATTTAGTTTGAATACTAATTCATGACCATTTTAATTATTTTCCTTTTGGGAACAGTTTTAAATTATGAGACAGCGATTCCTAGCCTCAGAATATTTTATAATCATTTGTTTATATTAGATAACCCAAGGAATTTGTTTAACCGTATTTCGCTGAACCAGCTTAAAGAATTTGTTCCCCTCTACAGCAACCGCAAGTTATGTACTCGTGCAGAGGGTCACGTGATACTCGCGTCATCTGTGGAAACAATACTGCGAACAGAGCTCCAAGAATCACTTCTCAAGTGAGAGTTTTAAGTGTGAAGTAGTACTGGTAAGCAGCTGCAGTGTCCTCCGTATCCAGGTAGTGCAGTGGTAAAAACCGTTCTGACTTTTATACTGTTTTCTTACCATTTATCGTTGATATTTTTTTGTACCGTTTTATTTGGATTTATCATTTGTACCATTTTGTTGTGTTCTTTGCATTTACCATATACCATTTTACTGTTTTTGTTTGCATTTATCGTCTGCAACCGATTGCCTGCTAATCAGATTCGTTGAAGATATTTGGGAACATTCGGGAATCATTAAGTAAAACCACAGGTTATCTATTCAGCAACGCGCATCGGGAATACTCATACTCGACTTAAAATTTGTAATAAAGGATGTCCGAGTGAATAGCCCCATCATTAGTGTTTGGAGAAGGACTTCACAAGGATAACGCAAAAGAAACCTGAAAGTTAATTTGTAATCAAGTATGACCGAGTGAATGCCCCGGTCCTAGTGTTTGAAAAGGGACTTCACCAGGTTAACGGAAAGAAACACGAAAGATAATTTGTGATAAAGTACGCTCGCCATTGATGTGATAACTTCTAACTGTCACTTGTAGTTTAGCTGCCGACTTTTAACGTCATCTCAATTCACGCATAGCTCTGGCTTAATCAATTTAAGGGACAGTTTGCATTTCAATCAGAGTTAATAAAAATATATCAAACGTGTTAAATAGGTGGATACTTCTCGGGAATACTCAGCTATTATTCTTTGATGGTTATATATGGTTAAGGTTCCGACCCCTAGTGTTTGGAGAGGGTCTTCACCAGAAAACGTAAAGGCACACGTGAGTTCCTAGTATTTGTGTGATCCGATTGTTCCTAAGAAAGGACAAAGGAGGTAAATCTAACGATATAGCACGTCGGTGACTAGTACATATCATCAACCACCTGTCCCTAGGTTGACATCCCACCGTAGTGTCACGCAATTAAACCGTAACCACTTATACCTGAACATTGCCGCATCGACGGCTTGCCATGATACCGTTAGTTGCTTGAAGTAGATAACAGTAATAATAGATACCGTAACTTAGCTTGTTTTGATTCACCGCTTATTTGCTTGTGTATCTGCTTCTAAATTGTAAATTCGCTGTCATTTCTTTAACTATCAGCTTATATTTTTTCGACGGATTTGATTATAGGTTTAAATTAAAGATACGGTAATATGGACATCGTTTTCCAAGCTCATTTTCCAATTTTTAAAACAACTGAATCTTTGAGGGAAACTATCTTGAAAACTTTCCTCCTCAACATGGCATTTTTATTCTAGCGTATGCAGAAAAAGCGTCCTTTATACCAATCCAGCAAAATGTAGGTTGCCATTAAAAAGAAATTGCTGATGATGTCATAGCTTGAAAACAAAATACAATCGGAGAATGCCATTTATCTGAAATGTTTCTTTTTGATAAACAAAATTGATCTATCCGAGGATTTTTTCGAAAATCTTCCTGGAAAGTTATATTGATTTTGCTCCATATATTATCACCACACTGTATAACTGATCGTTTTAAAGTTCAGTTGAAGCATTTGGAAGATAAAAACGTCGGCGCCTTTGATCCCTTTAGCGCCATCAAATGTGACGACGTTTCTTAGGTTGCAAATAACTTTGAAATTTATAAACTTTACTTCACGTTTCATTTTCTACTAAGAAGTAAATTGGCGGTTTTCGTTTCATTAAACTCTGTGAAAAACGATGATATGAGATACTTAGAATTTAATGAAATTTCGTATCCACCACTACTCAATATGCTGATATTTTGCCGGAATTGAATTGGATAAAAATGCAAGAAAACCTCAATTTCTCATTAAGTCGACGTTTCGACAATATTTATTCCCTACTTCAGGATTACAACAAACAACAAATATTTCTCTATAATTTAGAAAATCTAATAAATAAAAATATATTTAAAAAAATTTTAAAGGAAAAAAATGCTAACATTTTTGAGAAAAATTTAAAATTTCATAAATTCCTTAATCGCACTATCATATATCAATAATAAAAAAAAGTTAACAACAAGCGTAAACACATTAAAAATATATAATGACTACAATATTTAAATTTTTTTTAATATGAGTTGTGCATACCTAATGAGGTATAGTAAGAGAAATCGCTTTAGTGATGGGACGTGCGGGGTAAGACACGACATGAGAGCGAGAAATGACACCTTCCGTCTTTTACACCGCTTATATTAAAGCAAGAATGATGATTGTTGTTTTGGTTGGGACGCGACCGAGACGGAGTTTCACTTACATTCTGTAATACTTCAGGTCCGCAGTTAGTTTTGTTACCGATTTGTTTAGTAGTGCGTTGTAGGAGAAAGCGTAAAATTATAAGTAATAATTATTTTATATCTGTTTATTAGCTGATGTGTTTTTGAAAATAATTTAAGAAGGTTATCGTATTGCAGTGAGTTGTGTAATATATGGTACGTGTAATATTATAAGTTATGACGTATACTTCACCTACCCAATAAAATCGCTTATTTCTGTTGTTGTGTTGTAACGTGTTGTCACTTTGGCACTCTTCAGTACCACAGAAATACTTTAAACTTTTTACTTCGGTATGGTCTCGAGCGCCAGTTCCTGTTTTAAATTATAGGAACACGACTTTATTCTATCAGCGGTATGATAGAAGCTGGGATAACTCAGTGAAGAAATGGAATGTCCAGAGATCGCTGTGTATGGTTGTCAGTTTCGTAGATATTGACAACTTCATTTTTACCTGCCGAAATTGTGTTTCGGTGTACAACCAATTTATTACTTGTACCTTGGCATTAAAATAAATAAATCAGAATATCAACTTTACTTACTCTATTTTATTCAGGACTGGTTTCACAGTAGAATAATAAAAAAAATTAAATAAAATAAAATATACAACAAAAGATACTATATATATATATATATATATATATATATATATATATATATATATATATATATATATATATATATATATATATATATATATATATTTGTACAACGTAAATAGTAATCTATGATACAGATAAGCAACTAAAGAAACCAAGCAAGAGGTTATGAAAATCGGTGATCAGGTACATCAAGCACAGTTAAGTTACTGAATCTACTCTATGGTGTAATTCTCAGCAGGGAATGTTAAAAATTTACTACAAGCAGGTACACAAGCACATAAGCGGTGAATCAAAACAAGCTAAGTTACGGTATCTATTATTACTGTTATCTACTTCAAGCAACTAATGGTAATATGGCAAGCGGTCGGTGCGGTAATGTCCAGGTATAATTGGTTACGGTTTACTAGCGTGACCCTACGGTGGGATATCAAACTAGGGACAGGTGGTTGATGATATGTAATAGTCGCGGACGTGCTTGGGACCTTTACCATATATAACCATCAAAGAATAATAGCTAAGTATTCCCGAGAGGTATCTACCTATTTAGCACGTTTGGTATAGTTTTATTAACTCGGATTGAAATGCAAACTGTCCTTTAAACTGATTAAGCCAAAGATAGACGTGATTTGAGATGACGTTAACAGACGGCAGGTAAACTACAAGTGACAGTTAGAGGCTATCACATCAACGGCGTACTTTATCACAAATTATCTTTCGTGTTTCTTCCCGTTAACCTGGTGAAGTCCCGCTCCAAACACTAGGGATCGGGGCATTCACTCGGTCGTTCTCGATTACAAATTAACTCTCATGTCTCTTCACGTTAACCTTATGAAGTCCCTCTCTAAGCACTGGAGATTGGAGCATTTAGTCGATCGTACTTGATTACAAATTAGCTATCGTATCTCCTCGCGTTAACCTTATGAAGTCTCTCTAAACACTGGAGATCGGGGCATTTACTCGATCGTACTTGATTACAAATTAGCTATCGTGTCTCCTCGCGTTAACCTGATGAAGTCCCTCTCCAAACTCTAGGGATCGGGGCGTTCACTCGGTTGTACTCGACTACATATCAACTCTCGTGTCTCTTCGCGTTAACCTGATGAAGTCCCTCTTCAAACACTAGGGATCAGGGCATTCACTCGGTCGTACTCGATTACAAATTAACTTTTTGGTCTCTTCGCGTTTTCCTTGTGAAGTCCCTCTCCAAACACTAGGGATCGGGGCATTCACTCGGACATCCTTTATTACAAATTTTAATAGTCGAGTAATCCCAATGCTCGTTGCTGAATGGATAACCTGTGGTTTTACTTAATGATTCCCGAATGTTCCCGAATATCTCCAACGCATCTGATTAGCAGGCAATCGGATGCAGACGATAAATTCAAACAAAAACAGTAAATGCATACGGTATACGGTAAATGCAAAGAACACAGCAAAATAGTACAAACGATAAATCCAAATAAAACGGTACAAAAAAATATCAACGATAAATGCAAAGAAAACAGTAAAAAGTCAGAACGGTTTTTACCACGACCTGGATATGGAGGACACTGCGTTATCTAATATAAACAAATGATTATAAAATATTCTGAGGCTGGGATTAGCTTTCTTATAATTTAAAACTATGTTTCCAAAAAAAAAAAATAATTAAAACAGTCATGAATTTCTATTCAAACTAAATTACTGAATTTCTCATATTGTAAATTATTTTAATAAAATAGAAATGGATTTGTTTTCAACAAATGCTCTCCTACGTAGTATTAATTATTATTCTACCCACTTGCATATTTTCAAATATACCGGGTGAATGCAAAAATAACGGTTGTCTGTAATCCAGATAATTATATTAACTAAATTTCTAATATTAAGCTTTGCTCTCAAATGATTTACCCTAAACTAATATTCTTTCCTCTTACTTGACGTAAATAAACAGAATAATAAAACAACTAATGTTGCCCTGGAAAAATAAGAAAGAAACCGGATTAAAACAATTATTGTAAGAACTAATTGTTCTTCCGAGTACATGACATAAACTAAATTAATCCTTTGTTCAAAGCGGTTTTTGGAATACACATTAATACAAGTTACAGGATACAGAGCGTAAGTGAAATAGCGACCCAATTTGGTCTTATTAGAGAAAACAGTTTATGGAAAAATCACTTCGTTACAAAGTAATAATTACTTTTCCTATATCTGTTTATTTGCTAGTGTATTTTTGAAAATAGGATAAGAAGGTTATCGTGTTGCAGTGAGTTGTATAATATGGTATTGTAACAGTACACGTCTCGTTTCTGTTCCAAGCAGAATAGAAATCACCTTTGGTGCGTGCCATAGAAAAGAGGGCGCAACAATCACTAGTACTTGCCTTAACAGTTTAGCGACATTTCTTATTAGAATTTATGGTAATTAATAACTGATATTAATTTTATTGCGCATGGCAAAATCCTGTTAAAATCGCGATCGGAAAATACGGTCTCTTGGTTTTGTATCTCGTCCAGAGCAGACGTAAATTTTAAGTCGTTTAAATTTCAATCAACTTTGATGGATATGAAGGTAAGATAATCTTGCTTTATTTCATATCATCGCTAATTTTAGTAATTTCCGGGTTTGTTTTAGATGTTCTTGGTTGTAAATTAAATGAATTTAAATTAAATGATTTTAAATCAAATGAATTTAAATTAACTTAACTTAAAGAAATTTTGTTGAAACTCTGCCGGAATGTTGCCTTAATATTTTTGCAAGTTAAACCTTGCTGAGATTTCGCTGAAATTTTGGTAGACCGCATCGTGTCTGGACTTTTACCTCTGAGTTGAGTTGAATATCGCTTTTGTGGACGTTAGAAGTGGAAGAATTAATTTCATTTCCCTGATTGCAAGCCATTTTTTAGTACCTTCGTTTCGTTTTTTATACTTCTCTGGAATTTCATTTTTTTGTATTTACATGCGTACCCGGCATGGTAGAGGGTGTTGTAATAGCGGCGTCGATCCGATATCGTTTAGTTAGTCCGAAGTGATGCAGTTCATGGATAAGGTTATGTCACCAATTAACCATACGGAATGAAATAATTATAATACTTACAACTTTCTCTGAGGAGGATATGTTTAACGGATGGTTGGCAATATGGTATTGGAATGATTGTCCCACTGGTACTAGGAGTAAATGTTAATAACTGTCACCAACCTTTTGGAGTCTGTAAAAGTTAAGTACTAGCGTTTATTTTTTGTTATACTGCTTAAGTACGTGATGTTACAAAGCCCAAGCGAATGTTTTGCAAACTGCTTGCAGGATATGGTTTTATAGTGTACATTTGCCAAGAATACAAAACCTTGAGTGTGTGATACTTTTCAGTATTTCGTTATATACATTGTTCGTAACTTAGATAGCTATCTAAATGTTTTACTCAGACTTGATGTCTGTTGGCTTTGGGCCGTTATATAGTGTTTTGGCATAGGCCAATTAATGTTAGTATCTTTTGGGCGTGCGTCCTTGGCGTGTGCCACTTTTTGAATAGTTTTATGCCCTTGCATATCTGTGCATTTAGCTTTTTGTACCTTAAGTACAGTATAGGACTTGTGTCCTTGGCGTGTGTCAATTTTTTATATTTAAGGGTAGTACCTTAAATTAGTTTAGTTTTATGCCCTTGCATATCTGTGCATTTAGCTTTTGTACCTTAAGTACAGTATAGGACTTGTGTCCTTGGCGTGTGTCAATTTTTTATATTTAAGGGTAGTACCTTAAATTAGTATATTTTGTCGTGTACTTGTACGACGTGTTATGATAGGGGTTTAACTTATAGGTTTTGATTTAATTAGTAAATCTTAGTGCATATTTTGAGTGTCTGTATTTATCTAAACTTTGTCTCAATAGAGAGCTCTTTTATTAGTGTATAGTTGTATAGCAAATACTTACCTTACCTCGTACGCTGCTTGCAGTAGTGTAATTTTTTTAGATTTTATTTGCTCACTTTATCTTATCGTTTAAAGTTGCTTGTAACTTCTTAAAAGTCAAGTGGCATTGTTAGCGATTTTGCAGTGCAAATTTGCTTTAGTTTTTCTTAGATTTTACTGCCTTGAGTTATCTTATTGTTAATATTACACTTGTAACTTCCTCAAAGTAACAAATGGTGTAGTTAGTGTATTGATCAGTTAAAAGTCTGATAAATTTTGCTAGATGGTCTCGCACCATCCTTAACACTTGATATTTTAATATCGGTGGATGTGACCTAGGGTAACACCTAGCTTGTTAGGTTAAATCTGCTTCACAGCTTAACCGGTATAGTTTTCTTTCAGTTTTGTCAGCTTAAGAGGAAGCTAAGTATAAACCATCTGTTTTGAGACAGGGTTTACGTTAAGTATTTTTCATTTTTCTACATTTCTTTTACTAACCCATTAGCATAAGCCAGGTAGATACTAACATGTGATATTTTTATTTATACACTATTTTTCTATTTACACATTATATTTTGTTATACACCTATCTTGGTCCTTTTATTGCTTATCTGTGTCTTTGTTGTTTGTTATCTCTATCTGTTCTCTCTGTTGACCTTAATTTAAGGCGTGGCGCCCACAAATTTGAAATTTTACACTTACAACAGCCTATAAACAAAAAAGGTAAATATCTATAACAACTAACTTAGTGAATCGACCAACCACTAGTAAACTTGGTGTATCTAAAATCCTTACCTTCGGCCCTTGCCTCCGAATAACTAGCTAAGCCGGGTGGTTTATTTTGTGGGGGTTGTAACTTAGAGTGCCTACCTTATACCATCAGTGATCAACCACCTAATAAATCTTTATCTTTATCTGAGTGTAAGACGGGTTTCGATTCGATTATTAATTGGCGATAATCGAAGTACGAACTAATTAAGGTTAAATGTTACAGTATGTGTAATATTATTAGTAATAAATATTTCATAGTTGTTTATTTGCTGTTGTGTTTTTGAAATTAATTTAGGAGGGTTATCGTGTTGCAGTGAGTTGTGTAATATATGGTAAGTGTAATGTTATAAGTAAAAGAATAAAATTCTCCTCTTCAGTACTCCTATCTAGCAAGAAAGATGCTACATTGAAGACTTTAATAACAGATGTCCAGCTGTTTTCCAGACTTTTACTAGTTACACAGAATCATCAGTGTGATATGCAGTATGTTTTCAAACACGAAAATCAACCATTTCCGCCTACATTTTCCAATAATTGGGAATTTCGACCTAACAATAAAGCTGAGCTAGCACACATTCTAGAAGACATTGTAGACAAGAATGACCATGCCTTGCCAAGGACCTGTGATGCTATAGTTTATGATGGTTCCACATCTACCGAAGTTAATGTGGCAAATTTAAAACATTTCATATGGACAGGCAGAAATGATGGGACTCTTGGAATTGGAGTTAGAATTCTCAATCGATGAATACGGTAAAGTACAAAGTTAGTTGCCACAACGGAGTACAGCAAACCACATAATAATAATTGGCGAAATCGGTACATATTTAGTGTGAAATAATTTAAAAGTAGTAGTTTAAGTTTTTTTAAGTAAGTAGTTATTGTTATCTATTTGTATAGTAAATAAAACATGAAACACTCCAAAAATTAGTATGTAATACTATTTATTATAAATAAATGCAATCAACATGATCAAAAATAACAAATAACTTAGGAGACCAAAATTATTAAAATTAATACTAACATCACTCATTATTAAAATAACTCAAATAATAATAACCGATTGTTGAAATATCTCGATTATTCTCATCACTAATAATTTTCACAAATTTTACACATTATTTTGTATCCCAAATTAGCGGAGCATATGCCAAACACCGCTCTGCGAAAGTAACTCTACGCATGATGTCGTGTTGCTAACTACCGTGGAACAAAAGCTTACTTAGCTATAATATTACATCCGTCTATCCCAGCTTTGTGGTTGTCGATCTGGTTGCATATATTACCGGTATCTAAATAAACACGTACATATCAGTGATATATCAATTAATTCAATTATGAAATAGCTTTAAAAAATGCCGGCTCTGAAAAATGGAACATATTTGCGCTGCCTAGTAATGTTGTCAAAACAGCATATAGTTGCTACAATGTCATTTGTCAAGCAAATCTTTTTATATAAAAATTTCAATGCTTTTATATTATACGGAAAATGGAAAGACGTCGGCACGTCAAGAAATTTCATAAACTGAAATGCAGGGTTCGGTACATTGCATTTCAGTTTATGAAATAAAATTTCCTTTTCCTTTGACATCCAGCTGAAGTCACTCAGAATAATAAAAATATTCAGTTCTATAAAATGTGTTATATATAATATATTTTACAGCTGAAGCTACTTTAGAATATAATACAAAAAGAAATATTTAATTGTCGAAAGGTCAATCCTATGTGAGATGTTCATATTGGAAATGAGAAACCGCTGTCAATTATTACTTGGGGATCAGAACTTCCTCACCGAAGTAAAACTCAACGTGTAGTGGAGTTTATAATAAAAAGTAATTTTTGACGTTTCAAAAAAGTCACATTTTTTGACGTTTTAAAAAGTCACATTTTAACGTATAAAAAAATCACATTGGTGGAATGTCACTAATATTTTTTTATACATTAGGACCGATCAACGAATTCAATCTCTTCCTTGACCTCTAGAATGTGTGTACCAAATTTGAAAGCTTTATCTCAAAAACCTATGACGTACCACACAGACCGACACAGACAAAAAATTTTTCTCTCTAAACTTTTGTGTATCGTCATAATTCGTCGAGATTCATCCAGAAAAGCAATAAAAATTTTCAAAATTTTTTCGCGAATACATCACTTCCTCACTTTGGGGGGTGAGGAAGTAAAAAGAGGTCTATTTATTACAAAATTCTTTATTGATGCTATCAGTTTCGTGAATAAATATGTGAAACAAAGTTTTATTCACGAAACCGGTAGAATCAATAAATAATCTTGTGAGAAATATATCTTTTTTTTCATTTGAAATAGAAATATTTAAATATTAGAAAAACATAAATCTTAATAAGGACCTTATATCACCAAGTTTATTCTAACAGTAAATTAAACACATATTTAGACCATAAGCCGTTTTAAGCCTAAGTAAATTGTAAAAAACCCTCGAAAATTGCTAAAAATGGCAAAAAATTGTGATTATGTTGATGAAAAAATTTTCATTCTGTTTATAAGTCATTTTTTATAGATTTTACAATTTTTCACATTTTCAGATTCTAAACTTGTACTTTATGCAAAAAAAATACAAGAAATGTATTTAATGGTGTTTCATAGATTTTTTCAATTTTTTCAACTGCAATTTTTTTGCTATTTTATCGTTTTTTGAGATTTTGAGGGATTAATGGGCCAAATATATTTCTGATTCGGATTCAGCAGATCAAATTACATAAAAATCCTCTTCGATCCAGGTCTACAAAATTTTTTTCATCAACATAATCACAATTTTTTGCCATTTTTAGCAATTTTCGAGGGTTTTTTACAATTTACTTAGATTTAAAACGGCTTATGGTCTAAATATACTTTAGATTCGTATTCAGCGGATCGAAATACATAAAAATTAGGCTTGGTTTAGATCCACAAAATTTTTTTTATTACCGAAACACCCAATTTTCGCTATTTTTTACGGTTTTTCAATTTACTCGATATTTCAGGGTGTACGGTCCAAACTGACTTCAAATTTGGATTCAGCGGGTCGAAATACATGTCGGGAGGTAGGTGGCGTCAAATGTACAAACAACTTTTTTTGTGTTCCGGTGTTATAATTAATATTGGAATAATGTTCAGGACTTGGGAAGATCTTCAACCTACCACCAGCGAAGTATGTCAGGAAGATGGTAATGTTTCACAAATTACAAAGAAAATTTCACACCTGTGTTTTTAACTAATAAAATGTGTTTTCTCTAGTCACCATGGCAACCCAGGTATTTTTTTTGGATTTTTTTTGCACTGGAGTACTCTGGAGAGAATTATAGTGGAAATTGTTTGACACAAAAGTATTTGTCATAAGTATATTGAATAACGATTTAAAAATAAAAGCATATGATTTTATTATTAGATTTTATAAATGTTATGTTATGTTTTTTTAAGTAATGACCAATAGGCCCCATGCACTAATCGGATTTTTAAAATTAATTCACATATTCTAATATAGTATTATTATACATTGGCAATTATCAAATCTGTTTTAATAATTTCTACCTAGAAAATGCCTAAATTACTAATTGAATATCAGATGCTAGAGACATGTCTGAAATCATTGTCCTATTGGCACGAAGTCACGAACCAGGAAATCTCCCGGTGGTGAACGGTACGATACCTACATAGTTCATGCATTAATTAAGTACGGGTGATGGTTTCCTGAAATTATTTTATTATGCCCACTCTAAACTATTAATTTAAATGTGACTTATTAATTAGTTTTCACCATGATTGAACAGGGTTATTCCACAGCTCAATCGGAGAAATTACCGAAAGTTGATTCAATAATGATCGCAGAGTTTTTTCAAAAAGTGTTTTGTTTTCTTCTGCAGAAATTAGAGGAACAAAAGCAAACAGGTACGTAAGTTTAATATCTATAGCTTGTATATTTTAAATAAATTAAGTTAGAAGAAGTTACATTGGTAAATATGTTTGTATAGCTAACTGAAGTAATAATAATAATAATAATAATAATAATACTCGTTCCCGACTGTCAGGCTAATCCAAGCCAATAAGCCTGACATAGTCCTCCTCGACCATCAACTCAAGGTGATGTATGTCATCGAGTTCTCGGCACCTGCGGAGAAAAACATCACCTTGAAGGAGGAGGAGAAACGGACCAAATATCGCGATCTCCGGTACGAGCTCCAAGTGCTGTACCCAGGCTACTCGGTAAAAATGGTCGTCCTTATAATCGGTGTACTCGGAGGGATAAAGTCTACGCTACTCTCGGAACTGAAGATCATTCCGGCCTGCCAAAAATCAGCCGAGTGGCTGTCAGGCCAAATGCAGAAGGCGGTCATTCTGGGTTCTCTCCGTCTGCTTAGGGTACACGATTCTGGTATCTACAGTCACTAACCCTGCGGGATGTGGGGAGTGGCTGTAGTTGATGCGCCGGCGCGACTCCCGTGAGGCGTCGGAGGCCACGGGAGGACTGACCGGCATCGGGGAAACCGAAAAAAAAAAAAAAAAAGTTTAATTTTGCTCATAATAAATATTACAATGATAAATAATATTTATCAATACAACTTCATTTTTATTTTTTACTTATCAACCGCGGACGGCCTTGGCTTTGTATGAACAATTGGATGAACAAATGTATTATTATTATATTAAGATATTTCAAATGTAATAAAGTAACCATTAACTATTTTCTCCCTAATTTGTACTTGATGTTTTTTGCGATATTTTATTAATAAAAACTGCAAAAAATAAAGTATATAATTTACATAATTGATTGATTCGATCTTTACTTGATGAAAATCCATTTTACAAATAAACGCAAAATAAACTTATGTTTGATTTTCACAATTTAATTAACTCATGACAATTGTTTCGCCACACAGTGGCTTCATCAGATGGTGAGTACAAGTCTAAATTCTTTCAAAGTGAGGGTATATATAAGTATCAACTAACTAATCTAGGGTAATAAAATGGAACAGTAATAGAATAGCATTTAAAACTAACAACACTCTAGAAAATTTATTAAGAACAATAAAGATGAAACTAAAAAAAACCAAAAAAAAAGTTGAGTCTATAAACTTACATGTGGTACATGCCCTAAAGTATACATCGGACAAACGGGAAGCAATTTTGGAAAAAGATTGTCCGAACATAAACGCAGTTTTAATAACAATAAATTAGATTCGACGTATGCCAACCATTTGCTAGAGGACAATCATTCTTTTAATAATAATGTTGATATTTTACACAGAGAAAATAAAGAATTAAAATTGTCACTATTAGAGACATTAGAAATCAATAAATTAAAAAATAGTAATATTATTTTAAATGACCAGCTAGATTTAAACTGTTCACCACTGTTAAATATTTTCTAAATTATTTTGTACCTTATTTTATTACTGTTCCATTTGATTACCCTAGATTAGTTAGTTGATACTTATATATACCCTCACTTTGTAATAAAGAATTTAGTCTTGTACTCACCATCTGATGAAGCCACTGTGTGGCGAAACAATTGTCATGAGTTAATTAAATTGTGAAAATCAAACATAAGTTGTTTATATAATTTATCGTAGTCAAAATCAGAAGCACAAAAATTAATGGCTTCAACACAAATAGAGAATGTTTATTAAAATAAAAATATGCCCAAATATTTATTTCAATTACTCTGTATAAAAATTAAAATAATCTTTTGACTATGGGCAAAACTGTAGCTAATACGATTTATTTCAACCTAATTCATAATGCTATTTTTCATCTGGTTTTTCTGTTTAACCCTGTATAAAAATTAAATCACTTGAAATCCGAACTAGTTACCTAGGAATTAATATCCCTAAATCCATATAAATGTTTTTTTGTAAAAAAATAGATGTAGGTACTTACTGTTAGATATGTGTGACAATTTTAAATACACCTTGTATAAAAGTACTTTTAGAAACGTTTCTTTATCGTTTTTAAGGGAAAACTGTTTGAATTTGCGATTGAAATCCATTTAAAATTTGATATTAGCTAAAAATGAGTCTCACCCAAAACGGATAATTGAAAACCTTGCCTCCGATGATTTTCAGAAACACTCAGTAGGTTCACACAAAATTCCACGATGGAAAATATCTTCTTTAGGATCTCAAAATAACAAAAAAATCTGAAAAATCGTTCGAAATCCAGAATCCCTCTTGTTACTCTGCTATGACTTTTATATAATATAATATTTTTTATTGCCTTTGCATATTTATTTTTTATATTATTTTTTTAATTACTCACATCAAAATGATCCTCGCATACAAAAACAAAACTTTTTTTTCGAAAACTTCCCGTCTAATCATCTTTAACCACAATGTGCTAGGTTTTTGTTCTTTGGAACTAGGAAGGAAGTTTTTCTGTTGTTTTTACACAACTGCACGATATACCAGTAATATGATGATTTTGAGGAGTTGATCATTATAGATATGTAATTACTTCACTTACAATTTCACAACAATCACAACACAAAATATAACACCACATGTTTACATTTAACGTATTTTGCCTGCTTTGTGTTCACTTGCACTATGATAGTTCCTGTACTGTGATGTCACCGGATCGATCTGACGGCAGGCGGTGTTTGGGCTTGAAATGAATTAATTTAAAGTTTAATGTTGTGTAAAAAAGGTAAATTAAAAAAAACCTTTACACACTGTTTTTGTATTAAGTAGAGATTCCGAAAACTTCAAAATTATATTTTTTGCATGGGGCCTATTGAGCTAAAATCTCTGTATTTTACCAACTGTAGTTACACAAATACATCATTTTAAGATTAAGCTCTTTCATATTATGTTGAATTTAAATTACTACAATTGGTAGAAAATTGTATTTTTAATTTGACATTTAAAGTCATTCAAAGTCTCTATATTATAGTGTCAAAGTAAAAATAAATTTTGACATTATTTAATTAAATGCAACTTGGTGTGAAATTTTCTTAACGAATACCACTCGAGGTTAAATTAAAAACCGAAAATTTTTCGTCGGTCATGAATATTTAATTCTATAATTATTATTAATTTTCAAAATATCGAAAAAATTGTCGGAAATAATTTAACCTCTAGTGATATTACATGCAAAAGTTTTAAAACAGTATGCAAGCAGTCACAAAAAATGGTTTTAAATATTTACATAAAGTGTAAGAGAGGGAGGAGCCGTGGAAAAATCAGGTTACTTAACAGAAGTTCCAGAACGAGCTATTTATAAATTAATTTTATATGAATGAAAAGCTAGGCAACAATAATAAGCTTATATGTTAAATTACTATTGGCGAAACTGAGCAACAAGAGAATTACTTGCTAATTTTAATTAAAAGTTAGATTTTAAGCTAGAGTAAAACAGAGTAAGATTTTTTAATTTAACAAAAGCCGTATCAAATATCTATTTATCTAAGAATACACTACTTTTAAATTTGTTGTATTATTGTGATCATTGTAATATACAGATATTTGAAGTACGGCTCTTTATGCCGCTAATTAGGTCTTGTTGAAATGTGAGTGCTCTAGCTTTGAAGTTTTTATGGCAGATTTTGTAGTCTTTTTTATGTTCACAGTATTTTTATAATAAACTATACGGATAGACTTAACAAACGAACCTGACTATTTTTAAATCTTATATACCGCCGACTGGTTGATATTAGAGAGGGGGGAAGGGATATCTTACCTGGTCATTTCCATAGCTATGGCGCAGTGGATCGGTTTCATCGTGCGTTCGTGATAAAACGTTTTTTAAAATTGATCGTTCAAGCGCTACGACTATTTCGTCGACATTTTAATTTTCCCCATTATTGCTCAGTTCCCAGCAGTATAAAGTTATGGATACAGAATTTTTGGCAGGGATCTGCATTAAAAAAATAGCCATTGAGTCATGAGTATGAACTCCTAAGAACATCGATAATGTGAGAGCAACTGTCCAACAGAATCTACACTGTTCAGAAGTTTTCGTAACATTTTGCAAAAAGACCTCAATTTTCACCCTTACAAAATAGTTATTGACAGCTAAGTACTGCATTAATCGGATGAACTTGTCTCAATGCTCTCTTAAACTTTTTAATCAAGATGTAGCGAACCTTCTGTTGTCAAACGGGGCCTATTTTGAATTTTCAGGTTCTGTCAATAACCAGAATTATTGATATTGGGTATCTGACAATCTACACGAACTTCACCAGCGCAGCGTCCTCTTCAATGCCAGAGAGTAACTATACAGTGTGGAGTAGAGACATTTGGAATTACGGTCCCCTATTTTTTTTCTTTTATAATAGAGACCATGCTTGGTTACATCAGACTGTTACGTGATTTATTACTACGTGATTTATTATAGCTGAATTAACTCGATTTAGAATTGACCTGAACATGATATGGTTTCAGCAAGATGGTGGAATTGCGCAGACGGCAAGGTTGTGCTGAGGGAAATGTTTTGTGGCTATTTGGTTTCAAAGTACAGTAATGTTCCTTATCCTGCTCGTTCACCCCATTTATCCGTTTATAATAACTAACTATAGGGTTATCGTACGTGCAAAATTTATTCTACTAGACCCGCAAAAAATGAAGAACTAAAACAACGAATAAGTGATGAAATTTCAGTGACTCCTGGGGAAATGATCCAGGTAGTAATAGGAGTTCTTTTTCAAAAAATAAAAGGCATAACAGTGTCTTTGTAATGATAATAAACACTGAATATAAAATAAACAATTGTTTTGGCAAATTTTATGCTGATTCCATTAAGAAATCACGGCTAACTGAAACCGTTTTGAGATTTTCCACAAAAATGAAAATTTTGTGATTTCTCTTTTTGGCTGTAGCTAAGTAATCCTTGGCCAGACAAGTTTTAGACTTTTATATTATTGGGACATTATTTGGAGACTAATATTTTGGTATTGAAACGAATGCTCGATAGCCTTTCGATTTCGAGATATCTGAGGTAACTTTTGTTTTTCTTATGGATGCCATATTGGATTATTCATTTTTCAGATTGCGCTTAAAAAACGCCCTCAGATAATGTATCATATGCCGAGGAAAAATTATTTTTCAAGGGACTAATTTAAGAAAAGTTATCCATTGCTTAACAAAACAAAATAGTACGCCATGGAAGATCAAAAAGTTTTTGGAAAGTCAGAGACAAGGAAGTTGATTAATCATACGGCAACTAATTATTATTTATGTACTTAAAATCGACTGTAAATTGTTTTATTTGTACAATTTTCTAAAAATATCAATTTTTAGACGATCATTAAGGTTTCATTTGTAATAAAATTGTCAATAAAGTGTTCGAAATTTGAACAAAGAATTCCTCTTCATCAAGGGCATTCTTGCATGCAAAGTAGTTAGTGGTTAGTAAAATTTGAACAATGCTTTTCTAAAAACGACCAAATTCACACATAACTTTCAGTACAATTTAGTAGGCTATGGTTTAAAACAAATAATAAGCATTACTGTTAGTTGACCGTTGTTCATTAAATAGTGGTAGAATTATTGTAAATTGTTGAAGAATACTTATTATTACTGTTCAAGAGTGTGATTATTGCAAAATGGCGTAGAAATTCTCAAACGAAGAAAAAATTGATATGTTAGAATATTATTTAAAAGTAAACAGAAATTCGCAAAACGCATCGGCATCCTATCAAGAAACATTTCCGGACAGAATGCAACCATATAGAACAGTTTTTGGAAGAATTGTAAGTAATTTGTTAAATTACGGGAGTTTTGATAATAAGAGAGACCGATATGATATTGATAATGTTGACCGCACAAATAATATTTTCGAAGCTGTTAACAAAAATCCCCGCATATCAGTGCAGCATATTACAGGCGAAACAAATATTCCTAATAAGGCAACTGTACACAAGACATTAAAACAATAGAAATATCATCCGTACAAACCTACGATTGTCCAAGCTTTAAACAATAATGATTTTGGTAGAAGACTTGAATTTTGTCGTTGGTTTAATTAGAAATGCGAAGAACAATCTGACTGTATGTAACTACGGAAAGAATATTCCAAACTAGGTTTGGATTCAATTTTTGGTGCGTATTACCTTTCCTCTTCCTATTCTACTCCTATGATCTGCCTATATCCCTTTCTTTAATTATTATTTTTAGACTGCCATTTAATTGGTCCATTCATTTTTGACAGCAATTTAACTGAGCAGCCTATCATGAACTTCTAAATCAAGTTTTACCCGAGATAAGACAGCTTTTTACAGAAGAAGAAATAAACGAATTGTGGTTCCAACAACATGGCTGTCCTGCACATAATACTATTAATATTAGACGGACATTGCAGGGAAATTTTGGTAACAGCATAATTTCAAATAGAGGACAAATTTTGTGGCCTCCCACTTGCCTGATATAATCCCTCCTAATTTTTATTTGTAAGGTATAGTAGAAAATGAAATGTATGATTTTTAAAGCCCAGAAATTATCGATATTTTGGAAGATAGAGTTAGGGACATCGAGGTCATATTGAACAGTTTTATTACATCTTCTTACTTCTTTACTATCATTTCGTCTATTATGTCAATTTGCTGTTATTAATTACATATTGATTATGTTCAGTATTTTAACAGAAAATTAAAGTTATTATGTCAAACTGATATCCTTAATATTACTATTTGTTATAATTGTTAGTATTAGGTATATCCATGAAATCGAAAAAACCTTTTGATTTTCCATCGCCTACAATTTGGTTTTGTTTAGTAATAGATATCTTATCCTTAATTAGTCCCTTGAAAAACAATTTTTCCTCAGCATGTGATACATCATTTGGCTGCCATAAGAAAAACAAAAATTCCCTTGGATATCTCGAAAACAAAAGAGTCTCGAACATTCGCTTCTTTACCAAAATATTAGTCTCCAAAAGATGTCCTAATAATATAAAAGTCTAAAACCTGTCTGACCAATTACTTGGCTACAGCCAAAAAGAGAAATCACAATATTTTCGTTTTCTTTGGGAAATCCCAAAAACGGTTTTAGCTAGCCGTGAAAACTTATCCCATTTAACCGACTTTGTAGCTCTTATGGTTTCCAAGGTGGCAATGGTCGGCATCGAATTTGGGACACACGTATTTGAAATTCCTGTTATTAAGTATTACAATCATATTGTACATGTTTATTGCCAGAAAATATATACAAAGACAAACTGGACGAAATGTAAAAAAATGATTCATGGAACACCAGAAATTTATTGTAAACAATGTATATAGCACAAGCATACCAACACATTGTATAGAAAACAATGGAGGACTTATCAAGAAAAATGTGACATGTCCAAATATCACCAATTTTAGATAAGCGCATCTTAAAGCTGACTTTTACATAATGGGTATATAGTGGGTATTTTATTTTATCTAAAAAATCTTATAACTGACGATACTATAACTGTTTGAATAATAATATTTTCAGGAAAAAACATCCAGTCCAGGTGAATGAGAAAAACTTTACTTGTGTAATGTAACGTTTTTGCCATTGTGTGAGCTAACATCTCTTACATAATTTAAAGTTCTATTTGGCTTCTGTTTAGTCAGTTACGCCAGTTACTGTAAAACCTCAAAAGCAGAAAGCTTTATGATGACCACTGTCGACGTCAAGATGTGAAAATTAAGTTGCAAGTGAAGATTCTGATGATAGTATCGTGTATGAGAGTTAAAACAAAACATTACATTGCATTTTACAAAGGTATTATTTATATTTTTAAATGTGTTTGATGGGAACATTTTGAGGCAAAAAACCTTTTTTTATCCATTTCTTTTTGTTGGATAATGTACTTTTTTTTACTAAAATAAGCATAAAATAATGTGAAATTCAGATTTTAATATTATTAAATTACTCCATTCGTAAAAGGAAGGAAAGAAACTTGATTTATTAGAACAATATTGGACACCCCACACCACTGAAATTAGACAACCCCTGAATCAAAGCCGAAGCGGCACGGGCGAGTGTGACACTTATGAAAAAATGCGGATACAGCACAATCATTTCCACCGATATCGCCAGTGTCGGTGCCGGGAGTCGAACCCGCAGCTACGGTGGTCATACTTGCCATCCTGCGCTCTAGCCAACTACACCACCGAGCCGGCAGAGCCGACAAAAAGTAAAAGCTATAAAATAATGAAAACTTAACCAACGAACAATCCTATATATAGACATGTTCAAGTAATAAAAACATACAGGGTGATTTTTTTGACTGGCCATTAGAAGGATCTTGAGAAAGAACAAACATATTGATCTAAAAATTTGGCTATAGGCGTAAACGGTCAGGACCTATTTAATGAAAATATTTTCAAAATGGTGGCATTTACGGGTATACTGGAAGTTGATCCCAACTTCGTTATTTTAAATGGAATGACCCTATTGTTAATTCTTTTTTTGGATTTTACGTAAGATTTTGAGGTTCTTTTATTGAAGGTTCTCTATGTTTAAAATTAATATTTTTCAAGATGTAATTTTGAGGTAACCTATTGTGTAAAAAGTCAGATTTTCCGACAACAAATATTCTAGATGACGTCATCTGTCAAGTAGAGAAAAATGGCAAAAACTCATTTTTTTAAACAGCATGCTACTCATTTAAATACACCAGTCGACGGAGAAAAAAATGCGCTTCTAACCATATATATGTATGTGTACCCAAAATGTACAGTTTTAAATATTTGAGTTTTTTTATATTATCGATGAAAACTGTAGATAGCATGGGTCTTTTAGTAGGTAGGCTTTGGCTTAACAAAATTGTTGACAAAACAAAATATTCAACAAAAATTGTGACAGATATTACGCATAATTTGTGTTTGGTATTTCAAAGTGTATTCATTGCTGTCTTATTAAGAAAATGGCAAATGATTATTCAACTTTCCGATATTTTCAATTTATTTAACATTCGTGGACAGTGCGAGAAAATAATTGGAAGAACATGCAGAACATTTAATGAAAAGTGTCCTGAATTACCGTCAATGACCCGACAAAAATTTTGAAGACTACAAAGCAATTTTGTCAGATTTGGCAGCCGACATGCAGAGAAAGTTTTATCCAGATCTATCAGATCAAATCAAGATAATGAAATTAATGTTTTGGGATATTACTATGGCTAGCCAAATTCATCAATTCGTTCAGCAGCTGTCGATTTGAGCGTCGCCTATAGTTTCATACAGAAAATACTAATGAAACATAAACTCCATAATTATAAATTCACTACTGTGCAAGAGCTTTATCCGCATGACCCAGCTCGCAGGATAGAACAATATTGATTCAAACGCAAAAAGATCCTCAATTTTTGGACAAATTAATTTGGATGGGCGAGGCAAAATTTTCCAAGGAAGGTATTTTCAATCGAAGAAATTCGCATCAGTGGAGCAACCGAAATTCACATGCTGTATGACAGTCAAATTTTCAATACACCTTCAACATTAATGCGTTTTGTTTGCTAAGGAAAATAGAATCTGTTACTACATTTATGATGAAAATTTAGTTGGTCGAAAATATTTGGGAATTTTAAGAACCCTAGTCAGTAATTTTTTAGACAATTTACCGCTAAACCAATATTTTTCATGCTGGTACTAACTCGATGGAGATCCAGCTCATTGCAGTGGACCAGTCAGTAATGAGATCAACTCAGATGTTTGCAGATATATAAGACGATTGGGTCCATGATGTTGGCCTGCACGATCTCCCGACCCGACACCGTTGGATTTTTCTCTCTGTGGTTGTATAAAAGATGAAGTTTATCGATCCCCGGTCAATAATAGACAAGAACTTTTGGATAGGGTCACTAGAGCATTTGAAACTTGAGATCGAATGAAATTTATGGTGCTACTACACAAGCAGTAAATAAAAGATTTTTTGTGTTTTGGAAGTTAACGGACAATAGTTTGAACAACTAATTTAATATTTTAACTTATTGTTTTTTAGCTATTTTTAAAAATAATTTAATAAGTTGTTTAACGTTGAGTAAATATTTGTCATTTTCTTAATAATTCCGATCTATCATATTTTTTAGAGATAGTTTTTTCACTAATACTGATGTCAAAGCATTGTCAGAGACTACTAGATGCTAACGATTTTCAATTTTCATGGATAATTTAAAAATAGCCTCGAATATCTAAAAAACTATACATTTTGGGTATAAGGAAACCATACATGGTTAAAAGTGCATTTTTCTCCGTCGACTGGTGTATTTAAGTAGCATGCTATTAAAAAAAATGACTTTTTGCCATTTTTGTGTACTTGACATTTAACGTCACCTAGAATCTTTGTTGAAAGACAATTTGAATATTTTTACATGATAGGTAACCTCAATATCTCTCTTACCTACATACTAATTTCAACGTCTGTTAACCGTTAATCAGATATTATTTTTTATGTTTTGTACCATTTCTGGTAAAGTTAAGGAAAACAAAATTATATCTCACAAAATGTTAATTTTAGGCATAGGGAACCTTTAACAAAAGAACCTCAGAATCTTACATAGAATCCAAAAAAGATTAAAAATAGGGTCATTCCATTTAAAATAGCGAATTTTGGGTCAACTTCCGGTATACCCGGAAATGCCACCATTTTGAAAATATTTTCATTAAATAGATTCTGGCCGTTTATGCCCACAACCAAATTTTCAGATCAAATATGTTTTTTCTTTCTCAAGATACTTCTAATCGCCGGTCAAAAAAATCACCCTGTATTTTACAATATTATAGTACCAGGAACAATGAACACAGATTGTACTATTTAGAAATCCCTGTACTCTTGACAAAGGTCTAAAAGCCGAAACACATCTAGTGTTTTTAATAAATTTTGAAGCATTTAAAAGCAAATTTCCTTTACATACAGGGTGAATCACGGTTAAAGAACATACTATAATGGTAGTTAAAGATCACTTGAGCGAACTAGAAATGGCTGTTGAAAAATGTCTGAGACCTTTCTTTATTGTGGTACAGGGTGATTTGTAGGTTTTGTCCAACATTTATTAAGGTCGCATCTTTTAAACTACTTGCCAGAATTGGGTCGTATTGTGGATGTGTAGTATACTACTAATAGTCTATTTACGTGGCTAATCAAAGCTAGAAGATTACTAGATGAGGAAATAATTTTAATTTCAAAAATTTACAACATAAAAACAAACTAGCTACTACAACAAATTCACAAAAATAAAAGTTCTTTTAAATGAACTTCAAAATTAAATCCGCCTGCTTCCATGCATTATCTACCATCAAACTACCTATGATTTTCCTAATAACTAAAGGATTATTCCTAATTTCATTACAACAATTGTTTATTCTTTCTATCAACTGTATTAATATTTTCATCATACACCATGGATTTTAGGTGGCTCCATAAAAAGTAATCCATCGGATTAAAATCCGGGGATCTAGCTGGTCATGGATGTGAACTTCTTGCACCTATCCATCTGTTTTGATAGACGTTGTCTATGTGGTGCCTAACCGCTGCATGCTCCATCATGCTGAAATGCATACCTCTGAAAACTGCTTCTTCTAATAGACCGGGAAAAATAATTTGTGGAAAATTCAAACATGCTTCTCCCGTTAAACGTTCCTCAAAGTAATGTGGTCCTATTAATCGATTACTTATAATTCCAGACAGACATTTACAGAAAATGTTTGCTAAGAACGACCCTCCCGTATGGCATGCGGGTTTTCCTCAGCCCACACGTGGGCATTTCTAGAATTATTTTATTAATTATTTATCTTTGGTCAATTGTGCCTCGTCAGTAAACAACGTTCTGTAAATAACTCGTCTATGATTAACAATCCACCGACACGGTTTAGTTATCTCCTGGTTGAAGGCGTTGCACTTGTGTGTGTAAGGGGTGCAGTCTTTCTTTTTTCAAAGTCTTCCACACTTGCGATTGATATCCATCTGGGTACTAATTCTCTGGATACGTACTTTCGGGTTTTCATCTACAATATTTCTGATATTACCTTCTACCTGAATGTTTTGCACATTATTTCGTACAATTCTAGCAGAAGTTGGAAATTTTCCATGTTGTCTTGCAAAATGGAAAATCGAGGCAAACGATTTATGGTTAGGTGTACGTGACGTTCAAGGAATATCCTTCGGTATTCTCTTTCAGTTACCCTGCTATTTCCATCACAAAAACCATAGATGTAAATTATATCGGCGTATTCCTCACTGGTTAAATGATAAGGCATTTTTCGAAAATTATAATATACAACAATAATTAATAACAATGACAATTATTAATAAACAACAGATTATGAAAAAATATAAGACAATGTGTCAAGACATCAAGGTCAACTTTTTTTTTGAAAATTAATGTATCATCTCGTTCTCTGATTGTCCAGTAGCATGGAAAATTTTTTGAAATTAAAAAATAGGACGAAGCTATTTACAAAATAGTCAAAAAGTGGAAAATATTAAGTTGGAATAAAAATTCCTATAAGGGTGAATTTTTTCAAGGAACCACAAAGAAATAAAAATTATTTAGGTAGGTACCTACTTTTGAAATTTTCTCATTTTTATTCTTATTTCATATTTATTAATGTATGAAATTGCAGAATGTCTCAGTATAAAATTCGCCAGAATTGTGGCAAAAAAAAACAAATACTCAGTTTAGATTACTTTTTGTATGTACTTTCATAATTTAGTACCAGAATTTGAATAATACGTATACAGAGTGAAATTTTTCATTCGAGTTTTAAAAATTTAAATTATTTAATCCGGCCCACAGTGGACGGAAACGCCAAAAAGCTGGCCAAAATGAAAAAATTAAGATTTTTTTTTTGAAATGGAAACGTTTTAAATCGTTGCAGTGGTACCCCTAGCATTGGAAACGACCATTAATACCGGTCCGGGTTCTCTACCTGAGCGAGGAAATTACTTATTGTGCGACCGTGCAGCGCGTCACTTCGGCAGCTCGCAACGCTTCAAAAAATCGATACATTTTGTCTGCAGCGTAAAAATTCTCAAAGTGCAGTTTTCTGTGTCATAAGAATGGATTCTGCATCAGAAAGTAAGTACAATTATAATATCTCAGTATCAGATCAGTTTATTTATATGGTAATTAGTAAATAATTATCGAAGTGGAGTTCATTTTTGTACATGTAACGATTCATAAACTCCACAAAAAAAGCCATAAGTTACGCGGTTGGCGATGGCTGGTCTTGAAACTTATTGGAATGTGTTCAATGAACATTTTTCGAAAGTGTATAAAAAATTAGCTGCATCTTTTTGCATCTTTGCGAGATGTTGACCAAATTGTGCGCGAATGCACGGATGCATGCACATTCGTGCACCATAAAGTGGGCTCCTTTTGAATGCGTTCTCATGAGGACGATGAATGTAATTTAAATAGTAATTGAATAAAATTAATATTCAAAGTCATTACACATTTTATTCCATTCTACATCCTAATTTTCCCGAAACAAATGAAACACATGAATTCACTTCAATTCAATAATAATTTTTGAACTATGTATATATTTTCGACCGTAATTTTTTTGAAATTCTATATGGTATTCTTCATCAGCGACCCAAAAAAACTGCAATACAAAGTTTTGTAAAAAAATGCAGCGATAATTGGTGATTTTTGGTATGTTTTGGGGGATTTCATGGCCGCCATTTTGTTTTTTTCAAAATTCAACTTCGGATTCTTGATCAGCGACACAAAAAAACCCTGTATGCACAATTTCAGTAAAATAGCTCAATGCCTTTATATTTTGGCCAGCTTTTCGGCGTTTCCGTCCACTGTGCAGCCCTGCAATTTTCTAGCTTTGATTATGCACGTATATAGGCCATTAGTAGTATGCTACACACCCACAATGCGAGATAATTATGGCAAGTAGTTTAAAAATACGACCTTAATGAATGTTGTGCTAAACCAATAAATCACCCTGTAGCACAATAAAAAAAGGTATCCAGACATTCTTCAATGGCCATTTCTAGTTCGCTCAAGTGAACTCTAACTACCATGACAGTATGTCCCTTTCCTCGTAAATCACCCTGTACTAATATATGCATAGATTTTTATTACTCTTTAATACACAAGACAGCGAAAGGATAAGTGGTGCTACAGTTAGACGTCAATTATTTGTTTTGAATTTATTAATTATTTACATTTTTTTTTTAATTGCAAAATCACTTACTGTTTCATGTTTTCACTGGAAATTGTTCCAGAAATATCTTTGGAAGAAGATTTTTCTAATGACACAAAAAAGACCATTAAATTAGCTCTTTGTCATCACTTAAAACTAGAATGAATCTTACCAAGAGCTTGAAAAATTCGTCTTTTGTACAATGTCGAACATATAACTGATTTGGAAAAGTTGAAGTTGAGTTATTTTCTCGAAAAAAATCAAATTTTTCTATTAGGGTACTTTTAGGGAGCTAAAACTTAAGTCCCAGAAGTAGCATCTATTTTACCTTATATTTTCTTATCAATTACCATAACAAAAATTATTTTTATATAAAACACAACTTACAAATCTAATTTGACTTTCAATAGTTCCGTAAATGTCATGCTTGTAACTACTGTTTAGTTAATTTAAACAATTATGTTTACTTATTATTATTGAAGATGATCTTAGATGGTACAAACACATCAATCAACTTTGAAAAATACTTTATAGCTTATTTTCTTTTAAGAAAACTGAGCAGTCTGATGTCTGAGGAACACTACTTTCTGTTTACTTTGCCCTTTTTCATTCACATCTTAATTATGGCATAACTGTATGGGGAAATTCTATTAGTTAAAACTTTTTAACTGTTAAATTGACATTTATTAAAACAAAGACAAATTAGCGTCTTATTCTGATGTTGACACACACAATACCAGAGGTCGAGATAAATGAATTAGTCCCAGATATTGACTAAATCAATACATAACATAGCCCCACAAAAAAAAAATATTCTGACCTAGCAATGAGACGAGTATATCCGTATGAATTTTTGATCGCTGATTCCGATTCTGGGGTCAAATAAAGTCGTACACCCCCAAAAAAAATTTTAGAGCCAAAAAAACACCCCTGAATCGTTTTGTTTAATATTTTCGGGAAATATTGAATGTATTACGATAAAAATAAAGGTGAATTAGAAGCGTTCACCCTATCGGTATGAAACGCACCTCCATAGAGGTGAGAATCACCCTCATCTGCCATCAAACCAATTGATAACGACAATGACTGAAAAACATCTAAAAATGTTTTAAGTTTCGTTAGGTTTGCAATAAACTGACGTAGAATTCACGTAATACCCCAAAACTACCCCTATAGCGTTATGAAAAAGAACCCTTAACTTCAATTACAGAAAATAGAAAGGAAAAAACAAAATTTGATAACGATTTCATTATGGATGTTCTTATTTGCAGAGATCCTTATGGCTCGGATATTAGCAGTCATTTGTCACCAATCTTAACACCATTTGGGTATGAAACGCATCCCTGAAGGGGTGAGAAGTACTCTTACGTTAGTAGCTTTTAATTCTTCTTTTTTAATCTTTTTTTTTATGGTATCTTTTAACTTAATTTTCAAACGATCTTCTTACTGACTGTCGTTTGTGTTGTTCTTTCGTGTCTCTTTTTCAGGAGACCAACAGTAGTCTGCTCTCATGTGAAGTTAACGGTTGCTTTTCATAACGATATAGGGGTAGTTTAGGGGTATTACGTGAATTCTACGTCAGTTTATTGCAAACCTAACAAAACTTAAAACATTTTTAGATGTTTTTCAGTCATTGTCGTTATCAATTGGTTTGGTGGCAGATGAGGGTGGTTCTCACCCTCTATGGGGGTGCGTTTCATACCGATAGGGTGAACGCTGTAATTTACCTTTATTTTTATCGTAATACATTCAATTTTTCCCGAAAATATTAAACAAAACGATTGATTAAAATGATAACATCATTTTCAGAGCGTTATCTCATATCCCTATTCAGTGAGTGTTTTTTTTGGCTCTAAAATTTTTTTTGGGGGTGTATGACTTTGTTTGACCCCGGATTCGGAATTAGCGATCAAAAATACATAAGGACATACTCGTCTCGTTGCTAGGTCAGAATTTTTTTTTTTGTTGGGCTGTGAATTTGTTCGACCTAAAATATATATAATCAGCTGCCTAAAGCATATTAGGGATATAGTTATTGCCTGAAATTTTATTTGATTAATTCATTGTTAGTTTTTAGATTTTATTATGTCTTTCAATATATCCATACAAAAACTGTATCAGTCTTATGGTAATAATTAAATTATAATAATACAAAAATTGAATGGTAGAAGAAAAGTGTTTTTATTCTATCATCTAATAATACAGGTTGTAAGATTCATCAAAAGAATGACACGAGGATGTCCCACCTTTTATTAAGTTACCTATTTCTCAACATTATTAAATTTAATTTTATGATCTTAATCAGAAAAGTTTTAAATGAACAGCAACGCAATTTGTTAAAGTTTGAGTTTCAAATCATTAATAATCGTGTCACATCATACTACTTGTTGATTTTCTTACATCAAATGTAACTAAGATCCATGTTTCAAGTAATATTAATGATTCTGAAACTCATTAAAGTGACTCAAAAGTATTTATCATTTAGTAGTCATGCAAATTTGTCATATTCGTAATTCAATTTATCACTGTTGAAAAATATATGCAATTAATTATTTCAAAAAACAGTATCACGTATATTATAATATCTATTAGTGAAATAATAAACTATACGACACGCTTTAAATTTACTCACTGTGCAGTCGGTCCTAAAGTGGCAAAAAATATAAAAAAGTCAGATAAATTTAACAGTACAGCACAAAATAACAATTTTTAAGCGCATAGATGAGTAGGAAATTTTGAAATGAAACCAGAAGTTATTAAGCACTTTAAAATCATTTGGCAATAGCAATATTTAAGACTGGTGGTGTGTCAAACGGAACTTAAAACCGCAATAATAATAATTATTCCATTATACAGAAATGCACATACATTGCTTGCTGCAAATTATATATAAATTCCATTCGCCACCTTTCTCTAATAGTATAGAAAGAGCTTTCTCTAATATTTTTAAAAAGGATGTAATCCTTTTTGAAAAAATTACAGCTTACTTTGTGAAAATAAATATGAATTTAGATAAAAAAACATTCAGAGAAGATTTCAAAGCGCGTCTGGTGAACAGAATAATTTATTGAATAGACCAGAGTTTCCCCTGCATTTGAGTATCTATTGATTTAGCCAGAACTTTCGATAAGTTCGACCATAAACAGGTGCTTGAAAAACTTTGGAATTCAGATTTCGTGACAGCAACAATAATTTACTTAAGAGCTATCTAGAAAACCGAACCCAATATGTGAAAACTGGATATATATGAAGCGACCCCATTCATTACAGCTTGTTGTAAGATAAAATCTTAATATTAATACAAGCTTTATTTAAAACATTTTAAATTATTTACTTATCTTACAAAATATTGCGTTAGTTAAAAACTGTGAACTTATAATCGATTTTAAGCTGTGGTATTCTGGCTTGGAGAAGGGTAAATAGAACAAACTTAAAACTCATATCAGAAGCAGTGATGTAAAATGGTAATTAACTTGGTAAATTACCAAATAGTTAATAACCAATTTTTTTACCGTAAATAACGTGATTAATTATAGTAAATTAAAAAAATTAATTACCGTAATTCGTATTCGAAAATTATACGCCATCATCATGCCACGAGTGCAATGATTGGGTGAACATATCCACTATTCTTACACCAGCATATTGTAACCATCCTAAGATATAATTTATAATTACCTGTTTTATTAGGCCTCTCATAAACAAAGAGTGGTCCAATTGGTTAAGCTTTTATGTTGCCTGTCGGCTGCTCAGTGATTTCGGTGGGTTCGTAGGTCAGGACAGTTGTTAAATGTTGATAAATATTTTCAAAGATGCTTTTAGCCTCATTTATTAATAAAGCTAAATAGTGATTAGTGTAGTTTAACCTTATGAAATATCACTTATACAATGCTGGATGATTCTCGTAACTACTTTTTTTATTCGATATTAAATTAATTAAAAGAAGAGAATTGGGCGCCATGTTATCAATAAAAATATTAATAACAATAGTTACTGGTATCAATCCAACAAACTCGAGAATATGAGAACAGACCCGTCCCTCTTAGAAAAATAAAAAACAGAATTTTAATAAAAACAAATATATTACAAATTAAATAAAAAAAAAATATTTACAACAGAAAAAGTATAAATGGTTTCAACATTTGCCTGAAGGGAGAAAAAATTATATTGAACAACAATAGTGAAAACTAAAACTGTGAAGCAGAACAAAAAAATTACCAATTACCAATGAGATTGTATTTTTTCCTTCCCCGCAAATACCCCAACATTTACAAAATTTAATACTTTGGCTGGTACGATGAAAGATAAGACCTGGCAGGTTATAGATTTTATAAACAGACAGACAGACAGTACCTTATTCCAAACTAGGTCAATAGAGTCTCTCCAGGTTGATCGTCTTGTTCCTTCTCGAACTATAACTCGGCGGACAGTTTCCTGGTGAGGATATATAGACTGCAAACTCCTAGGGGAACAACGGCTACTGCAGATCTAAATGGTTATTTCAACCAACAAAAAAATACCCTGTCCTATGGGAATTATAGTTGGAACCTTCTTCTCGGTCTCGAGCATAAAAAGAAAAATTACCAATCAAAATTAATAACAAATACAGAAAATATGTATAGGTGAAGCTACGGTTGAACGAAAAAATACAATAAGGCAAAAGAAAAAACTACTGTGTATAAACAGTACTGAAATCAACTAATAGAATTAGTAAAAAAATTACTACTCGGTTAATTTTCTAGATGAGAAAATTACCGACAGATACTAGCAACTTAATCCAAAGGTTTGAATTATACAAAAATTATACTATTTTCCTTGATAAGAAAAATAGTTAAGAGACAAAAATAGTAAAAAGATAATTACTTAATCAAAAAATTACTCAACTTATAAGTAATAAATTATGGTTTAATTAATTCAATTTAAAAATGAATTTAAGGCAAAAAAATAAAAAACACTAAGATAACTCTTAAGAATTACGATATTAATTATTTATAATAATTATGCCAATTGGAATAAATTATAAGGTTTACCAAACATAAATATATACCTTCATCCAAAGGAAAAATTAATACTCGACAATAAATTTTTGAAACACAATTTAATAAATGTGCCTAAACAAATATAAAAGAGGAAAAAATAAATATGAGTTCTGCAACTGAAATATAGTGATTTATTTCAGTGTCACACCGTGTAACAGTATAACAGGAAAGCAGAAAGATACTTCTTTACCTTTTAGATAAATTATATTAATTTTTAGATAAAGAAAGATAGTGAATAATTTATTATTTAAATAAATTATATAAATTTTCACAAAAATAAATTCTATTAATTATTATTTGAGAGATAATGAATAATTTATTATTTAAATAAATTCTATTAATTTCCACAGAAAAGATAAGTGGTGCGGTACTTTAAGTTATAAACGTTATTTACGGTAAAAATCGGTAGAGTCTAATAAACTTTAAGAAATCAAGTTAATCGTCTTCAATACGTTAATACTAGCTAAAAATCTAGGCAACAGCCTTTATGAATCCGTAAATTCAAAATATGTAGCTTTGTAATAATAAAGAAAAATGTAATTAACTGACATCAAAATAGACAGACTTTTTAGTCACGACGAGGCTTTGCGTGTTCTTCAGCAGGAAGAAAAAAGGACTTGAGTCCAAGAGGTAAGTGAAGGTAGCAAATTAGCAACAATAATGCTAATTTACGCGGTACGATAAGATAATGATTAATAAGATAGGAAAACGATATAAATTTCATCTATAGAGCCAGTAAGGTGATCCAAACTCATGAATTTAGTTAAATGTAAAGGACGCGCAAATATGGCAATTAGCCAACGAGCTTTACATTAAACTAATATAACTCGATAAAAATCGATATTAAAGCCTATATAAGGAAATAATTACTTTATCAAGAACATAGGAATACCCTACATGCTCAAAATGGTAAAATGAAATTGTACTAATTATTAAATACTTTAAATTAATAATTTGACGTTAATAAAATGCTACGCTCCGCTCACCTCCCTACTCAAAGAACACCCAAAGACCCTGCTGTTCTGTTCTGCCCGTGCACTCGTCAAGTGATTGATTCGCGCATGAACCAAAATCAGGACATTTCGATTTAAAACAGGATAGCAAGGTCGTAACCATAATTTGTTAAAATTATCGTTACAATATTGAATGCACTCCGTAATATATTAAGATTTTTCTGTGTTGATTTTTAGGTTTTTTATTTTTTTTATCTATGAGTTACAACAAAACTAAGCAGATTGTCGACAAACATTTTAAATTGCCCACCAACTACAGTTTGACCGGCTAAAGAAGGCCTGCGAAAAAATGTGCTTTCTGCATTTCATTTTCTATAAAGCGTAAATGAAATAAATGAATTAGTGCATGAAAAATTTTTGTGATCTTTTGCATCCACACCTGCTCATTGGGAGATATACTTTAGTAGAAAGCTGGTAACTTATGGGTTCTTTCCTCTGCTACACTAAAATAAAATTGCACAAAAAGCTTCTTGTGAGACATAATTTAAATTTAATTGAACCACATTGCCCAGCTTCTGAATCTGTTTCAACTGATAATAATTTGTCTTCTTCTGATGAATCAGAATATTTTGATTTTGATGAGATGTCACTGATGTTGATCTAACAGTCTCAGAATATTCAAATATAGATCTTGCAGTTGATAAAGAATTTGTTAGCTGAGAGCTGAGAGCTTTTAAATATGACTGAGTAGCAGAGTGCTTAACATATTTTGTAATATTCTTACTGAGTTCGGTAGCCGAAGGAATTGGTTGTGTGTCCACGTTTCTTCAACTGTGTAACAACCTCTGATACAGCTCCGGCTTTGGATTTGAGGGTTGTCTAATTCATTTAGTGTGTTTTATTTTACTGTCATTAATTATTTTGCTTTTGTTTTCTATCCTCCTGGTATCCACGCCCTGCTTGCTTACCATTTTGCCGATTATTTATTGATTTTCGTTTATTTATCGTTTTACCACTTGTACACTGCCCTGCCTACTTACTAGTGATCACTGCTTACTGATCGTTTTTACTTCTTACCATTTTACCGATTGTTCTTCGCTCTGCCTGCTCACCAGTTAGCACCTCTTGCGTAACCTAACCATAATAATTTTATAATTAGCTTTAGTTCAATAGTAAATAATTTTTAAATACTTACTAAAATACTTAGTGTAAAATAAATGCAGTGTATTGAATTCTAATCTTTTCTGTCTTTAACTATATTGCCCGAGTTAAAATTTTTCAACCCCAGGAATTACCGTTTCTTCACTATACTTGTCCCACCTCAGTTTTCCCGACAACAGAGTAAAGTGATGTTTCTGCATTCTAAACAGAAACTGGCGCTCGCAATCTCCGTACCTGGATATTCCGTCGTAGTTTTTGCATCATAGCGACTCTTCTCTTTTTGTGTAGAGCGGAAGTATGTCACAAACTTGACGTACTATTTCAATATTTTTAATTAAAGTACTTGATAATAATAGAGTAATATCTTTCAATAATTTAACTTTAATTTACACCTACAATGTTATTTGTGATACTAGGAGACTTTTTATAATCAGTTTAAATAATAATATAAAATTAAAAACCTTAAGTAATAACCACTTGTAAAAACAATAACACCTGATTTAATAATAAACGGCTTATCTTGGTAATAAAGTTTTTTTTTTCTAAAATGATTTCTCAAGGTATATAGAAAGGTCTGATGAACCGGTTGTAATGGTATTAACTTGATATATATTGTAAGAAATGGTGAAAAAAGCTCGTTCCTTATTCCTGGAATTGGATGAATCACACAGAAGAGATTATTTTTGCACGTGACTATTGGTTATCTCCATTATACTTTCTTGAGGCGAACACGATGAAAAACACAAAAATTTAATATATATTTTTATGCCTATCAGTTAGTACCTACTTTATTTATGTTCACTGTCTTGTGTTATCCTAGAAAAAATTGTTCCAATCTTTTTTTTCAAGCATTATATTATTTTATTGCGAGCCTGTTAACTGTTTTTGCAACGAGCGATTTAATTTTTTATTAATCTATAAAATATATCAAATATAAATTACCTATTTCGAGAGAAGCGGTAACATACAGTGTGTCCGTAAAGTATGGAATGAATTTTTTGTACACGCCACTTGGCTTTCTCGACCCCGTGATTCGTTGACCTCTCACAGGGGACGAGTTGCTTCACGGCGTTGTACACGGCACAGTTGATTTGCCAGATGACTGCATCTTCTGGAGGTTCCACATCGATGACCGCGTCCATTCTAGCCAGGACTTGTGGCTTTAGTTTAGCCCTGGTGTTAAGGCTAACCCTCGTCCTTAAGTCTACATCGATGAACTTTAACGGATGTTCCCCATCAGCTGGCAATTGCTGCGGTGGACTGCCGCTGACAGTTCTTCCAGCTGACGGGGTGCCCTTACGTAATCTGTCCTGAGCAGAAAGGATACTTGATCTCTCAGATGTTTTTGAGAGAAGGCGCGATGCTCTGGATGCATTTCGCACCAAAGTGCATGCAGTCGCGCCATTTATCCCCTTCGCTCAGGTTCGCTACTCTCGCGGCAGGTCAGCAAGTTATCCCGAAGTTTCCTCGTCCACTTAAACTGTCCGTGTTCAATGCCTTGGTTGTCAACGTTGAGACCATCCGGTAAGGCCCCTCCTACTTATCTCTGACCCCCTTCCGCTAGGGGTCGATTGTGAGGGGCCCTTCTTAGGTTAAAAGGAACCCGAGCTGTAAGAGTACCAGGGTGGTCAGCCCTGGTACCCCCGGCCGGCATTTATCAGGCAGAGTTGTCTCTGCCTATCCAGGGTGCACCACGCGGAGGTTGCAGGTCCTTAGCTCTCTGTTATTATTATTATTATTATTATTATTATCCTTCTAAATTAAAACTTTTTTAGCTTTGACATTCGCAAAACATGTAACAATTTTGTTATTGTTTCTTTTTTAGCCACATCGTTTTCTATAGACAGCACAGCCAAATTAGACAATAAAAAGTTTCTTATATAATTTTATACAACTTTAAGTTCTGAATATGATCGCTCAGCACTTGAAACAGTCACAGATAGAAATAATAGAAATGCCGTACACGCTTCACTGTAGGCCGGTAATAATCCACAATCTCCGTTTCAGCCAAATTACTCTTTAATAAATTATTTTTTGTTTTAAGTCGGTCGCAGCTACGTGCACCTCGACAGTACTTCCTCGTCATCATATTCAGTTTGATATGAAAGAAATAAATTGCTTTATTGAAAATATCAACATTCATTTTTTTATTAATTTATTCAAAATCATTAAAATTAACTAAAAAAACAAAATAAATAAGACAAATTGATAAATAATATAAAAGAGATAAATGAGATAAATGAGGCAAATAAGGCAAATGAGACAAATGAGACAAACGAGACAGACGAAATAAAAAAGATATAAAATGAAACAAAATAATTTATTTTTTCTTTTTGTTCCTTGGGGCTTACTACCACATAAATAATTATTGGTTATCTAAGAAACACAGTTAGTTACCCAGTGCTCTACTGAAAACCATTAAGAGCTTGTGACATTTTTTGGAAAAGTATATCTGGTTGGTTGTGAGTTATTTGTGTTTTCATTTCATGCAGCTCGTCAAGTTCAACATTGTTTAATTGGAGACTAATATTTGCTTTTGATGTGTTCATGTCCACTTTTAATTCAGGAAACAATATTGGTTGACTGAAACTTATTGATTGTACTGTATTCTTAATTGTTTCGTGCCGGGTGGCTAGTTGACAACTAGTGGGAATTTCTATTAAGTATGTACCGGCAACTATTTTAAAATTTCTTCTTGATGTGTACATCTCAGTTTAATAGTTTCTTCAAATGGCAGGATACCAATACATTGGTAAGATTTATCCAATCGTTTGATTATTGATTTGAATAGATTAATTAGTACTTGTTCACAAGTGGATCTTTGCATGTCCAGTAGCTGTATTTCGCAAGGGTTTTCTTTCTTAATTTCTTGAAGGGCTGTTTTCTCACACATGTAGATTTGAATGGATACTTATATACAGGGGTCGTTTAAAAAAGCATAGTACAATCCCTTTTTTGCCAAAAATTTATTTTTTGGGATTTTCGTCTTAAACTGACTTTGGGTCAAGATAAGGACTGAGTATAAGTGATAATAATTAAATTCTGAAGGATAAGTTATTGGAATATATAGGATATAAGTAATTTACCTCCTCACCCCTCAAAGTGAGGAAGTTATGTATTCGTGAAAAAAATTTTGAAAATTTTTATTGCATTTCTGGACGAATCTCGACGAATTATGACGATACACAAAATTTCAGAAAGAAAAAATGTTCTGTCTGTGTTTGTGTTCGCGATAGCAGCTACAGTATTCTAGAGTTCAAGGAAGAGATTGAATTCGTTGATGAGCAAAATCCGTCTAAAAAAAATATTAGTGACATTCCACCAATGTGACTTTTTTTAAAACGTCAAAATGTGACTTTTTTGAAACGTCAAAGTAACCTTTTTGAAACATCAAAGTGACTTTTTTGAAACGTCAAAATGTGACTTTTTTGAAACGTCAAAAATTACTTTTATTATAAACTCCACCACACGTCGAGTTTTACTACGGTGAGGAAGTTCTGATTCCTACGTAATTGGCAGCGGTTTTGTTATTTAAGATATAGCCGTCAATTTTTATAACATTTTTAAGTAACGATATATTGTTAAATGTTAGTCGAAGAGGAAATCGTCCTTTTTTAATTTGTTTTTGCAATGATTTTAATTCAGTAAACAAATCTTCTGTTTTTATTATACTTGGATGCATAATTTGTAATTTTGAAAAAGATATTGAGTTTTCAATATCTTGTAATACAGAATTAATTATCTCATACATTGTAATAATTTGATTCATAATATCTTTTATAAATAATTTAGTATCTTTGTGTGATATGCGATCTGAAATTTGATTAATTTTCAATTCTAAAAAGTTTTTCGATGTCTTACTTGTTGAATTGTGTCGTTAAATTTTTCTATTAAAGCTACGGAAAGAGAGTTTTAATTTTTAATAGCTGTGCCTAATTTTATTTGGTTGTTTTGTAATTCCCGAATTAATTGCTCATAGTGTTCTCCATTATTTGCATCTAGATTCCCAGTTATTGATTTAAAAATTGATCCTAAACCATTAATTAAGCCTCTTTTTATTCTTTGGGGTTGAGGTAATATTTCCCTTAATTTGCTTTCTACTTTTTCTTGAGTAAAGGTATTTGCATTTTTCTGGCGGATGTGCTTCTTTACATAAACCTTTTGTTTTGGCTGAAAAATGTCAGGGTTGTCTCGATTTTTTGTTTTCTCTTCCGATTACCTTTTCTTTATTTTGAATAAGATCTGAATTTATTTTTGAATACAGCAATTTAGATCTTTCTTTAAGCTCGTTTACGTAATCGTTAAGTAAAATTTGTTCAGTTTGGATGTAAAATGGGTCATTTTCACTTATATGTCCATTAACTACGTCTATGGGTTTCATTTTAATTGTCGAATGTATCGAATAATTGTAAGCAAGGATAGCGTATGTCATTTTACTTTTTAATAGGCGTTTTTAGAAACCTTCGGTATTAAGTAAGCAAATATGTTCACTAACTGTCGAGTGAAACCTTTCGATTACACCGTTTGTTTGTGGGTGATTCGGTGGATAAAAATGTACTTTGAGCTTATGCAAACCTAGAAGTCCCGAAATTAGAGAATTTTAAAATTCGATCCCGTTGTCAACGATGATTTGTTTCAGAATACTGTGATGAGAGAAAAATTGCAATAGATTATTTGCTATTTCTGTACCCGCTAATATTGGTATGAAGTACGCTTGTGCATACTTTGAAAAACTATCGATAATTGTTAAAAATTTGGTTTGCTCAAATGTAAATGTGTCTAAGTGAATAATTTCAAACGGTTCTGTTGCGGTTGGAGTAACGTTCATTTCGACGCGTACGGGGTTACGTTAATATTTACTCTGCTGACAAATATCGCATTTATTGATAAATGTTTGAATGGCATTTTGACATTTGGCCAATAATATTAATTTTTAATCCTTTGATACGTTTCATCTATTCCGCGGTGATTCGATTTACCTTCGTGATAATTTCTTATGATATATCCGATATCGTCTTTGTTCGTAACATCAACTAGTTTTTTAGTACACCATTTAATTTTGATTGATGGCCACTTAAAATATTTTTGAAGAACAGCTGATAATGTTTCATAGATCTCGAGTTGTTCAAAGTATATGTAATATTGTATATCGGGAAAGACATAGTTTTTTAAGAAATCTATGGCATCTTGTTCGAAATTATTTTCCGAAATTTGGACGGTCATACGTTTTTTCTTCTCAAATAAAACTGTAATTTTAGATTTACTCGGGGAATGTAGTACAGAACTTACAATGATTTGATTTTGACCAAAATTCACAGAACTGTCTGATACAGGAATATTTACAATTGGATCTTGTTCCGAATGGGAGTGTATAGTAAGATCGTCATCGTTTTGTTTTTGTTGGATGTCATTGTTTATGGTATGGTTATCAGGTTAGACTTGCATAGATATATTGTCAATTTCGGAATTACGCGATGATTCTTATAAGGGTGATATTTCTTGAATAAATTGGTCGAGTTCGCGGTTTTCGGATTAATTTTCTTCATTTGATATATTTTTAATTATTCTTTCAATTTCGTTCGACACTGGGTTGGTTTCTTTAGTATGAATTTCGATTCGTGATAACGCGCCCGCGTTAGTATTTTTCTTTCCTTTTTTATATATGATACGCCAACAAAGTAATTTTGAATTTGGATCTTTAAAAAAAACTACTGTAATGGTTTGTGATCAGTGACTATATTAAATTTTCATCCAAAAAGATAAGGCCTGAAGTATTTCGTGGCCCCGATTATCGAGAACAATTCCCTTTCAATCACAGAATAATTACGTTCAGAATCGTTAAGGGTCCGCGAAATGTAAGCCGCAGGAGGTCATGACCTATTGACCCTTGAGATATGACGGCTTCAAGTTGCTCGCGTCCGTCGTTAAATAAAATGCCCTAGAAAAATCAGAGTACTGCAATATCGGTTCATTGATTAAAAAATTTTTACAAGTATCGAAGCACTACAAAAATTCATCATTGTGCTCAATTTTGGCACCTTTTTTCAAACACTTAGTTAAAGGCTTGGTAATTTTCGCAAAGTTGTTTATGAACCGTTGATAGTAACCAAATAACCCTAAGAACCCTTTAATCTGCTTTGTAGTGTTTGGAATAGGGAAATTTTTAATCGCGCTGATTTTGTCCGGATTCGGTTTTACACCTTGCAGAGCCACGACATGGCCTAGATAAGCGACTTCTGTGCGGAGAACTTCGGACTTGTCTCCAGTTGAATTTTAAAGTTATAGTCCCGTAACCGTTGATATATATGTTTTCATCGTTCTAAATGTTATTGTCAAGATGTGGAGAAAATAATTATATCGTCAAGGTAAACAAGGCATCTCTCATTTTGGATACCACGTAGAATGTAATCCATGACCCGTTGAAATATTCCTGGGGCGTTCTTGAGTCCAAATGGCATGCGAAGATATTTATAGTGACGTTTTCTGTATTAAACGCGGTTTTTTCGATATCACTGTTTTCTATTTCAATTTGGCGAAACTCGATCGCCATCTAACGTCGTGAAATACTGACACTTTCCTAATTTATCTGGTAAGTCCGTTATGTTAGGTAAGGGGTACCTGTCATCGATTGTCTTCTCGTTTAGTTTTCTATAATCAACTACAACTCTCCACTTTTGTTTCCCGGAAGCATCGGTTTTCTTAGGAACTACCCATATTGGAGACGACCATGGAGAATTGCTTGGTCTGATTATATTCTGATCTAAATTTTTTTTTATTTGATGCTCAACTTCTTGTTTGTGAACAAATGGATTTCTGCATGATTTACTATAAACCGGTATTTCGTCAACTGTTCGTATCTGATGTTTTAATTTGCTAGAGAAACTTAAAGGCATATTTTCTTGGTAAAATATGTATGAAAATTCCTTGCATAAGTTAAGAATTTTTTATTTTTCTTCAGAGTTTAAGTGATCAGTTCGAATTTTGTATAAATCCAGACTGTATTTTCAACAGTCATCAAAATTATTCAAATCAATCTGTTTGACAAATTGCCTGTCGAATTTTTCAACTTCGATAGGTTCAGGAAAATCTAAAGTTACTATTTTTGTTGTATTGTTTAATATGCTTGTCGGTCTTTGGCAATTGTAAGTGGATCAGGAATTTCGCAGTTATAATATATTTAGTGGGGGATTATTATTTCCTCGTCCGAAATGGACGTTTTAATTTTAATTACTTGTTCCGATCTAGGTAAAATTGAAATTTAAATCACTTTTGGTTTTATGATACAAAAGTTTTATTTTAGTATACGGGGTAATTAAATAACCTTTGTTAAAATCTACACTTGTTTGCAAAATTTTTAAATTATCTAAGCCAATTAACCCATTGAAAATATTATGAAATTTAAAAAAAGAATTTTAAATGCTGTTGTTCTGGCAAATTAAATATAGTAGACGCAGGTATAGAGGCACTATATTGAAACAATAGAAGGATCGTTTATAATTAAATTTGGAAAAAGTCTTTGTGCTATCTCGGGATCAACGTTGAACCTGAGTTAATTAATATTTTAAGTTTATGTTCAGGGAATTCAATATATGGTAGTTCACTTGAATTGGTGATATTAAATAAAATAATTTGTGGATTTAACTTGGGTTGTCCAAATGAGACGAGTTGTGAACATGTTCGTCCGAGTCAGTTACTACCGGGTCAACATTTTCACATTCATTATTATCTAAATATTCAATAAATTCCTCATTTTGACAATCATAGACTATTGACTGATTAATTTCATATTGATTTGCTTGATTTAATTCCGTATTAAATAATCCTTCATAGATAAAATTTCTCTGTGGTTGTTGTTGTTGTTGGTGCAAGGTTGAAGGACCTTGCTGATGTTGATTTGTCGTATTTCTAGTAGATACACTCATAGCTGTAGGTTTCGATAAATTATTATTATTATTATTTGGGTTTGGTTTAAAAACATTTATATTTTGTTGAGGCTGTTTAAATACTTACAAATTTGTGAAAAATCGCTGTGGTTGATTTTTTATTCTTGGTTGCATTTGTATTGGTTGGGATGGGGAAGAATTTCGAATAAAATGTTGAGGTCTATAATTATTAATTGGAGTATAAAAATTCTGTGGGTAATTACTAAATTGCATTCGTCGAGGAGTCTCAACAAATCGTTGATTTATTTGTGATTTATTTTGTATCATATTATTATTTTTTAAAAAATTTCTGTTAGTATAATTTTGAAAATTATGAATATTTTCCTCTTGAATAACTTGTTACATAGCCTAACTAAGAGTTTGTGGTTTCATATAGCGCATTGTTATGCTTAATGGTTCTTTAAGCCCAGATAAAAATGTTCTTAATGCCAATTGATTATAAAGATCTCGCTATAAAATATTTAATTCCTCCGTAATTTCATGTACGCTAATATAACTACATATAAGATTTAAACTTTCTAAAACTATCATAAGATTGCTAAGGTTTTTCATTAGGTAATTGTTTCATTAAAACAAGATCTCTATTAAGACAAGATTCATTTCTTTGATCCGCAAAATTTCTAGTTGATGTAAACTTTAAATCGTTCCAAGTGGAAACGTTCTGTATATTCACTACTACTTTTGCGTTACCACTTAATTTTGTGACTAGAGAATTCAACAAATAAGTATTTTGAAAATCATTTGGATTTTGATGGTTATAAAAATTTACAATTAATGATTCACAAATAGATAAATATCCATTTAATTCGTGAGGATCGCCATTAAAATTTGGTACACAATTAAGATATTCAGGCTTAAATTGCGACATTTTTAATTGGTTTGTGCTTTAATTTAATTGCTTTGAACTTGAAGTATTTTATAAATTTTTTTGGGAAGTTTGAAAGTTGTTTGGGAAATCTGGTGAGTCAGTTGAAGTATTTGCTAATCTCAAATTTCCGAGAATTTCACTTAAATTATCTACAGACATGAATTGTACTTATATTAAATAAAAAGTAGCTTTAAACATCCTCCTATCAGGTCAACGTCTGGTTCAGCGATTTTGTCTTGGCCAGGTCCGTGTTCCTGCAATATTAAACAATTTTCGTTCCAATTCTCGATGATAATTTGGTACTGTAGGCTGCGCAGAGGTCTGCAATAGACGGGGTTTCTTGATGTTTGAAGAGCCACTCTGTCACAAAACTATCACTCAACAAAAATCACCAAAGTTCGTTTTATTTACGGTTAACTGTTGAAACAAAAAACTGCACGTTCGATACGTATAGTCCCGAAAAATCAGTTCCGACTGCGCCATTTTTTTTTGGATACTCTTAGTTCATTTTCAAAAAAAATTATTTTATTTTTACAAGTACAAATTATGGAAATTATAGAAAATTATTGCAATATTATAATATGTTTACTGTATGAATGCTGGCAATTGACTGCAGTTAGATGCAAGGTTAGACAGCTTCTTCCTGTGGGATGTGCTGAATCTGCAGTTTGTTTATGATAAGAGGGATGACCGCTGATGTAATTCGTGTTTGAAAAAATGCAGTCACAACAAATGACCAACGACACACTGACACACAGACGCCAATACATTCTCTATCAGTATAGATATATGATAAAGTAATACCACAATTATTTTTAAATTTTAGGTATAATTTGATTCGTCTAATGTCAACATGTTTAGACAGAACGGTTTATAGTTAGATTTAGAAATAACAAGAAAAATATTTATTTCTCAAAGCAAGTTGTTATGAATGATTTATATGAAACAAGAATTGATCAGTAAATATAATTTTTTCTTATGCAGAGAATGTACCATATCACGAAGAAAGATTTATTTAAATTAAATATATTGTAATTCATTGACTTTTTTTGCTTGACACAGGGCTGCTGCGATTTACAAAATAACAAATAAACAAAAACTAATATGTATAGATGTCGAGCACAAATGAAAGTAGTGAATATTTTGACAGCAGAAAAATATGCATTGTTTAAAAATTATGTAAATTACCTGAAGTCTAGCTAGAATCTAAACGTATACATTTATTGCAATTCATTTATTTGGGAATTATTCTAGGCCTTCCTTGATCTTGATTTTAATAGAATTACTATTCTACCCACGCGCCGGGCCCTCGACTACTCTGGCCCGTATGCGCTGCATATAATGGAAAATCGGTAAGGCACAGATCGAGTTTGAATTTAAACAGATCACGGTAAAATGTCATTGAACATGCTGTTGGATGAAATTATTATGTTAATACCAATTTCATATTTGAATTACACAGAACAAAATATGTAGGTACATGTTAGGTGTGCGAATTACTATGTGTATAATTAGTACACGACTGTATTTTACACAATATTTTATTAACGAAAATACAATATCAACCGTCTCGTTTGGAATTAAAAAATGAAACTGAATCTAAATGGTATTGTAGTCTACCTATGGAAAGCGTTACATAATTCAAACATAAATAGTACAGTGATGGTTATTAATCATAGTAACGTGGGACTGTTTACGATTTAATAAAAAAACCACCAATATAAAAAAACCAGTCGGCGCGGCGGTTCGGCGTAAAAGAGATTCAATGGATCCTACCTTATTCCTTAATCCTACTGGATGATGTCTAGCTGATATTTGTAGCCTGTAGAAGCCTTATTGAACCGGTTTTGGCTCTCTGATGATGTTCTCCGAATTCACAAGTTTCTTTGACATGGAAAACACAATCACAATGGACAAAACGCAGGGCGAAAATAAGTATCGAAACAAAATTTTAAAGAAAATTAATTAAACCGGATAATTCAAAATACAAAGTATTCGCAGAGGGAGTCAAATTATAACTGGCTTTTGTCCATCCTATCTCTCAGGGCATGGTGGGGATAGGAATCGCAAAAAATCTCTTTTTGTCTCCACGATAAATGTATTGGGTGAGACAAAAAATGTATTAACTAAGTAAATTTCATATCTAATAAAGCTGTATCTAATAAACTAATTTAAATGTACAAAAAAAATGAGAACACAAATGCGTAGAGACGGAACAGTGGCACTATTTAGATCCCAAATAAAAAGTATCCCGTAAGTTTCATACACGCTGTTTTTTACATTGGCATCCTTAAAATGCGCGGTTAAGTGTAAGAATAGCCTTGGCTAAACTTCGCCGAGCATTCCCCAACATCTAAAACATATTATTATTGTAAATACAATCTTTTTTTTGTATTTATTTCACTATTAATAAAGGCTTTTTTTTTTCGGAATATCCGATGCCGGTCAGTCCTCCTGTGGCCTCCGACGCCTCACGGGAGTCGCGCCGACGCATCAACTACAGCCACTCCCCACATCCCGCAGGGTTAGTGACTGTAGATACCAGAATCGTGTGCCCTAAGCAGACGGAGAGAACCAAGAATGACCGCCTTCTCCATTGAGCCTGCCAGCCACTCGGCTGATTTTTGGCAGGCCGGCCGGTATGATCTTCAGTTCCGAGAGCAGCGTAGGCTTTATCCCTCCGAGTACACCGATAATAAGGACGACCATTTTGACCGAGTAGCCTGGGTACAGCACTTGGAGCTCGTACCGGAGATCGCGATATTTGGTCCGTTTCTCCTCCTCCTTCAAGGTGATGTTTTTCTCCGCAGGTGCCGAGAACTCGATGACATACATCACCTTGAGTTGATGGTCGAGGAGGACTATGTCAGGCTTGTTGGCTTGGATTAGCCTGACAGTCGGGAACGAGTAGTTCCAGTAAATCCGGCATTTCCCGTTCTCGACAACGGACTCAATATCTCCGGGGACGTAAGGCAGCACTGGTGTCTGGTCTACCCCGTACGAGTGCCTTAGATGGTAGTATAGCACTCGTAACGCTGCGTTATGCCGGTGGATGTAGGCCGAAATCGCATATATAGGGCATGCAGATAGTAAGTGCATGGGCGATTCCGGCGCCTGATGGCAGGTCCTGCAGTTGACATCAGGAACCTCTACACGCCACACCCGGCTGCGGTAGACCAAGGTGTTGATAACACCATCTTGACAGGCCATAAAGGCTTTTATTATTATTATTATTATTATATATGTTGTGGTTTCTGAGTTACAGTACAAACAACATTTTTCCTTAAAATTTGAAAATTAACTCCGTTAATACGTATTATTGACCAAATTTTCCTACATAATTTTGGAACACCTTGTAGGATAATAATACAACATGCATTTTAACATTAAAACTTAATTATTTTAAACGAGTTTTAAAAAACAGTATTATTAAAGCGATATTTCATTAGATCTTAATTTTGCAGACATTTTCTTACAAACACTGAGTTACGTTGTTACCATAAATTTTAATAAAGTAAACACCGACAAATTAACAATAATTAATAACACTCCTGACTGTTACTTTCAGTTTTCTTTTCTTTCATCATCATCCATTTTCCAGACAATTTTAAACATCGCAAGAAAAGTACAAAGTACAAGGTTCTAAATTCAATCCACCGTTTTACACTAGTCTTCAATCCCTACTGTGTGTTCTCTGAAAACTAATCCGATACGAATGTAGGTCTTTCAGATTCATTTTATTACATGTCTTTTTTATGGTTTATTTTAGTGCTGAGCATAATCGAATGATTTGAATAATCGAATAACGACTATTCGAATACCTTTAATAATCGAATGATTATTCGAATTATGGTATAGCTCGAGAAGTGTGGAAATCGACATCGATGGCTTGTCTCGGCGACATTCGGGAATTCGAGTAGTTGGCTCTTGTCATGTGAATGCTCGTGTTGACTACCGCAGGAAGGAGAAATAGTTAATAATGAGACCCGGCGCAAAAATTTAGTAGTTTGGGGACAATTTAAAAAAATCTCAAGACGAACAATTTGTTGTATGTTTAATATGCAAAAAAATAAAAAATTTTGGGAAATACAACAAATTTAAGGCAACATTTAATTAGGGTTCATCCCATTCAATTTGCATCGAATGACCCACCTAAAGAAAATGAAGGAGGCAAAGAACAAAAAGAGAAAAATGCTGCAGAAATTCAACCTCAGAAATTGCAGGGCCGTCACGAAAGTCTATTAATAATGTCAATAAAATCAATCATGAAATTACTCAACCTCCTGCTAAACGCAGACAGTTAAAACTTGACAGTGTGCGCTCTAACGATTTGTTCGAGAGTGATAAAAAAAGATATCGACGGTTCATTGACAAAAATGATCACCAAAGATTACCAACCCCTGTCAATAGTAGAAAATGAAGGGTTCATTGGATATTCGCGAAAGTAGCAACCTTTGTATAAACTGACTAGTAGAAAAAGACTATCTAATGAAATATTACCAGAGTCGGCTTCGCGATTAAGATCAATCTTAGAACAAGTGAAAAATATTGCGATAACAACGGACATATGGACCTCAGATTCCAATAAGGGATTTATAACAATTACTAATCATTTCATTCGTGGTGATCAATTATATGCACGTACCATAGCCACTAGAGAAATAGTCGGCTCCCATATAGGAGAAAATATATCTGCCGCCCTACGACAAATCTTGGAAGAACGGGATATATTTGAAAAATCACCACTATTGTGTCAGATAACGGTGCCAATATAAAAAATGCGATTAATGAGTATTTGCGCAAGCATCACCATCCGTGTATTGCACATACTCTAAATCTTACTGTGATTGAGGCGTTGAATGAGAACCAACAATTGGCTGTGATAATAAAAAAATGTAAGAACATAGTGGGTCATTTTAAACATATCGTAGTGGCTGCCAATAAATTAAAATCAGTTCAAGAACAAATAGGCTTTCCTGTGTTAAAAGTGAAGCAAGATATATCCACCAGATGGAATTCTTGCCTATTAATGATCGAGAGATTAGTGTTAATCAAAGATTCTCTTTTGATTACTATTACCAGCCTACCCAATGCACCAGAGTTTTTGGATGCCCGAGAATGGAATATGCTCAGTGACTGTATTTCAATTCTAAAGCCAATCGAGCTAATGATAACGAATCTTTCAGGAGAAAAGTTTCCAACGATGTCTTCTGTTATTCCTCTAATTCGAGGTTTACAATATACATTGAAACATACACTCAAGAATACTGAAATTGGGAATCTTTAAGAAATAGTTTATTGATAATAATCGCTCGTCGCCTTGGAACACTTGAGGCAAATAAAATTACAGCTAAAGCTACATTGCTAGATCCAAGGTTTAAAAAACTCGGATTTGACCTTGAAGAAAATGCTAATAATGCCCAAAAAGTGGGTATCTAAAGAACTGGCGCAGATGTTAAATAAGAATGAATACGTTCCAGAACTTGAACTAGAGCAACATTTGTCTGAACATCAAAGTGAAAAGCCAGGCGATTTATGGGCTCACTTTGACAGCAAAGTTCCTAATGTTAAAGCACATACCACTGAAACAACTATTGTGACAGTAACTATAAGATAATATTTAGAATGACCCTATTTTGAAAGGAATAAAAATCCATTAGATTTTTGGAGAAATCATAAATTTGCTTTTTCCGTACTGTATGAAATGGCGATGAAGTATTTGTATGTGCCTGGAACATCAGTACCTTCAGAGCGAGTATTTTCTAAAACTGGTTAAATCACAAATGGCCGAAGAAACAGTTTATGACCGAAAAATCACGACAAAATAATATTTCTGAATAGTGCAATTTAAAATGCTCCCTTCAAGACTGATTTTTTAGTTTATTTTTTGTCTATTTGCATCAAATAATCAAATACACTCATTTTTTATTTTTATATAGGTATGCTATATGCTACATGTTACCCATACGTGTTATTTTTTATCACAATTATATGTTTTGGTTTTTCCCTCAATATTTTTATTTGTATAGATTTGAAAAATAAAGTCATTTTTGTTATTTTTCCATTATTATTTCTATACAATTTTCAATTATAAATCATAAATTTTAGCATAACTCAATCCGGTTCCGCACTCAAGACAATCCAGTTCCGAATGGCATCAGCCAATAGCCATATACATTCCCAGATCAGTACGACCAAAACGCCGCCGACGGTAAACAACTAAACTTAACAATTTTAACATGTGTTCAAGAGCACTGGTATTCGCATCGTACCTCATCTCTCGAATTAAGTGTTTGAAATTTGAATGATGAGCCGCTGAAACGAATGAATCAATCGGCAGTCGGCGCACCACTCTCCGAGAACTAAACCATTGAATTCTCATGAAGAGTATTTGAGATATTTCGAGATATTTCAATAATCGAATGATCGATTATTTTTCATTCGAATTATCCCAGCACTAGTTTATTTTCAGTCCGGAGCAATTATTCTTATTCGTTAAGATGGTAGAAATAGAAAAACCCTTTTAAGGCCAGGCTGCATTAAAGCACAAGGCACATCTTCCTGGTCACTAAATGATATTCTATGATTAGTTCTGACCAAATTCAGTTACTTATGCCAACTCAGACTGAAGCGCGGTGTATTTTGCCTTATTTCAATAATCGATTAACAACAACTTTCTTAAAAGTTGAATGAAGTTATTTGTTACACCAAGGTATTCCCTGGGTGGTCGTCTGAAGTTGGTGTTCCAAAAAACTATACTAGCATCTACGAGATGAACCTTCAACTTTTATTCCTGCACCACAAGCCATGCACGAGAGTGCAACATCATACATTCCTTGCCCTATAATAACCATTGAAATTTATGGCATTACTTTTCTTTGCCCTAAAGTGAACTTTAAAATGATATTATTCCATTTTCCTTACCCATTATATCATTTTCGCTCACTGACTTTGAATTGTATATATAACAATCAAAATTACAAAAAAAGGACATTTTAGGGCAAGGAAAATTAGTTATATCACAAAATGTATATCATTTAAATATATTACGTCGCAGGATTGAAAGTAGACAGGTCAGGTTGGAGACGCTAGTAAAAAAATTTACGATGTGGAAAAACGTATTAAAGAAAATCCAGATATTACGTATAGACAGATAGTTTGATAAGCGGTGGAGGGGCCTGGCAAAATGCACCACGTTAATAAGAGATCATTAAAAAATTATAAAATAGAAAATGTTCATGATAATTTACTAGACCACAATTGGAATAACAACGTATCAGGTGTCAATGTCATAAATATGAGGAACTCAAAAAATAATATGAAAATTAAAATTGGAAATAAAGTAATAGATTTTATCGAACAAGCGAGAAACTTAAGGGTTCTATTTGACATACGTTTACGATTCATACCACACGTTAATAACTTAATTCAAAAAATCTCATTTATCGCTAAAACTGCTTTTACGAACAAAACATTATTAAACATTCATTTGAGGAAAAAGTTATGCCAATCAATCGTTCTACCTATTTTTTTATTACTGTAATATTGTTTATTATCCCTGCCTAGATGTTGCTACAAAGAATCGCCTACAAAAAGCACAAAATACATGTTGTCGTTTTATTTATAATTTAAGGAGATTTGACCATGTTACTGATAAATTTAAAGAACTTCTCTGGTTAAGGATGGATTCAATATAGAAACTCCACCTTCCCGTTTTTATACATCGCTTGTTAATTACATCAACACCAGAATATCTACGAAACAAATTGATAACCCGTAACCAGATACACAATTTAAATATTAGATATACGGACACCTTAACTATGCCACCATATAAAACCACATTTTACACAAGATCGTTTATATATAATTCTGTCCGATTATATAATACTATAAACAATTCTTTTAAATGTTATGGAGTTCATACCTTTCGTAAAAAAATAAAAAATGAGCTGTTCAACCAAAAGTTTTAGGTAAATAAATCAAATTGAAATATATCTTGTGGCTTATTGATTTCTACCTTTTCTCTTGTTATTACTACTTATTTATTATTATTTGTTATTATTAGTTTGGTATTATGTATTATGTATACTTACATACATTGTACAGTTTCCTGTCAGTTATCACATAATTTTAAAATATTTGATTAGGAATTTTAATAATAATCTGTTTATGTAAGAGTAACCTATGAGTTAAACTTCGCCCCATTTAGATGTAAATGTGTATTTGAATAAAGACGTTTATTATTATTATTATTATTATTATTATAGTTTGTGTCCAAAAATAAAAATTAATATTCCAGAGAAATATGCTAACAACAAATGGATCAAAAGTGATATAGTAAATAAAAGGAAAATGAGGGATACTAAATATGAGATAGCTGTCGTCACAAAATCAACATAGTACAACAAGCAGTTGACGTGTTCGGTCTACCAGCGAGAGCAGCCACGAGTGAATAGCAAAGTGTACAGTGAGATAACCGAAGTTAAGCAACGGTCGGCGCAGTCGGAGCTAACGAAAAGTTAAGCAACGCCAACGGTTGGCGCGGTTGGGATAATTAATGTTAAGCCACCTACTCTTTTCAGAGCAAAAGCTAATAAGAGAAGATTCTGTTCTTTTTAGAACAACAAACATTACGAGAAGAAATTTTGTTCTTTTCAGAACAAAAAGGTGTGCTCATTTGAGTAAATAGTAATAACAATTTCTTCAATTTACAGAAAAAGCAAGGAGGACAGGACTAACAAACTGGAACGGCTTTCTGTAGAGGACAGAATGGCTAACGACAGTGGAACAACGGCGTCCTCGGATACGGACACGGAAGTCAGCACAAGAAGCCTGCCCAGGAAGCGCAGCGGGCGAGAGGCTAGGATGCAAGGCCCTACGCGAGGAGAACAAGAGAATCCAGGACGAAAACAGGGAACTCCAGAGCCAAATGAATGCCATCCTGACGGAATTCAGGGTCTTCCGGGAGGAGGAAGTCAGATTCAGAGAGGCGCAAGAAGCGAGACACCGCAAGGAGGCAGCACAACTCCGCGAAGAAATCAAGAAGCTGCTAGCCGCCATCGAGGCGCCGAAAATAAACAGCTCCGATGTCAACACGGCCCACCAACCAATGGACGCGGTCGCCGAGCCACCATCTGCGACGCTGCCCGCGCAAAAAGAAAGAAGAGTCTGGACAGCCAAGACTCCGCAGAGGAGGGCACTAGCAGGAAGGCCAAAAACGCCGAAGATACCGCCTGTCATCCTTCGATGCAAGGATAAATGGAGCCATGTTAGCTTGCGGCTAAAGGAATTTCGAATAAACTACGCCAAGGCCAAGCTAACCGGAGACGGGATAGCCATCGAGCCCTGCACAGATGACGATTACAGGAAGCTGATCAGACTGCTAGCCTCAGAAAAGCACGAGTACCACACGTACTCGCTTCCCGAAGAGCGGTAGCTCAGAGTAGTGCTACGTGGGATCACCATGGGCGTGGAAAACGGCGACATCCAAAGGAACCTGGAGGAGCAAGGATTCGCGACGTCACCCGTCCAAAGGATGACTAGCAGACAGACTAAGGCCCAGACGCTGTTGGTACTAGTGCAAGTACCAAAAGAACAAGAGGAAATTCTGAAGGTATCCAGATGCTGTTCACTGGTGGTAAGAGTGGAGAGGCAGATGGCCCAGCAAGTAGTCACGCAGTGTCACCGATGCCAGCGCTTCGGTCACGCCCAGGGCAAGTGCACCGCACAGGCAAAGAGCGTGAAGTGTGCACAAAGAAGCGGGACACGCCAGCGAAGTGCGCTAACTGCGAGGGAGCGCACCCAGCCAACTATAGAGGATGCCCCAAGTTCCCCAG
>JANEYF010000931.1:0-214704 GCA_029963845.1 Rhamnusium bicolor
ATATATCCTACATAAACCTAGATTATTCACAAAATATTCCGGATTATTCCAGGAATATGTATATCTACTCATATATATTCTAGACATGGGCGACGAACATGTTTGGACCATATAAATATTTCTAGAATGAATCGGAATAATCTGTGATTATTCACGAAGGAATAATCTAGGTTTATGTAGGATATTCCCATTGGCTGGTTCCAAAAATATTCCCAAGAGATTGTATATATCCACGAACTATTCTAAGAATGAACCTTTATTCCCAAAAGTATATTCTAGAAATATTCCATATGATTATATTGTGCTGTCTGGGTATTATGTTCAATAAAATGGCTACTTTTGTCTCATCATCTTTCTTGATATTTCCCGAGGCTATTATTAGGTAAATTTCAAATTGTTCTTTAAATTTGGCAAAATTTTCTTTTAAGTTTCCTTCGAAGGATAACTTTTTGGTAATCTTGCGTCATTCATTTTTTTTCTCTTTTGAGCACACAGCTAACCTAACTTTTAGTACAGCATGCGGCTTGTTGATTATTTGGTTTTTCGAGAGAATAAAACTATTGTATTCTGGAGCACAATGGTCAGTTCGACTGTGCCATGTTATGTTTTATATAAACAATTAATAAAGTTTTTAAATAGTTGTTTTATTAACTTTTAACTGTAATCACACATCACACTTTTACAGGCTCCGCGTACTTCCCACTGTACCAGCCGAACCCTGTCTCCTACTTTATGTGTATACAACACAATACACATGATATGTATTGGGTTACATACGTAACAAGTAACACACCGAAGTCGCGAAAACATCATGTCTAATAAGTTATAAATATGGCTAACATAGTATGACTGCGCTGACCAAAACATAGCTATGAAATGACTATTTATCAACGGTTATCTGGGTTGTGCTATGGTTGATCGCTGGAGTTACGACTAGAGCGTGTGATGGCAAGTGTGACTAGATAAACTCTCCATTGTGGCGGTGACAACGTCGGTGGGAAAGGTAATGTTAAAATAAAACGCTGTTTTCTCTTCGAAGGTTGTTAACGAACTAACTTTATAAACCACATGTTAACACTAGATGGCAACGATGGTGCCAACCTTAAAATATTTAGTACAAAAGTTACTAGGTGCATCAAATTTCAACACCCCCACTTAACAAATATTTAAGATACAGTATATTCTACTATACCTAAATCTTTAACACACTTATTATGCTTAACATTACCTAAACTTTTTGTTAACACATCAGCTGACATTTCTGCTGTAGGTAAGTATTTCAATACTATTTGATTGGTTGCGACAACTTCTCGAATATAGTGATATTTTATATCTATATGCTTACTACGCTTATGGAGCATATGATTTGTTGACAATTTCTGTGCTCCCATATTATCATTATATATTGTTACATGATTGTCGCTCCTAGTCAAATCATACAGTGTTTTTTAAATATATAGCCTCTTTTGCAGATTCACATATTCCCACGTACTCTGCCTCTGTGCTAGAAAGAGCTACAGTTGTTTGTTTTCGACTTTCCCAAGAAATAGGGCCACTAGATAATCGAAAGCAAAAACCTGTGTAAGATTTACGATATACACTGTCGCTACCCCAGTCGGAATCAACAAATCCTTGTAATTCAAGTTCATCTTTTGAATATTTAATAGAATAATCTACAGTATTTTTTAAATATCTAAGAATGTGTTTTGCACACTTCCAGTGACTTTTATCATAATTGTTATTAAATTGACTCATATAACTTAAGCTATAACTGATGTCAGGTCTTGTTAACACGGACAGATACATAAGGCTACCTATTAGGTTCTGATAGGGATATTTTCTTTTATTACTGTCTGTTAAAACTACCTTTTTTAAATTTGCTTTAGTTTCCAGAGGAGTACGAGCAAGTTTAGCATCTCATGTTAAATTTATCTAATAATTTAAATATATAATTTTTCTGATTTAACATAATATTTTTGTTTCCATCAAAACTGACACTCATACCTAAACATTCTTTAATCCTGCCCATATCCTTTATTTTGAACTTCGATTCTAATTCGTTCTTTAGAAAAACAGTTTCATTTGTATTATTTGAAAACACAAAGAAATCATCTACAAATAATGCTACTATAGTATATAAATCTTTTAACCTTTTTGTATAAATACATGGTTCATTTGGCGACTGTACATATCCCAAATCACATAATACAGTATGTACTTTCTCATTCCAAGCCCGTGAAGACTGCTTTAATCCATAGATGGCCTTTTTTAATTTCAAGACTTTATTTTCAGCTACATTTAAGCCCTGAGGTGCTTGCATGTACAAACATTCTTTTAAATCTCAATTTAAGAAAGCGGTCTTTACGTCTAGATGATTTGTCTAGATTTAATTTAACAGCTAATGCGAACAATAACCTTAAACTAGAAAATCTAATGACAGGTGCAAACGTTTCATCATAGTCTACACCAGGTTGCTGAACAAAACCTTTTGCCACTAATCGAGCACAATACCGAACTTCACCATCACAATTGACTTTCTTTTTAAATACCCACTTACACGGAATTATTGTCGATAAATCATCGGGTAGATCCACTAGATCCCATGCATTGTTCTCGTTAAAACTGGCCAACTCCTCGTCAATAGCCTGATTCCACATTTTAGCATCTGATTTTGACAAAGCTTCTTCAATGGTAATCGGATCGTCTTCAGGTCCCTCAGGAATTTTGTGAGAAACAATGTACGTCACAAAATCGTCATAACACGTTTTTTCTCTTTCTCTATAGGATTTCCTTACATTTTCTTGAACTGGAACATCGTCTAGAACATTTACGTCAGGTATGTAATTGGAGTCTTCTCCCAGGTCACTGTCTGATGTTTCAGGTTCGGAATCAGATTCAACAATAGATGCAAGTTCACCCCCACTGAATCTTGCTTTTCTGATCCCAACAAATTGTTTTCTACAAATATTTCTGACTTTTCATCAATTTCACCGTTCTTTCCAGTTTCTTCCATAATTATCACATCTCTACTGACCTTAACCTCACTTTTTTCAGAATCATATAATCTATAGCCTTTTGTTTGCTCATCATATCCAATGAATATCATTTCTTTGGACTTTTTATCCCATTTCTGCCTTGAAATTTTTTCTATGTGCACCATAGCACGGCTGCCAAATATTCTTAGATGTTCTAGGTTAGGTTTCCTTTCGTACCACATTTCAAATGGGGTTTTTCCAATTCCTGAAGCTATAGATCTATTTCTCAAATACATAGCACAATTTACAGCTTCTGCCCCAAATTCGGTTCCTAGATTTGCATCGTACAACATACATCTGCCTTTTTCAACCAAAGTTCTGTTGAGTCTCTCGGACATTCCATTCTGTTCTGGTGTGTAGCTGTTGTAGTCTGATGTATAATGCCAACTGACTTTAAATAACTTTCGAATTGTTTTGAACAGAATTCACCTCCATTGTCTGAACGTAAATACTTGATCGAAGCATTTTTGTGATTTTCTACCATCGTTTTAAAATTTTTAAAATGTTCGAATACCTCGTCTTTATTTTTTAGGAAATAAACGAAACCCATTCGACTGTAATCATCCACAAAGGTCAAAAAATACTTGAATCCACCAAGTGATTTCTGCTGCATGGGCCCACATAAGTCAGTATGTATAACTTCTAATAAAGATGAGGCCCTCTTGCCAACATTCTTGAACGGTAGTCTAAATTGTTTACCCTCACAACATGTGATACAATTTTTTAAGTCGAACTGTGTCTGTCCTTGGCACTGCATTCCTTCAACTGCCCCATTCACCATTTTATTTAAGTATACTGTGTTAATGTGCCCCAACCTCCTATGCCATGTATGTCCTGTCGCTAAAGCCACTACAGGTGCTGCTAGTACAGAAACTTCCTCTGGTATGTTTACCTTGTAAATACCATCTTGTAGATCAGCTGTCGCAATCAACTCATTCTTGCCGCTGTAGATTTCACATCTGTTGTCCTCAAATTTCACTACGTTACCACTTTTGATTATTTGGCTTACGAATAACAAGTTCGTGGTTAATCCTGGAATACACATAACGTTCTTTACAGTGATGTCCACACACTGACTATCTACAAGTGTTTTAAGCTCTACATCTCCTACACATTTAACAGCAAGTTTTTCATTGTTGGCTACTTTTATTTCTGGTAAATCAGGTCTATTTTTGTTTTTTACCCATTCCTCGTTCGCAGTAAAATGACAACTAGCCCAGTCAACATACCAATCTTTACTGCTAAAATTACCACTCGAAAATACAACATTAAATAAATGTTTGTTTTGCTGTTGCTCACTTATGTTTCTTCTATCACTCGATTGTCTCAATTTTGGACACTGGTTTCGAAAATGTCCTTTTTCTTTGCAATACCAACATGTTAAACTTTTATCTGGGTCTAGAGACTTTTGATTGTTTGTTTTGGTTCTATCAAAAACACCTCTGTCAAATTTCTTGTGTGCTGTTCTCTGGTTCCACTCCCTTGAACTATTTCGATTGACTGCAAGCGCCATCCCTTTGCCACTAGCTTCACTATCCATGTCAAGCAATTTCATCTTGATGGAATCTGCAGTTATCTTCTGCCCACTATTTTCAATCGCCATAACCATCGGTTGGTATTTGTCCGTTAAACCGGCTAGCACAATAGACGCCAAAAGTTCATCACCTATGTTCAAACCCGTGCCACTAAGCTTTTGTCCAATTTCCACAATCTGATTTACATAATTCGTCATAGAATCACACTCCTCTAGCCGAGTAGACATTAGTTTACGTAGCCAACTAATTTTACGCGTTTGCCCGGAATCGTCAAAAAAGACTTTTTAACTTCTGCCACAAATCCACGGTCGTACTTGCCGTTTTAATATGTACGTACAAAGATGAGTCTATCGTTAAAATAATTTTTGCCTTGGCTTTTGCATCTTGATCGGTGACCACTTCTCTGATGCACTTGGATAAGCCTTCAAGTACGAGAAAATTCTCTACAGCAAAAGACCATTCAACGAAATTTTCGCGGCCTTTTAGTCACATTAACTGCATGATTCGATGCCATATTAACTTTTTCAACAACTCACTAACGATCACGAACAGTGTATCACTATTTTAACTTCGGTACCCACGTGTCCACGTCTGGGCCCATAACCTGTTATAATAAAACGCTGTTTTCTCTTCGAAGGTTGTTAACGAACTTACTTTATTAACTACATGTTAACACTAGATGGCAACGATGGTGCCAACCTTAAAATATTTGGTACAAAAGTTACTAGGTGCATCAAATTTCAACATTACGTTCGTTGTGAAATATTTCCGAAACAATCATTTTGCCTCTGCCACATACGCAAAAGAAGGAGGAAAAAACTTTACCTTCTGACGTAAGATGGAACTCACTTGCCGACTGCTTAGAGGGTTTCGTTAAATCATGGCCCACACTTTTTAAAATTAGCGAGGAACATACAAATGAAATTGACAGCATAGTAAGAAAGAAAATATCAAACATTTATTTAAAAAGAACTGCTGAAGATTACTTATCACTACTAAAACCTATATCTGTTGCACTTGATAGGCTTCAAAGAAACGATACGGTTTTATCAGACGTCGTAGAACAATTTAAAATTCTTGAGTCGCATTTTGACGAAACTGAAATTAACTTAAGGCAAATGCAAACATTTAAATACCGATACGGTCAGTGTATTATGTTTCACGAAGAAATTCTTAAAAACACAAAACTTTTGGACTGGTGAAAATCCCAAAGAAATATTAATATTATTGACAAATTAATCCCGATTATCAAGCAACTATTTGCTGCTGCAGCTAGTTCATTCAGCCTCGGTTGAGAGAATATTTTCGATATTTGGTTTGATTCATTCTAAGATTCGAAATCGTTTAGGGACCGAAAAAGCAGCTAAATTAGTTTTTGTACAAACTACAATAATTAACCTAATTTAAAATTTTTGTTTTGGAGTAAATCATGTTTTATTTTGTTTTAGAGTTGGTTCTGTTTAATTTGTTTACTTTATTTTTCTGCTTTTAAGTAGGCACCTAATTTATAATGTACATTTAAGAAGGTAACTTTTGTTCTATATGTGTAACCTAACTGTTCTATTCTTCTTTTTATTTGAATTTTTTTTCAGTTTAATTTCTATCTAGCTTTTAAATAAACTATACTTTTTATTTGAATTTTCTGAAGTTTGATTTACTGGCTTTACACAACTGGATTTAAATCATGATTTAAATTTAAAAAATCAGTTGAATTAAATCATGATTTAAATCACGATTTAAATCATCGCACCCTGTAACACGTACATTTTTTTCTGTCGATAGGTATAACCTCATATGTTTATTAATTTTCCGTCAGTTCCCACTGTTTTAATAACTTTACACACTCCATATTCAACTAGCACAAAACATACACCACTAACAAGATGAAATTGAAGACTGAAAGCGGGAACGCAAATCAAGTCAAGAATATACAGAGCCCTCGCTGGGTTTCGCGCTTGTTTTTAAAGTTTATTGATGTTTAGTGACTGAATATTTAACGTTAGGAAACTGTTAACTAAATACAAAATGTTTGTACACTTACTACTATAATAAAAAAAGTCATATGCACTCTTTAATTGCTACAAAAAATGTGAATGTTCGTGATAAAAAACTGGTGACTATTAAGAAGTCAAAAGTTAACACAAGTGTTCACTTTATATTGGGGCTGTGTAATTACTTATTAGGGATTATTTGCTTGGTGTCAGAATTCCAATTTTAATTGTTACAAGTAGTACGTAACATTTCTTAATAACAAACTTGATACTAATCCTAATTAAAAATGTGTCAGATTCACTGTTTACTTGGAACGTTTTTCTCAGTGTAATGACTTGATTAGGTTTAAAACGTTTTGAGGTCTACCTGAAACTTGCTGGTTTATGGGGAACCTGTGTGGAATTTGTCTAGGTTGAACATTTATTGGTCGACTAGGGAATACTGGGTTTTGTAGACATTTGTCGTTGAAAATTTGATGTATTACTAGGTTGATTTAAATTTAAGTTGTTATAAAATTGTGACAAATTACGTGGTTGATTTAAATTATTATTATTATAAAATGGTTTAGGTGGTGGTGGTGAATTTTGTTTATATTGTTGTGGTTGCGAGTATGATGGTCTATAATTATAATTAGGTACTGATTAATTAGATACTGATTTATTTCGTAAAGTTGTAAATTTTTTATTTGCTTGAAATTTTCATCATCTACGGTATATGCCATTGCTGTTTCAAGATAATCAAGTTTTTGTAAATCGATTTTGACTTGTAATCATCAGGCAAATTACATAAATATGTTTTTTATGCAAGTGAATCATATTGATTTAAATATATTAATTTGGTTGCCATAACCATTTCTGCTTCTGAAAGATTGTTAATTTTAAAAGCAACTTTACAACGTGCTAACTGAATTCTTTGTGCAAATTGTGTAGGGTGTTCATTTTTGTATGGTTTTAAAGTTAATAAATTTTGTTCTAAACAATCTAAACTTCTGTGATCACCAAAACTCATTCTCAAAGCATCTTATTTGTTCCCAAGTTCATAGTTCTAACTTGGAACCAATTAAAATTTGAGCTCTTTCGGTTAATTTACCTAAAATAACTTATTATATTTATTTAAGGATTCATCATTAGAGCGATATAGTTTAATAAATTGAACACATACTGTTATAAAAATTTCTAAACTATATTCGTCACTATTATAATTACCAATTGTGTTTGCATAGGCTTGCAAAACTGTAAAATTTGGTAGGGTTGCTTGACCTTCAGTTGCCATTTTTTCTAAATTAGTATCTGACAAATTTAAAGGTTTTTCTAATCGATCAGATAACAGATCTTCCATTAATTATATTAATTTTTTTATATCATATTTGTTGTTCAAAGATGAAAAAACAATCTCAATAAAATATAAATATAACTACTAAGAAATAATAGTATATAATTACGACTATTTCAGCGTTAAATAATGTTTTAATAAATAATATTAAACAAATGAAAAATTCTATTTCTCAAAAATATTTATTTATTTATTTATTTTCATATACATATCCTACAGGTAGAACTCAATTACAGGATACAAAACACTTAAATAAATTTAAGTAACAAAAAGCAAAAAATTTAAAATCTACCAACAATTAGAGTAAAAAAAATATAAATATTACAACGGAAATAAAATAATAAACATTATAATACATAGTAATAAATTAACACTAACTAACAATACATTATACTTTAATTAAAATATTGCTATTCAACAATAATAATACAACAATACACAATAGCAATAAAAATAAATATAAATTGTACAAAACTTATAACGCTGGGTTTTGCCCTCGTTATTTTTTTATTATTTAAATAAAACGCACAAAGAAAATACATACATATATTTAATATATATAGCAAAAAGACTCATCCGGGGCCTGGTCAACAAATAATAAACTAGGTAACATACAGTACAAAAAAATATACAAGCCTCAGAAAATATGTTCTTTAATTTCACTTAATAAGTCTATTTTAGGGCGCCACCCGCCTTTCTTTTTATATAAAAGTCTAGGAAAGTTACATAGTTAAAACGTCTAAAAACTACACTCACTAGGGCCGTAGAAAGGGGGAAAGAACGGTTAATTTTCATAAAAGTTTATAGCACAGTTCAAGAACAAAACTAAACTCTAGGGGGCTCTCCACCTCTAGATTAGATATATCGCCAAATCAGCCGTTTGATGCCAGTTTTAATCTGCAGCTTTTCAGCTCAAACTCGGAGCGGAAACTATTTAATTTTCGAATAGGTACCTATTTTAAAATATTATGAAGGGATCCTACCTTCTCACATAGCTTTCCTATGTCACGTACTTCGTAACTTCATTACCATAACAGCTTAACTAGACAAAGTCGTGAACACAAATTCAGCAACGTACACTACCTTGCTCAAAGGCCAACCCAAGTCTGCTGGCGAAACCTAACTGTCCTCGTACTATCGTCCCCCCTTGTCCCTCACACAGCGGTGTTCACGCGGGCGCACTAAAGGTCCAGTGGTCGCACAAATTATCAAAGATTTACAAATTAGTAGAGTCGGTTCTAGAATTTTTAAGGTTGACCTCCAACCAAATTATGCAATTAATATTAAATAAAACGCAAGTTAATTAGATCTAGAAATGGACCGTTACAAACTACACAAATTAAAATATTGTCAATCACTCATTAAGTACAACTTTTTTTAAATTTTGTCAATGGTACAAGAAAAAAATATCAATATTGTCCTCCACGTTGCAATAGTTTGCGATCATTTGATATAAAAAGGATGCTATCATAACATTAGTATTGGCTGTAGGAAGTTTAAAAATGCGGTTGTGACGTGATGATATTCTTGGAACTTTAAAATCAATTTGGTTTAATATCCATGCAGTCAATTAAATTATTAACCACCTTATACAAAAAAAATTATAAATTGTGCCGCCCTACGTTTTGCAAGCTCGGATAGATTGAGACATTGTTTTGAATGCCTCTTTCCAGATATTCACCATCAAATACGTATACTGCTGATTTTACAAATCGTTGTTGTATTTTTTCTAAAGACCAAATATGTATACTATAAATCTCCACACTATTGATGCATATTCCAACCGCGATCTAACAAATGAAATATAGTGCACTCTAAGCGTATGCAAGCTACCAAACCTCTTTGAATTGCGTATGATAAGCCCAAGGCTTTTATAAGCCGACGAAGTAGTCGTTTCGATATGCCGTATGAAAGATAATTTAGGATCAAAAACAACTCCAAGATCTTTTATGTAATCTGGCTTTTGTAATATTAAACCATCCAGTTTATAATTATATTTGATTGAGGTTACCTTCCTCGTGAATGTCAGAACATTACATTTTGATCCATTTAACGGTAATATATTATTCGCACACCAGAGATTTATGTTATCTAGTGCTGTTTGAAGATATTCGCGATCTGTCTTAGACTTAATTTCGCAAAATAGTTTTAAGTCGTCCGCATATAATAGATAATGTACTCGATGGAGATTAGATGTGATATCATTGATAAACAAGATAAATAAAAGTGGTCCCAATATCAAACCTTGTGGTACGCCTGACTCCTGCAAGAATTTGCCAGACCTGTATCCACGGTATTGAACAAATTGATACCTATCTTGCAAATAGGATTTAAGAAATTTAACTATTGGCCTGGAAAGTCCAAAGTTCTCAAATTTAGTTAATAAAATACCGTGGTCAAGTCTGTCAAATGCTTTGGAGAAGTCAGTATATATTACATCTACCTGACTTTGTTGATCTAATTTGGCGCTGATATACTGGGATTTACACACAAGGTTTGTGACTGTAGACCTGTCTCTCACGAATCCATGCTGCTCAAGCGATATCATACCAGATACGTGATTGTATATGATTGCATGTAGAACAATCTCCAACAATTTTGCAAAGTTACAAATGATGGTTATTGGCCTATAGTTTGTTATCTCCTTTTTTGTAAATAGGGCGTACCCTCGAGAGTTTCCATAAATCAGGAAAACAAGAAGTTTGCAATATTAAATTAAAAATTATGGTAAGTGGGCCAGCCAAAACTGATGCGCAGTCCTTTATCATGAATGCTGGTATTAAATCAGGACCCATAGTCATAGCCGGCTTAATCTTTTTGATAGCATTCATTACATCATTTTGCGTGACAGAACTAATATTTAAGGACAACACGTTTTCTGAATTAAGAGCATTTAAATTATTATTACCAGGTTGCGTAAAGGAGTTAATAATCAGCGAAGCTATCATCTAATAACTGAGGATCTTCAATAGTTTCATTATTATATTTTAATATCGAAGGATTAGATAAGTTATTGTTCCTTGTATTTATGTATAACCAGAATTTCTTAGGATTATCTTTTATATTATTTTCGATATTTTGAAGATATGTCGCCAGCGAGATATTTACATCATTTTTTATTTGAGATCTCAATAATTTGAACCTATTTAGATCCTCATTACTCGAACTTCTTTTATATTTCTGCCAAGCTTTATGTCTTTGTTTTATTTCGTTTATAATTTGACCATTAAACCAAGCAAGATACGATTTAGAAGTTGGTATTTTCTTTGGAATGTTATTTTCAAATATTTCTTCAAATTTATTATTTACGACTTTAACAGCAGTATTTGCTTCTGTATAATTTTCCAGAAAATGCCAAATCTTCATATAGTGTAATAAAATTTGCTTTCCTAAAATTAAAGTCGGTACTGGATTTAAGTAGACGTTTAGACGGACTGGATTTACTAATATCTATATTAATGAATAGTGCTGGGTGATAGGCATCCTCCGGTAGAATTATATCAGGTGGCTCACTTACTGTACAATTTTTGTTATAAAAAATTAAATCTAATAATCTGTTTTGATTATTGAAAATTGAATTGAATTGTGTTAATGCTAAAAAGTTTATGAAGTTCTTTAATAAACTAAAGTTAGGAGTAAATGTATTATTATTAAAACAATGTGAATATTCTGGTATATTAAAATCACCTAGTATTAAAATATCAGAGTTATAAAGGTAGTTCAGAGATACTAAATATTCAAACAAACGTTCATAAACCTCGTTGTTGCAGGATGGCGGTATATAAATTTCAAATATATATAATGAAAATTGACCTTTATTTTAACAGCTATGATATCGATGAATTGTATATTGTTACGCCACTGGACTGTGTAGACTGGTTAGATGAGACTGGAATTATACGAGAACGGCTGGGAATATTCTGGAGTGCTCTAGACCGGGTGAATGGATGTATAAATAAGACGTACGGTGGGCCGAGACTTAATCTTAAGTTGAACGTGAACGAGTAAAGAAGAAATAAGAACGAGACTTATAAGTGTTCAAGTGTAATTATAGTTAAGACAGTACTTAATCTATTGTTGTTAATTGTTAATTAGTAAATAAAGTAGTGAATAAGTGTTACCTGGACTTTCAATCAATGAATCTACGAGTAGAGGTGTTTGTGGTGGATAGCAAACACGTAACAATTTGGTGTCGGAAGTGGATTGGAAGAGAAATTTCTGGAATATTCGAAAAGGTTCTACAGTGTTCTTCTCAGAAATTAGTGGTAACACGGAGAATTAAGCTACTGGACAGTGTTTGGAGGACTATTTCTGGACTGAATAGTGACTTTAAAGTGGATTTTCGAGAAGTTTCTAGAACATTCGATTTAGAAATAGCTGCAAATACGCGAGTGCCGCTAGTAATAACGTGTTGTAGACTTAAAAACAAGACAATAAGTGACTTTTAGTGATAATTCTAGAACATTCGATTTGGAAACCACAGAAAATACGTAGACTGTTAACAGAAACGTGTTATAGACTCAAAACAAGGCTTATTAGTGATATTTCGTGAAAATTCTCGAACATTCCATTGCACAATTAGTGGAGATAAGTGAATTTTGTCAACACAAAAGAAGTATAGACTCTAAATAAGACTTTCTAGTGCTGTTTCGAGATTTTTCTGGAACAATCCATTATTGAAATCGACGTGATATCAACATTTTAAGAATTTTATAGTGTAATAAACTTTATTTTGAACTGATTTACGTGTCGTGAGTTAATGCCAACAACAAGATGCATGGCGGAGAAACAAACACAAGACTTACTTGCAGCATTGGTGCAACAAATGGAAGAACAGAAAAGAGAACGCCAGGAAGAATTAAGAAAGATTATGGAAGATCAAGAGCGAAGACGACATGAAGAAAAAGAAGAACTAGAAAGAATTCGACAAGAAGAGAAAGACGAACAGAGAAAAAATATGGAAGACGACAAGAAGAAAAAGAAGAACAAGCGAGACGACGACAGGAAGAAAAAGACTTAAGAAAAATGATGGAGGGCCTGGAAATAAGACGATTGGAGGAAAACGAAGATATAAAAAGAAGCCTAGAGGAACAGCAGGCAGCCATTTTCTCTCTCACTGAAAAATTTAAAGTCGATGTTATAGAAAAAGTCGGTGAAGTGGAAGAAAAAGTCGGTCAAGTTGAGGGAAAAGTCAGTATTGTTGAAGGAGAAGTAGCCCGGCTCAAGCAACAATTAAGGGAGAGGAGTGGCCAATTGGTACTGTCGTCTGGTGCTAGGTTACAACCACCTTCCTTCGACGGTCAAAGTTCATGGTCAACTTATAAGAGACAATTTGAGGCAGCTGCAAATTCAAATAACTGGAACGATGAGGAAAAGGCAACAGCATTGGTATTAGCACTAAGGGGCCAAGCATTAGACCTGCTCCAAACAATTCCTGCCGCACAGCAACAATACTTTAGCATTTTGGAGGCAGCGTTAGAACTAAGATATGGCGACCAACATCTCGCCCAAGTATATCAGGCTCAGCTCAAATCACGCAGACAACGAGGTGGAGAAAGCCTCCAGGAGTTTGAGGTTGCGGTAGAAAGATTAGCCCATCTAGCTTATCCTGATGTACCAATGGAATTTCAACAACAGTTAGCAGTTGGTACATTTATTGATGGAGTAAGGGACCAGGAAGTTAGGCGAATTCTTAAGTTGGCCAGGCATAACCTTAGTAGTGAGGCTTTAATACATGCACTGGAATTGAAGCTGCCTATAAGGATACCACACAATCAAATCAGAGAGTACGAGCTGTGAGTGTGGAGGAAGACAAGCCAGACAATACAACACAAAACCTGATATCTGATCTACACAAGATGTTGACCCAACTATTGACAAAATCGAACTCCCAGCAGAGACAAGACCAACAACAAAGTAGTGGGAGACCGAATGGAGGCATCCGTTGTTATAGGTGTGGCAAAATGGGCCATATCAAAAGGAACTGTCGTCAACGTAGCCCAGAAAGGGTAAATGCTGCTGTGGTTGAGGAGCCACAGGAAAACTAAAGATGGCTGGCAATTTGGGGGCTGCGCTGGCCAAGAAATGTTGTGACCCCCGAGAAATAAAAGTTTCCCAACTTCGGAGAGTTCAAAGTAGTCTGTTGTTGGAGGGTTATGTAAATAAGAAGAAATGTGTGTTCACAATCGACACAGGAGCTACGTCATCAATAAGTACAGGCAGGATTCATAACGGGATTCAAAGTAAATAAAAAACAGAATGGATTAGTCATCCGAACAGCTACGGGAGATAGGGCGGCGGTTCATGGGGAAGTCGACATGGAGCTGCAGATTGGCCGCTTATGTTTTAAACATCAAGTTATCGTAGCTGACATTACAGATGACTTCATTTTAGGATTAGACGTTATGGAAAAATATGGATTTGTGCTTGACGTTGGAGAACGAGTTCTCAGAATTGGAAATGAAGGAATTATTCTTTCAATGGCAGATGAAAAATTCCATAATATTAGGCTACTAACTTCGAGGACCATAAAAATTCCTGCAAGAACAGAGAAAGCAATTGAGGCAGTCCTGGAGGAAAATTCTGTGGGATACCGCTTTGGCCTCGTTGAGAAGGATGACTCAATTAAAATGACAGACAATGTGATCCTGGCAAGGACTTTAACACAGACTACAGATAAGATACCGATTAGAATGGTTAACCTAAATTCACACTCAGTGACGTTCAAAGAAGGCGAAGCAATTGGCACCTATGAACCAGTCACATGGATTGCGAGATGTGAAGAACAAATCATTGCAGCTTCGTCTACAGATATGGACCAAGAAGTTGTAAAGATGTTAAATACCCAGTTAAAACATTTAACTCCAGATGAACATAGAGAAGCTTTAAAATTTTTGAAGAAAGAAAGTACAGTATTTGCAAGGGACACAGAAGCTCTTACAAAGACCCACATAGTGCAACATCGGATATATACTGGTGAATCAGCTCCTATTCGTCAACCACCTAGGAGGCTCCCATTAGCAAAACAAGAAGAGGCTTCCGCAATGGTACAGAATATGCTTAAAGACGGAGTTATTGAGGAATCAACCAGTCCTTGGTCGTCGCCAGTAGTTTTGGTTGCTAAGAAAGATGGAACTTTAAGATTCTATGTCGACTACAGAAAGCTGAATGACGTCACTAGAAAAGACAGCTATCCGTTACCCCGAATTGATGACAGACTAAGTACGCTGGCAGGTTCACAGTGGTTTTCCACTCTAGATCTTCGAAGTGGAAATTGGCAAGTGGGACTTCATCCAGATGACAAAGACAAGACAGCCTTTTCGACAGGAAGTGGCCTTTATCAATTCACTGTGATGCCTTTCGGCCTGTGCAATGCGCCAGCGACTTTTGAAAGACTGATGGAACTGGTACTACGAGGACTAACTTGGAAGACATGTCTAGTTTATCTTGATGATGTGATGGTTATGGGACGGGATTTTAAGGAGCATTTGATGAACCTTCAAGAAGTGTTTGGAAGAATTAAAAATGCACACCTGAAATTGAATCCCAAAAAGTGACTAATGCTCCAGAAAGAGGTAAAATTCCTAGGACATGTCGTGTCTTCGGAGGGGATAAGAACAGACCCAGACAAGATTTCCTCAGTACGAGATTGGCCGAGGCCTTCAAATGTTCACGAAGTACGAAGCTTCCTTGGTCTATGCACTTATTATAGACGATTTGTAGAACGATTTGCTGATATTGCGAAGCCACTACACTGGCTTACAGAAGAGAAGGTTCAGTACCAATACACAAGAGTGCGAAACATCATTCAGAACACTAAAATCAGCACTGTGTTCGAGTCCGGTTCTTTCATACCCAGAACGGAAAGGCCTCTACATATTAGACACAGATGCCAGTAATTCTGGACTTGGATGTGGTCTTTCCCAAATTCAAAATGGACAGGAAAAAGTAATTGAATACTTCAGCAAGACGTTGTCGAAGCCAGAACGTAACTATTGTGTGACACGGAAGGAACTATTGGCCATTGTCAAGTCCATAGACCATTTTCACAAATACCTATATGGACAACATTTTAAAGTTCGGACCGACCATGCTGCATTAAAGTGGTTATTACAATTGAAGATCCAGAAGGCCAACTAGCTCGTTGGATAGAAAAACTGCAGCAGTACGATTTTAAAATCGAACATCGTCCTGGAAATTCCCATAGAAATGCAGACGCTCTCTCCAGAAGACCCTGTCGGGAAAACTGCAAGCACTGCCACCGGGTAGAAAAACAACAAGGGATAATAATTGTAAACACCGTTAAAATTGATGTTCCTGACGATTGGACAAGAGAGACATTAAGAGAAGAGCAGTTAAAAGATCAAGAAACTGGTCCTATTCTGGAATGGAAAGAAAGAGGAGCCCGACCAGGCTGGAAGGACATTTCAGACAAGGCAGTGGGACTGAAGGCTTTGTGGGCACAATGGGATTCCCTTAGAGTAGAGGATGGACTGTTGAAAAGAGCTTGGGAAAGTCCAGACGGGAAGGAAATTTCTTTGAGATTGGTAATTCCCAGGTGTCGTATATCAAAAGTACTCCAGGAAGTGCATAATGGAACATCTGGCGGACATTTTGGCATCAACAAAACTCTCACTAAAGTACGCGAACGATTCTACTGGGTGAACAGCCGCCAAGATGTGGAAGCTTGGTGCCGCAAATGTGAAGTTTGTGCGGCAAGTAAGGGGCCACGGACAAGAAGTAAGGGCCAAATGAAACAATATAACGTAGGGGCTGGTCCATTCCCCGTGACAGATGATGGGAACAAATACATCTTAGTTGCCATGGATTATTTCAGTAAGTGGCCTGAAGCTTATGCCATACCCAACCAAGAAGCAGCCACTGTCGCTCAAGCTCTGGTAGATAATCTAGTATGTCGATTTGGCGTGCCCCTAGAATTGCATTCTGATCAAGGAAGAAACTTTGAATCAGGGGTATTTCAGAAGATGTGTCGCTTACTGGGAATTCATAAGACAAGAACAACAGCCCTACATCCACAATCAGACGGAATGGTGGAGAGATATAATAAAACCATGGAAGAGCACCTATCCAAAGTGGTTGAGAAACATCAGAGAGATTGGGACCGTCACTTACCTCTTTTCCTTATGGCCTACAGGGCCTCCATTCATGAAACAACAAAACAGACGCCGGTCCGCGTGATGTTTGGACGTGAGATTAGACTGCCATGTGACTTGGTGTTTGGCACACCAGATGGGGAGCGACTCTACGCCGATGAAATAGGTGAACGGCTAAGGAATATCAATGAGCTTGTACGAGACCGAATTGCCATAGCAAGTGATCGTATGAAGGCTCGTTATGATCTTAAGGCAAATTCAGGAGGGTTCCAGGCTAGAGATTTGGTTTGGCTATATAACCCACAACGAAAGAAAGGCAGGTCCCCGAAGCTTCACCCGCCCTGGGAAGGTCCTTACACTGTCGTCACTAAACGACGTTGTATATAGAATTCAGCAAAGTCCAAAATCCAAGATGAAGGTGGTGCATATAGAGAGACTAGCCAAGTATGCAGGGAATAATGAATTCCCTGATCGGGACGGTCAGGCTTAAGGAGGGGGCAGTGTTACGCCACTAGACTGTGTAGACTGGTTAGATGAGACTGGAATTGTATGGGAACGGCCGGGAATATTCTGGAGTGCTCTAGACCGGGTGAATGGATGTATAAATAAGACGCACGGTGGGCCGATACTTAATCTTAAGTTGAACGTGAACGAGTAAAGAAGAAATAAGAACGAGACTTATAAGTGTAATTATAGTTAAGACAGTAATTAATCTATTGTTGTTAATTGTTAATTAGTAAATAAATTAGTGAATAAGTGTTACCTGGACTTTCAATCAACGAATCTACGAGTAGAGGTGTTTGTGTGGATAGCAAACACGTAACAATATTATATAAATTATTACAGTCGAGTTTAATTTCCATTGCATTAAATTCCTTATCTATAGCCAATAGAACTCCGCCGCCCTTGGGAGTATTTGTAGCAATAAAGTCGCGATCTGCCCTAAACACGTCGTAACAATTGAGGTCAAATAAGTCTGAATTACGAATACTATCATGACACCAAGTTTCAGTAAACGCATATACCTGGTAGCAATCAGCAGAACAGGAAGCATTAAATAGATCAAACGTCTTAGTTCTTAATCCTCTTGCATTTTGGTAATAACAAGATAGTTTGGTGGGAGCAAACATGCGCATACTGTGATTTCTATATTCATTTGCTGAATTAGGCGATGGCGATATTGACATCTCGGATTGCTATTGTGTGTTGAGTATATTGGCTCTGAATTTACTGAGTCTTTTTATGCACATAGTAGTCAGGATCCCATACAGCGTGGTCTATTTTTATATCAAGATTGAGATTGGATTTTAAATTCGAGCAGTGTACGCACTTTAAATCAATTGACCGGCAGTCATCAAAAATGTGTGACTGAACATTTAGGACATATAGGTGTTTTCCTTGTACATTGTTTAGCAATGTGGTGGTATCCACACAACAACGTCTCATCTCTATTGCGCAGTAGACCGGGCAATCGAAGTCTAAACCTAATTTGCCAGTTTTTAAGACTATGATATGTATTGATATCAACTTGAAAGACAGCTTGATACAATTTTTTGTTTTTACGTTGTGGTTTTGTATAAATTAATTCGCATACACTATTTTCTATGAAACATGATTTATTTTGTGTTTTTATGTACTTTAGTAGAACATCTTTAAAATTTTCAGAAATATTTGCAACTTTAATTCTTGGATTAAGAGATGGTAACTGTTTAACATTATAGTTGTTACCTAGTTGATCAGTTGCTATGGCCTTAAGCTTTTCAGATTCTTCAGCATTTTCAAAACTATTGACAAGAGCTCCATTATGGGTATTTCTTACATTGGTAATATTAATATTGGTATTAATAGGATCTATTCTACGTAATATATCAGACTTAGTATCAGTTAATGACTGACCTGTATTTTTCGGTTGGAGAATTAGTGATGATTTGGGCTTTGTTACAGATGCATAAGTAGTTGCTGGTTCTTTGTTATTTACGGCTATGTTTTTATTGATATCCTCTAGTTTTGCAGATATTAAATTGTCAAGGTTATCTCTCAATGAAATAAATGTTGAATCCATTTTTTGTAATAAATCATTTCTTATATCATCGAATAATTTTTTTCAACACCTCATCAGATAGTTTAGACACATTACAATTAATATTATCAATACTGGACGTTAACTTTTTTATTTGCGCTCTTATCAATAAACTCACAACTTATTTTACAAACATCGCATAAATAGAACAAATTGTGGCATTTATTCAACAGTTTAAATTCAGTTTCACTTATATTTGCACGAGGTATGGAACCATTTTGCACAGGCACCCTCACAACCAACCAAATTATTCTTTTTCTTTAATTTGCACTTGACACAATCCGACATTTCCATATATGCAATACCAATCCCTGTTTATTAACACTTAGTATTTAAACCAATATAAACTTAAAGGAAATAAATATGGTAAACACAGGAAAATATTTCAATTTTCAAATTCTCAAGATTCATTTCTTTCTTAAACATGTTCCAGGTATCTTCGGTAGAGTTCAAACGCAAAATTTTTTGGGGTGAATTTTGACACTGAACAGACTTTCTTACAATAGATGTGAAAGGTCCTACCTTACAAATCCACCAATTTCCAGGGGTTGTCCAAGATGCACATGTTAATCTCTATGATCCAACTGATCCTAACGGTGTTGGGTGTACCGGAGTCCTAACGTCCTTTTTACTTCTTCTGACAAGCTACTCAGTTCACTTGTTGAATGAGCCTACTTAATTCAGCCCAATGTATTCTCCAGATTCTTCGATAGAGTAATCTTGAAAAAGATGCACGATGCACTTGTACACTGAATGAATTAACCAGGAACAAAAATTCTTTAAAATTTTTAAAAAAATACGTCGGAATTACGAAAAATTGTAATTATCTTCGATAGATGACAAATCCGACCCGACTGCGCCAATGAAGTAACTATTTTGAACTTGATTTTTAAATAAATTATTTTTTTCCAAAATTACCAAGTCCAGAAATTAATACAAAAAAACTAACAGCGATCTGTCTCACACACGCAAAGAAAGATAGTAACTGCCTAATTTTAATGTCGTAAAAATATTGATCACTGCAACAAATGCTGATCTCAACAAAGAGCATTCATTAAGTAATATCATTCGCGGACAGCTAGTCCATTTCGGGTCTAAACTTCGCTTTGTATTGTATGTTACTTCAACAATGGAGTTCATTATTATTATTTTTATGAACTATCATGTGCCTTTGAAGATTTTTTGCATTTTGTCTCATGAGCAAGATTCACAGTCATACATTCGTATTTCTGAAGGACTAACGTGCCTTGAAAGATAACGTTTGTACTTTGTCCGGAAAGAACAAAATTCACATTAGTACATTGTTATTTCTGAAGGATTTTTATGCATCTTGATGTGCTTTTGAAGATTATGTTTGTATTTTGTCTGGTATGAACAAGAGTCACATTGGTACATTGTTATTTCTGAAAGATTTTTATGGACTAACATGTGATTTTTAAGACATTTTTTGTGCTTTGTTTGGAATGAACAAGATTCACATTGGTACATTTTTATTTCTGAAGGATTTTTATGGATCTTAATGTGCTTTTGAAGACCATTTTTGAATTTTGTCTGGAATGAACAAGAGTCACATTGGTACATTGTTATTTCCGAAGGATTTTTATGCATTATCATGTGGCCTTGAAGTGAGACTTTGTGTTTTGTTTGGAATGAACAAGATTCACATTGGTACATTGTTATTTCTGAAGGATTTTTATGGACTATCATGTGCTTTTCAAGACAACTTTTGTGTTTTGTTAGGAATGAACAAGATTCACATTGGTACATTGTTATTTCTGAAGGATTTTTATGCACTATCATGTGGTTTTGAAGATTCCATTTGCGTTTTGTCTGGTAAGAACAAGATTCACATTGGTACATTGTTATTTCCGAAGGATTTTTATGCATTTTCATGTGGTCTTGAAGTGATCCTTTGTGTTTTGTTTGGAATGAACAAGATTCACATTGGTACATTGTTATTTCTGCAGGATTTTTATGCACTATCATGTGGACTAGTAGAGTCTCTTTTCGTTTTGTCTGGAAAGAACAAGATTCACATTGGTACATTATTTCTGAAGGATTTTTATGGATCTTAATGTGCTTTTGAAGACTATTTTTGAATTTTGTCTGGAATGAACAAGAGTCACATTGGTACATTGTTATTTCCGAAGGATTTTTATGCATTATCATGTGGCCTTGAAGTGATCCTTTGTGTTTTGTTTGGAATGAACAAGATTCACATTGGTACATTGTTATTTCTGAAGGATTTTTATGGACTATCATGTGCTTTTCAAGACAACTTTTGTGTTTTGTTAGGAATGAACAAGATTCACACTGGTACATTGTTATTTCTGAACGATTTTTATGCACTATCATGTGGTTTTGAAGATTCCTTTTGCGTTTTGTCTGGTAAGAACAAGATTCACATTGGTACATTGTTATTTCCGAAGGATTTTTATGCATTATCATGTGGTATTGAAGTGATCTTTTGTGTTTTGTTTGGAATGAACAAGATTCACATTGGTATATTTTTATATCTGAAGGATTTTTATGGATTTTGATGTGCCTTTGAAGATTCTCTTTGTACTTTGTCTGGTATGAACAAGATTCACACTGGTACATTGTTATTTCTGAGGAATTTTTATGGACTATCATGTACCTTTGAAGACACCGTTTGCGTTTTATCTCGAATGAACAAGATTCACATTGGTACATTTCTATTTCTGAGAAATTTTTATGGATCATCATGTGCTCTCGAAGAGAGCGTTTTGCCTGGAAAGAACAAGATTCGCATTGGTACATTGGTATTTCAGAGGCCTTTTTATCAACTGGTAGCTTTCTGTCAAAGTTATCTTGGATACTGAAATTAAGAAAAAATGATTATATGATTTGAATTTCAATAACAAAATAACGTTACTGCGCATACCCGTTTGGGCGCAGTTCTATTTATTGGTATCAACAGAAACATTCCCAAGTAGCACAGTGCTGTCATTTGGTCACGTCAACGTTTTGACAGACATAGTAAAACCCATTTGGCTATATTCATCCAAGTTTTAAAGTCTTGAAAACGTTCTTGCAGCCAAAATGGAGAATGACTAAATCATAAAAACGTCTTCGTGGTTAACAAATATGACCGACACACTATGCTTGTTCTGACCAATATGTAGCTATTAAATGATAAATATATAAAATGTTGCTGACATATTTTTCTTTTGAGTAAGACTTAAATTTTTTTTAACTTGAAGACCGTTTGGCCCTAAAAAATGTCATAACCACACATATCAATTTAATTTGAGAATTGTTCAATATGTGTTCTAACTTCAAAGCGACATTGTTTCAGTGTGGTCCTTCTGATATTTATTGTTAATTTCCATTGTATAAAAAACTGAATATGACTCCTCAAAATTAGTCGTCAGGCCTTCTGCCCTTTAGATTTTCTAACCTAACAAAGTTCTACTTTTATGTTAGGCTGGTGTCAAAAAGATTTCAAACTCCGAAGGTATCGATACATACGTAGCCAATGTCAGAAATCTAATTGCGATTGGACCATGACGGATAGTGATGTGTCAGATAATCCACGCGTTTTGACAATTACGTTTAATTTGGGCAGCAATTAGAGTTACCACCTATCTGGTTTTCGACCGGAGTCTCCGGTTTTCAGATACGATATCCGGTCTCGGGTTGTACTTTCGATTTCCCCGGAACAACTTTTCATGAACGTTGATTCTAAAATTTTTTTACATGTATTCTGATTTTGATTTTTGTCTTCAACCTAGGTAAGTATTTCTATCTGAATGAAATGAAATGGAGAATGGAAAATTAAAAAAGCCTAAGTAACGTTTATCATATGGCGCTGCAGACGAACTTGTATTTTAGAAACGCTGGTATCGTAGCTCGGTATTTAATTTCTTTTCCTCTTAATGAAGTTTTTAGACTAAAAGGATTATGATATATTAAATCTGGGTAATAATTTTCTGCGATAGATGGTTTTAAAATTGACGTAACAGCTCCAGTGTCGATTAAGTTTGATATTGGGATTACATAGAGTAAAGAATTTACTACAGCCGAATTCATTTCAATTAGGACTGTTGTATCATACCTTGAATTTTAAATATTGAAAACTACTAATAATCATAATTTCTAAATTATACCTACAGTTGCACTGGGTATTTCCGTAATTTACATTCATATTATCATTAAGAATTTTCTTGCATATAAATGCTTTGACGTATTCCGCCGCTTTATTATGTTATTATATTATCATTCTATCCATATACATAGTACTGTAAACATTATTAATTTCAACATTGTTATTTTTCTTGTAAATATATTTATCCACGTAAAGTTAAAAAATAGTGTTTTTTTACTATATACACTCATCACTCCAGTCCTTCGAATATTTAAAAAAAAAGCAAATTGTTTAATAATTTTGCACGGAGTTACTTAATTCTATTAACCTCATCAAGAACTGACTGTATGGTACAGGGTCCTGTTGAAAATTTTGGTTGTCTAAAATTATGTCGTCTGTTGATTAAGAGTATAATCAACATGATCGTAATTAATCCAATAATCAAATGGTGGGCCTGGACAAGCTAAATAATTTTCATCCTCATTCCTATTTGAATATTGACTTTGGTTTTTATTATCATGATGCCTGTCATCAGTATTTGAGAAATTATGTACTTCTCTGATTAAATTAAAATTTGTCCTATTAAAATTACTGGGTACTCTGGATTGAGTGGACATTGGGACATTGGTCAGGGTGTAAATTGATTTTGAGTAGAAAACTGATTAGGTTTAAAAACGTTTTGAGGTCTACCAGAAACTTGCTGGTCTGTGGGGAACCTGTGTGGAATTTGTCTAGGTTGAACATTTATTGTTTGACCAGGGAATACTGGTTTTGTAGACATTTGTCGTTGAAATTTGGTGTATTACGAGGTTGATTAAAATTTGAGTTATAAAATTGTGGCATATTACGAAGTTGATTAAAATTATTATAAAATGGTTTAGGTGGTGGTGGTGATGAATTTTGTTTATATTGTTGTTGTTGCGAGTATGATGGTCTATATTATAATTAGGTACTGATTGATTAGATACTGATTTATTTCGTAACATTGTTTGTTTGCTTGAAAATTTCATCGTCTATGGCATATTCTATTGCTGTTTCAAAACAATCGGGTTTTTGTAAATCGATTTTGTCTCGTAATCATCAGGCAAATTACATAAATATGTTTTTTTATGCAAGTGAATCATAACGATTTAAATATAATTTTGTTGCAATAGACATCTGCTTCTGAAAGATTGTTTTAATTTTAAAAGCAACTTTACTAAGTGCTAACTGAATTCTTTGTGCAAATTGTGTAGGGTGTTCATTTTTGTATGGTTTTAAAGTTAATAAATTTTGTTCTAAACAATCTATACTTCGGTGATCACCACAACTCATTCTCAAAGCAGTTTTTATTTGTTCCCAAGGTTATAGTTCTAACCTGGAACCTCTTTCCGTTAATTTACCTAAAATAACTTAACAAATATTCAGTTAAGGTTTCATCATTAGAGCGATATAGTCCGATAAATTGACCACATAATGTTATAAAGATTTCTAAGCTATGTTCGTCACCATTATAATTACCAATTGTGTTTGCATAGGCTTGTAAACTGCAAAATTTGAATGGGTTACCTCACCTCCAGTTGCCGTTTTTTCTAAATCAGTATTTGACAAATTTAAAGATTTTTCAAATGGAACAGAACTTCCATAAATTAATAAAACTAATTTTTATATATTATATTTTTTGTTCAAAAAGAAAAAAACAAATAGCAATAAAATATACATATGATTAAGAAGTAATAGTATATATTACTTCGAAGATTTCAGCGTGAAATAATGTTTTAATAAATAATATTCTAATATGTAATTCTATTTTTAAAAAATATTTCAATTTTCAATTCTTTCTTAAATATGTTCGAGGTATCTTCGATAGAGTTCGAACGCAAAATTGTTGGGGTGAAATTTGACGATTGACCAGACTTTCTTACAGTAGATGTTCTACCTTACAAATCCAACAATTTCCAGGGGTTGTCCACGATGGATATGTTGATCTCTGTGATGTGGGATCCTTACAGTGTTGGATGTACCTGAGTCCTAACTTCCTTTTTGCTTCTTCTGACAAGCTACTCTGTTCACTTGTGGAATGAGCCTACTAATTCTCCAGATTCTTCTTCGATAGAGTAATCTTGAAAAAGATGCACGATGCACTTGTACACTGAATGAATTAATCAGGAGCGACTGTTATTTAAAATTCTAACAAATACGTCGGAATTACGAAAAATCGTAATTATCCTCGATAGATGACACAAATTCGACCCGACTGCGCCAATGAAATAACTTTAATCTTTCCTATTAATTCTCCAGATTCTTCTTCGATAGAGTAATCTGAAAAAGATGCACGATGCACTTGTACACTGAATGAATTAATCAGGAGCGACTGTTATTTAAAATTCTAACAAATACGTCGGAATTACGAAAGACCGTAATTATCCTCGATAGATGACAAATTTGACCCAACTGCGCCAATGAAATAATAATTTTAATCTTGAACTTGATTTTTAAAAAAATTATTTTTTTTTCAAAATTACAAGTCCAAAAATTACTACAAACAAACTGACAGCGATCTGTCTCACAAACGCAAAGAAAGATAGTAACTGCTTAGTTTTAATATGTCAGGGTATATACAGTATAAATATTGATGATTGCAGCAAATGCTACTTCGCTTTGTATGGTATGTTACTTCAACAATAGAGTTCATTATTATTATTTTTATGGATAATCATGTGCCTTTGAAGAGATTTTTACATTTTGTCTCATATGAACAAGACTCACACTGATACATTCGTATTTCTGAAGGACTAACGTGCCTTGGAAGATAACGTTTGTACTTTGTCTGGAAAGAACAAAATTCACATTAGTACATTGTTATTTCTGAAGGATTCTTATGGATCTTGATGTGCTTTTGAAGACTCTTTTTGTACTTCGTCTGGAATGAACAAGATTCACATTGGTACATCGTTATTTCCGAAGGATTTTTATGCCCTATCATGTGGTCTTGAAGTGATCTTTTGTATTTTGTTAGGAATGAACAAGATTCACATTGGTACATTGTTATTTCTGAAGGATTTTTATGCACTATCATGTGGTCTTGAAGATTCCCTTTGCGTTTTGTCTGGTAAGAACAAGATTCACATTGGTACATTGTTATTTCTGAAAGATTTCTATGGACCTTGATGTGCCTTTGAAGACAATCTTTGTACTTTGTCTGGAATGAACAAGATTCACATTGGTACATTGTTATTTCTGAAAGATTTTTATGGACCATCATGTGCTTTTGAAGATTTCTTTTGCGTTTTGCCTGGAAAGAACAAGAATCACATTGGTACATTGTTATTTCTGAAGGATCTTTATGGACCATCATGTGCGGTCGTAGAAACCGTATGTGTTTTGTTTGGAATGAACAAGATTCACATTGGTACATTTCTATTTCTGAAGAATTTTTATGGATCATCATGTGTTCTCGAAGACACTGTTTGTATTTTGCCTGGTAAGAACAAGATTCGCATCGGTACATTTTTATTTCTGAAGGATTTTTATGGACCTTGATGTGCCTTTGAAGACTCTCTTTGTACTTTGACTGGAATGAACAAGATTCACATTGGTAGATTGTTACTTCTAAAAGATTTTTATGGACCATCATGTGCTTTTGAAGACACTGTTTGTACTTTGTCTGGAATGAACAAGATTCACATTGGTACATTGTTACTTCTGAAAGATTTTTATGGACCATCATGTGCTTTTGAAGACACTGTTTGTGTTTTGTCTCGAATGAACAAGATTCACATTGGTACATTGTTATTTCTGATGGATTTTTATGGACCATCATGTGATTTTGAAGATTTCCTTTACGTTTTGTCTGGAAAGAACAAGATTCACATTGGTACATTGTTATTTCTGAAGGATTTTTATGAACCATTATGTGATTTTGAAGATTCCCTTTACGTTTTGCCTGGAAAGAACAAGATTCACATTGGTACATTACTATTTCAGAGGCCTTTTTTATCAACTGGTAGCTTTCTGTTATCTTGGATACTGAAAATAAGAAAAAATAATTTGAATTTCAGTAACAAAATAACGTACAGCGCATAACCGTTTGGGCGCAATTCTATTTATCAACAGAAACATTCCTAAATAGCACAGTGCTGTCATTTGGTCAGGTCAACGTTTTGACATAGTAAAACCCATTTGACTACATTCATCCAAGATGGCGTTTTAAAGCAAAAAATTGGGAGTGATTTTAAATCATAAAAACGTCTTCGTGGTTAACAAATATGACCAACATAATATGCTTGTGCTGACTAATATGCTGCTAATAAATGATAAAAATGTAAGATGTTGCTGACACACTTTTGTATACAATTTCTAGTCCATTGCTTGTAATATACACGTATGATATTGAGGTATTTCATATTTATGAAGTATATGTTTACTCTTCTTTACATATGATACTTTAGTATAGAAATCTGACAAGTAGATATATTAACACGTATATTAGACCTGCTGATATCCTGTACGCAAATTTTATATGCAACAGGTTACATTCGATATTTATTTACATATTTTAATAGTTTTTTTTTTCTGTTAAGTTCAATACGTCTTCTAACCCAAGTAGCACACCGTTGTAATTTAGGCGCACCAATCTTTAGACAGCTATGGCAAAAGTCATTTCTTCTTGAAACGTTGGCGCTTTGAAAAAACAGAATGATTTTTAAGTCACGAAAACATTATCATGGCTAACATAGTATTACTGCTCTGATCAAAACATAATTACGAAATGACTATTAGCCACGTTATCTGGGTTGTGCTATGGTTGTGATTAACCGGCTCGGGGTAGTGGCTACAGCGCGCGATGGCAAGTATGACTAGATACTCTGCGGGTTCGAATCCCGCCACTGGTACTTGCAATGTCGGCGGGAATGGTTGTATCTAAGCGTCTTTTCATAAGTGCAACCTCGGCTTTGGATTCGGGGGTTGTCTAATTGCCTTGGTGTTTATTATTATATTACAAAGTCATATTCTGATACTGACTAAAATATGTCCAAACTACAGTTACAGCTATTATTTGGCCATCATAACGAAAAATGCTGAAGCCGTTGCTAAAGTTCTACAGGGGTACATAATATTATATCATTATATTACCAACTAAGTTGAATTAACATGTATTGAATAAAAAAAATACCCCATACATTTATTACATATTTTTATAGGCATAAATTAATGGGTATCTTATTCACCCATTACTTATTTTATACAAATTTAATCATCTTGGTTTTTGTGTATTGACCACTTGTCTAATCATCTTGAAACATTTTGATTAATATTATACTTTTATTTAATATGGTGACTTGTATTGTACCCACCTATTTGTGATTGTAGTATAATATGATAAAAGTAATTCGGTATTTTCTCTTACATAAATTTTATTATGAAATTTTACAAAAACAGCATTAAATTTCTATTGAAACAAAAAATGGTCAGTTAAATAACACTAATCGTAAAAATCAATATTGGGCCGATAAGTATAGTTAAAAGTAGTAATCCACCATTAATAATTAAATCAAATAATAAATAACATGGCAGTATTACAAAAAACGAAATTGCACAAAAAATTAATCCGGCTGATATCTCTATGGCGGCCACTAAAATAAAACATTTAGGTCAATGCAGTGTGATATAACAGAATGTTGCAATAAGGAATCCCTAGAAAAATTTCAAAATACTACGATCAATGAACTCCCAGAAAATTATCACGTAGAAATTACTAAATCATTGAAGCCAAAATTAATAGTCAGTTGGAGGCAACGAAAAGCATCTTAGTGATGACATATGACTTGCTTTATAATAGCTATTTGTGTATTAAGAGCGCAAAGTGATATATTGTCGCTCTGAGCGAGAAGTTTGGCTATCTCGCGAGAGCGGCAATATCACTTTGCGCTCGAATTACACACAGGATTTTTTCTACAACCGGTGTTTTTATGAGAATGTTTGGTAAAAATTAATAATTATTGATAACCTCAAATTTGACAGTTCAGATTTCAAAACGTGAGCATCAATTTGCGCTACACGTTTTTGTAGAAATGTTTGTTAAAATGGTATTTACTGCAAAATAAAATAAAAAATTGCTTTAGTACCTATTAATTATTTATTTAAATACTGTCATCTTATGATTTATATTTATGTATAAGAAAATCTAGATCTTTTTGGAATTCTTCTAACACTTCCTCCTTCTTTAGTGGTGAAAAGCAAGGCGAGAATTCAAGGGTATTAAATGTCTGTGTTTGATGACATATCGTAACACTTTGAAACGATTGTATTTGGTTTTCTTCTGGGAAAATAATTATATTTGGTCGACATTTGTAGTAGAGTTCTTTGAATCTTCTTAAACAAACCATTCTTTGACATGTCGTGGTCGCAGTTTTCAATTAGGGCAGTTAAGTATATTAAACTGGAATGGCGTATTTGAACATGGCACAATTCTTTACAAGTATCACATAAATTATACTTTTCAAAACTTTCCATTATCTGATAATTATAAGAATAAATTTATTTGACACAAACAGCTGTTTTAAGAACGTTTTGACACATCAAATAATTATTTATTTATTTTTGCTAACAGCAGCAGCAAGCATGGCCTATGTCCAAAACATAATATTCGTCTGTGCTATGCGAAAGCTTTATAAGTTCATTGAATTGGTAAAAATAGCTATTTCTACCACCTTTAGTAGCACAAAATTGTTAAAAAATAAATGATGTTATTACCAACCAATTTTTGAACTGTTTTCCGTAATTAAAGTTGGTAGTTTGTATTTTATTTAACGCAATAATTTGGGCACCAGTGGATTTATAGATACTGCGAATTATTTACTAAATATAAATTTCTACGACCTTTAGTATAATAAAAGTTTCCGCAAACGATAGATTAATATAAAAATAGCTCATTTTTTATTACTTTGTGTAACTAAAGTTGGTAAATTGTGATAATTGTGATTGATCTATATTTGAATGTATTTTATTCTTCTTTTTTTGAATTATTTACCAGAAAACATATATTTATATTCCTACCGCCTTTAGTAAAATGAAAATGAGAGTTTATAATAATAATAACTAACTTTTCATTACTTTTTATAACTAAAGTTGGTAATTTGTTTTATTTAACGTAATAATGTAGTTATGTACCTATTTAAAATCTTTGAATTATTTACAAGAAAGTAAATTTCTACCCCCTTTAGTGGATGAAAACTCCCTAAGAACGAAATATTAGACTATCTAAACCTGAATTTTTATTACCCTGTATAACTAAAGTTGGTAATTTGTATTTTACTGATATTAAACATTAAACACTCACATGCAAACTCTAGAGTACTTGAGGTTTTGCCAAACATTTAAGGTTAATAAAACCGTGGCTACTATACCAGCTTACTTTATATAATCTGATGAAAATGAGTACTTTAGATTAGTGGTAATTTATTTATTATTATGTTTTTCACAAATAACATTAATGAAGGTTATAGATTTTTTTAATAACACTGTATCTATGAACCATCATTTTTCCTATTATTTAACAATATTAAAGGTAAATGTACAATTTTCGCAATTTTTGATGACGATTTCAGAGGAAGTTTCTGATTGTGAATGTATCGGGATGTTTTCAGAATTTCTCGCTTCTACAAATATCGGTGATTTGTTTATCGTCGGTGTTAGTCCCAACATTTTTTCAGACGTAGCAATTTTGTTAGTAAGACATTCATATATAGCCTTCTGCTACGTTAGTACTTTTCCATCCTCCATGTTTTTTTAATTGAGTGATGTCGCCTCCTCCATTAACTAAAAGAGTGGCAGAAGTTCTCCTAAAGCAATGACCGGTATACTTGCATGGTTCTGGAAGTCCAAGATACTGCGCTATGTCTTTTGGTACTTTTGCAATAGAGTTCATTCCTACTACTTGATTATGGCATGTACCATTCGAATATTTCAAAAATAGTCTACGGATCGTACAATTTTTGAGCCTGAGGATAATACGAGTATATTTTCGATAGATTGATAAATAGTCCAGTGTTGCGTTATCTGTCACAGTGAATGTTCTGCTATTGTACGTCTTAGAATCAGGTATTTTTACAATAAGGATCGACTCTTTATCCTCAATGTTGTTCACTACCATTTTGACAAGTTCGTCCCTCCTACACGCCCCGGCGATACCCAAAATTAAGATCACTGTTTTCAGTAAATATGTCTTATCAGGAGCTTCTGTTAAAAATGTTTATACTTCATCAAAATTTAAGGGTTTTGATTTTACAGGTTTTTGGCCAACGGCTTGATGTTTTAATAAAGCCAATAGTTTTTTGTATTTCTTAATGTTTACATCATTTTCTGTTGATATCGTAGATATCAACATTGAGTATATTGACCAAAGTGTAGAGGATTTCATTACCTTGGCTTTCTCTGCAAAATACGCAAGTAAAATATTTTCTGATATCCTCTTCGTTCCTTTTGATTCGCACCATTTACTAAAAAGTTCATACTGTTTTTCATACTTGCTTCTCGACTTCTCTGGCAGTAAATTAAGAGTAACTGATTTTGCAGTTTGCGCAATTTCCGGCGGAGTGCACGAAATTTCACTAATTTCATCGATTTCCATTGAATTTTCACGTAAAAACATTTTTATTGTACGAGAACGATCTTAAAATCACGCGCTGGTCACAAAATTGTCGACATCTGTCAAATACCCTCAATGCTTACTTTTGCGTCAAAAGTCGCAGATACACTAGACGTTTCCTTATTATAGTTTCCATGGTAACTAAGCGTTTATTTTATCGCTCGGCAACAGTCTGATTATCAGCATCGGCCTGGAGCAAATGTTAAATTGTTAAAACTTGATGCTGTGCCTAGTATTTTTAATTTTCCACAATATTTAATGAACACAAAGCCATGCCGCAAAATTTTAAAACGTTGCTTGGAAAACTCTATGGATAAAAGTGAAGAGCCTCCATTGGTAAGAAAGTAGTTTTTGTTCTTAGGTATGACAGATAATTGCTAATTACATTTTCTATTTTTAGAAAGTAATCAAAACTGCAGACTATGCGGAAGAACCAACTAGTACTCCTAAATGCGTGAATGCTCAGACGCAAACATCCCTGGGCTCAGAAATAAACCAGAAATTGAAAAAGAAAGTAAAATCATTACGACAGAAAGTAATGAGAAGGAATGCTAAAATTACTTCAATGTCACACTTGTTAGAACAGATTAATGAGGCGGGGATCTGTACAGAAAATTTACGTTCGGTTTTGGAAAATAATTTTTCTGGAATTCCCTTAGAACTGGTTATGAATCAGAAAAGTAATGAAAGTACCATCCCACAGCAAAGAAAATACACTGAAACAATGAAACAATTTTCTCAAACGCTTTACTTTTATTCCCCGAAAGCTTACAATTTTGTAAGAAAAAATTTAATTTTGCCAAGCCCCAGGTCAATTAGAAACTGGCTGTTCAAATATGATTGCAATCCTGGACTATTGAAAGAAGTATTTTTGTTTTTAAAAAGAGGAATGTATAAAAAACCCTTCATTAAGGATTGTGCACTTATTTTAGATGCAATGTCAATTAGAAAACAAATCATGTGGAGTGAAACTGATGGGAGGTACGTAGGATATTGCGATTTTGGTGGCATTATTGATGTGGACACGCAAGTTGCTGCATCCGAAGCATTAGTGTTTCTAATTGTTAGTTACAAAATGAATTTTAAGTGCCCTGTAGGATATTTTTTAACTAACAAAACTGATGCTACAGTTCAAGCACAGCTTCTATCATGCTGTATAAAAAATTTATTTGAAATTGGTATTACTGTCCGTTCTATTACTTGTAACGGAACTTCAACTAATGTGCAAACTCTAAATAAATTGGGATGTAAAATTATTGGCGATAATATCATTGCAAATTTTAATCACCCTAATACTTCAAGTAAAGTGCATTGCATGCTGGATATCTGCCACATGATGAAACTGGCTCGAAATACGTTTGCAGAAATGAATATTAGTTCCGAGAGTGGCAATATTAAATGGATCTATGTGCTTAAACTATATGACCTGCAAGAGAAAGAAGATTTAAAATTCTGTAATAATTTAACATCACATCACATTTTTTATAAGAATAAAATTATGAACGTGCGTTTAGCAACTCAGGTATTAAGCAGCTCTGTAGCAGATGCTATAGATTATCTACGGCAAACAGGTCATGCAGATTATCAATAATCCGAAGCTACTGTGGAATTTATAAGGGTTATTGATAAGATCTTCGATATGCTTAATTCTAGAAATCCCTTCGGAAAAGGGTTTAAAGCGCCAGTTAAACCAAAAACAATCTCTTATTTTCGTGAGGTATTCAGCTCTTCAGTGAATTATTTGAAAAATTTGAAAATCGATAATATCCCAATATTATGTCACTCCCGAAAAACTTTCGTTAATGGTTTTATTATAGCGATGCAGAGCACTTTAAATCTCGCTGAAGATTTATTTAATTTAAGTAATAGTCCCCTACAATACCTTTTAACATACAAGTGTTCACAAGACCATTTAGCATTACTTTTTTTGTTGCATAAGGGGTCGAGGGGGTTGGAACAATAACCCAAATGGTTTACAGTTTAAATGGGCATTACGCCAACTACTTTTTAGAAATAAAGTGACCTCCAGTGTAAATGGAAACTGTTTAGATTTAGGAATAGGAAGTGGTGTGCATCAGCTTTTGAATTTCGTGCAAGCAAAAGAAGCTTGAATGACAACCCTGGTAACAAGTCTAATAATAATGTAGAATTTGATTATAACTTGTATAACATAAATATAGATAATTTTATCTTAACAGACCACCAAAAAAATATTTTATATTATATGTAGTTAAAAAAATATTACCAAATTTAAATTGTAAATTTTGTGAGGAAATTTTATTGTTTAGGAAAACTGTTGAACATAACTATTGTAATATAAATGGTTATCAAAGGTTTGTAAATATTGTAAATAGAGGAGGATTGATTTGCATCTCTGAAATAATTTATAAGATTATTAGCTATTCTGAGAAACAATTCAGAGTATTGTTTGAAGCTGGTTTGACATGTAATAAGAAACCTAAGCAAATCATGATAAACAAAGTTGTTCAACATTTTTCTGAACAATTTCATTTATTTTTACCAAAGCATCCAATTATTGAAGAATTTGGTTTTGAGGACGCATGAAATTCAGTTAATAAAACAAGTTGTTAAGCACTTCCTAACTTGCAGATTGCACTGTCGTGCTAAACGAGAAACTGAAATAGTAGTAGGTAAAGGAACTAGCATAAGACAAAAATTTAGTAAGTTAATTCTATTTAGCAATGTGTGAAAAATATGTATTTTTTTCTCTATATTAATGTAAAGAAAATAATTGTATTTATAGGTCTATACCTCATAACTTCATTTAATAAAATAAATATTCTATGAAATGAAAATTTGGCCTTTATTTCATCCTATTTCACAATTCATTAAGTATCAATTATGATTTATTTCAGAATTAAATAATATTGACATACATCCTACTTTGAATTTACAATACTTTCAGACAGCACAAAAATGTTTTTCGTGTAATAAATCAGGTGGAATTTGAATGAGGCCCATCCGTTTAATGGCCTTTGTGTGTATCAGACAAGGATGGATATACCTACGTTGTGCGGGTTGCCTAAAACTACTATCGAGGCTACGCGATTTACACAAGGCCTTGCCCTTCCAGTTCGTAGATATAGTTCAATGCGTTTAATTTGGGCAGCGGTTAGAGTTACCACCTCACCAGTTTTCGACCGGTGTCCGATTTTTGGATACGATCTGCGGTCTCAGATTGTACTTCCGATTTCTCAGGGCCAATCTCTCATGAACGTTAATTTTAAAAATTTCTTACATGTATTCTGATTTTGATTTTTTGTCATCAACCTACGTAAGTATCTCTATCTCATTTTAAAGCATGCATAAAATGAAATGGAGAACGGAAAATTAAAAAAGCCTAATTAACGTTTACAAATATCATATGGCGCTGCAGACGAACTTGTATTTTAGAAACGCGCCTTTATTTTTCACAAGGGTATTCAAAATCATCTTACGTTGCAACTGTCACACTGTTCGATATATTTTAATACGAAAAAAAAAAAACATTATTACGTGGTGAGATTCTGCAAATCCTGTTTTTAAATCGTTCATAAAATAAACATGAAATAATTATTTCTCTAAGCTGCGAAAGTTAAACGTTCTTCAGTTGTTTTTTCTGTTGCTCCTCGAATTTGAAACCTATTGTTTGCATTTATTATGCATCGAAATGTCAGAATCAAATTCGATCACCACCGAGAAAAAAGTATTATTGCCATTTCAATGATGCTTGGTTACAGAAAAATGATTACAATCCCGATATCCTCACCTAACTATAAAATCTACAGCCGCGAGTACTTATCGAGGTGATGATAGCAGCGATGTTTAGTCCGACAGCCTCATTTTGATAGCAACACTCGTATTAACAGCGACGCTGGTCTTGAAAGTTGAAGTCAATTTTGACAGTAACAACTGTCAGTATCAGTTTGACAGAAGAATTTTTATCTCCGCAACAACTGTCAGTTTCACTTTGACAGATAAAACATTTTTGACAGCTGCCAATGTTATGATTTACATTAGTTGCACTATTGAGCACTGATGTATCTCTGTCCTTTTCTATAACTGTCTTAAAAGAGGATACATTCAGTGCGCCCTAATGCAACTAATGAAAATTGCCATTAGTGTCATTTGGACAACTTAAGTATTTTTGAGAGCTTCCCCTGTTAGTGTCATTTTGAAAGTTATAAATTTTAGAGGTACCGTTTGACATTTCACAATTTTTTGTAAATTCTTATAACTTTTACACTGTAAGAACGCGTGTAATTAAGAGAAATACGAAATACCTATTGCCATTTAACAATATTGCAACTTCCACTGCTTCCTTTTCGATTCGTATGAGACATAATAAAAGTATTTTAAACTTTCGACTATAATTGTTTTCGTTCTCAGAATTCATAATTGAAAAAATTCCTATTACAACAACGCCTCAATCAAGGAATGAGTATGGAGTAATACTAAAACTAAATCCTAATGTTTATGTTGTTTCGAGTATTGTTTTAAAGTTTTAATTAACTCAATTTTTTATGCGATGCAGCAAAATGATTAAGATAAATACGATAAACAAGATAAATGAGATATACCGTTACCACAAAAAAACAAGGCCACAGTGCTGCGGCTTGACGTCAAAATTGCTAGTTCAGACGAGCCAGCGTACTTAGCATTGAGCATAGTAAAAACGATTAATAATAAACACGTTAATTTATTTTAGTCTTTTCTAAGGGCTTCTTATAAAAACAGGGTTGCTAGTCGCGAACTGAGCCCGTATATCGCACCCCATTCGGTTTTTTTTAAAGGGAAAACGAAATTTCAAACCCAGCGGAAATCATATACTGGACTATTGTGAAAATGAATATGAGAATAGATTTTAGGTTTAATTTTCAAAGAAATAAATTAGAAAATGAATACGATGTAATAAATCTCATTTTAAAGGGACATTTTTAAGACAATAAATAAAAGTTTTTATACTAAGATTAACAAACAAGAATTTAATTTTAAAAACACCAGAGAGTGAATGAAGATTGATATGTCCAATTGGTCATTAAGTAAATAACTGCCAAGGATGTTGATAGATTTAAACATTTCTGTGGATTCTAATAAACTTGATTTTAAGCTTTCTTGTATGTAGTATTTTAAGATTGCTTAAATTTGGAAAATTGTGACCTAACTGTAAAATATGGTTTGAAAAAGTTGAAACTGTTTTTTGGAGCCAACAAAGTAAAATGTGTTTTATTATGTCGTATTAATCAATTATCATTTATGAATTACCAAGTAACGATTTATGCAATTTAATTTTTAGTAAATGTGCACTTATTTTATTTATATTTACCTACCAAATGTATCAGGCTGTTTTGAATAAGGAAATAATGATAGCAGGGGACTTCGATATCAATTTCAACTTGAGAAACAATATAGTAAATAACTGTAGAAATATCATGCTATCATACAATTTAACTGATGGGGTTAACGAGGATACGAGGGTAAAACCAGAGTGTAGCACAATGCTGGATAATATATTCACTAATGATAATAACAACTTTTCATTAAAAGTAATTGAACCATCTCTGTCTGATCACCGAGGTATAATCTTTAGCTTTAAAGCAAACAAAACCAGCAAAGAATACATATTATGCAGACCTATGACCGATAATAATAAATTAGATTTTTATAAACAGCGTATCAGATTTTAACCATGAGTTTTACAGCCTTTCTTGTGTTAACAGTAAAGCTAAATATCTTACTGACTTTTAATCTCACAATTATAATCTATGTTTCAAAGAAAAGAAGATCAAAAAACAAAACAAAAAAGTCTAGTTTCAAATTTGACTTAGAATTAAAGCAAATCAAAAACTCCCTTTCAGCTGTAGAAGTTATAGCTAACACCACAAAAAATAAGGATGACATAGACGCATACAAAATCTGTCATGTATAAAAATAAAATTAAACAGTCAAAACTGGAAAGTAACTGTGAGTATATCAATCAATTTAACAACAAACAAAAAGCTGCATGGAACATAATTAATGTTAATAGGTAAAATAGAAGAAACAACCACCACAATACAAATTTAACCACAAATAATTGCGCAGACTATTTCGAAAACATTATTGGGGACTTAATGGCATATTTTGTCAATAATAATGACGATGATATAAACAATTTTTAAACCGCGCACCCTCTACCACAAAATCAATCTTTTTGTTTCCAGTTACAAATGAGGAAATTCGAAATATTATTAACAATTTTAAAAAAACCCTTCCAAAAATGTTTTTAATTAGAACGGCGAAACCCAATTAGCGATTTTATAGTTGACCCACTGACACACTTAATTAATTATTGTCTCGAAAAATGTATATTTCCAGATGTGTTCAAATTATCCCAAATAACACCTGTCTACAAAAAAGGCAATTTTGATAATACAAACAGTTACAGACTCCAATCAGAGACCCTAATACAAACATGGAACAAAAGTAATTATCTCACGCTTAACAATAATAAAACACAAAACCTAAAATTTAAATTTAAAAACGCCCAATCTCTCAAGAATCCAGTAAAGTTATTAGTTTTCCTTAACAACAACCTAAACTTCTTACCTCATATCGACAACTTAGCAAAGCGTTTATCAACATCAATTTATATCAACAAGCAATTAAAAAATAAAATTAACCGAGGAATACCTTAAAATCTCCTATTTTCAATATTCCACTCTGTCATGACATACGCATTAATAGTATGGGGTGCATCATGCCATACGTCTAAGATATTCATTTTGCAAAAAAACAGTCATCCGAATAATGGCAGAAGTAGGCCTCATTGAACATTGCAAACCGTTATTCAAAAAAATTCAGAATTTTAACTCTTCCGACATGTTTCATATATGAATGTTTAATCTATATCAGAAAAGAAACCACACTTAATAACATACTTTGAAATGAAACTCACCATGTTTATAACACCAGAGGAAAAGAAAACATTAGGTTACCAAAAGTAAGGCTCACAAGAACTCAAAATTCTTACAAATACCTACCAGGAAAATTTTACAACGCTTTGCCAAATAAACTCAAATGTGATACTTAAAGTTTGAGAAACTTTAAAAATCAAGTAAGATATTTTATAAATAAAAGTTTTTATTAATTTGATGAATATTTTAATTTCTTTCTCACAAAAATTAGAAATGCCTGTATATTTTTACAATTATTCCTTCAATCCTTCTTAAATCTTTTCGCTATTGTAATTTCTTGTAACTGACGATAAAGATGTTACTCTATTTTATTTTATCTTATTTTAATTTAATTTTACACTAAATGTACTGTTTCGTTTTACAATAATAATTTCATTCTAAAGCACAATTATATAGGTACTGCATGCGCGTGTGTGTGTATATATATATATATATATATATATATATATATATATATATATATATATATATATATATATATATATATATATATATATATATATAAATTTTTTTGGGACACCCAGTACATTTGTTCCACTCCACCTGATGAAAAAATAATTCATATGAAATCTGAGTTCAATTAAATAAAGGGAACACGTGCCGCAGAAGTGCTGAAATTAAAAAAAAATAAAAAGAAATCAAATAGATGTCCTATATTTGAAAATCACATACAATTGTTATATTAGACAAAATTTTTCAATAAAGTAAATAATAATACGTAAATGAAAACAGCATCTTCAAAAATCTTTTAATAAAGTGGTTTTTTTAGTCTGAATATTTACGTCGGTGCGGTAGTCCGAAACTGTTTGTAAAACAAACTGCTTCTGACTTTCATTTTTTGTGAATAAATTGTTAAAGTCCTCCATCAATTTAACCCCTGTTTCTGCAGAATCGTTGACGATTTTCAAACATCTTACAATATCTAAACCAGCATTGTAGCTATCATCGTTTTTCCATGATGAAGGGTCCTTGTCCAAAAATTGGGTTTCAGTGTTGAATCTCTTAAAGAAATTCATTGATGAGGGCTGAATAAACTGCTCGAGTCCCTTGTTTATGTAATTTTTAACATTATTTGGCAGCATTGTAAACTTTTTAATTTCACCAGATGGGGACATATCTAAGGTCTCTCTACACTTTAATGCTTGCATCATCTGTTTTTTGGTATCTTCAAAAACATTATCATCAAAAAAAGCTAGAGCGGTGTTTTCTGGTGCCAGATACCACAAACGATTACAAAATTTCTCTAGAGTAACGTGGCTAATTTGTAAGTCGTATTTATACTCAAAGAGATTTTTTTGAAAACTCAAAGTCTTGTCGTGGAGCTTCAATCGGATTCGGTGCGTTAGTCCAAGCCTTTACATATATACTTGCAAGAAAGACACAAACATCACGGATTCCAGTTTCCTCTTCTGTTGTTAAAGTGAATTCTTTGCGAAAAAGAAAAATCTTCAGGCAGTAGATGGCTTTAGCCATCCACCTAGCATGGTGAAAAGCTCCTGAAATTCTAAACGATATACCTCTACGAGGAAGACCGCCAAGAAAAATAATAGTGAATTCGAGAAGTTCTCGATAATCTTCTCTTGGGTGATGTATTTGTATATTGAGTAAAGCAAATTGTTTTATGTCCTCTGCCAAGATTGGCAGTTTTTCATTCACGATTTTATCCTCTATGCCCGTTTTAAAATTCCGCAAATTAAATTTAGACCATGATCGTTCAAAACGTTTAAAAATCTGAACATTTGGACCAGTAGATTTTTCTTCAAGTTTTATGTCAAACACGCTTCTTAGAATAAGCTCGTATATGTGGTGTCAACATGGCAACTATAGAATGTCTCTTCCTAGTTTTTGTTCGAGTAGAATACAAGCTCCCCTTTTAACCGTCCTGTATTCGAGGCTGTTGTATCGCAGCAGAGTGCCTGTACCTTATCTGCCAGATTCCACTCCTGCAAAGTATTATATACGGCAAGTGCCTGATCTCGTCCGGTTCCTGATGCTAATTGGGGAACTCCCAGTAGCTGTTCTACTCCTTTGTATATAATGATAACGGAAAGTCTATCAACCAGCTCTTTTTTCACTAATACAGGAAGCATTTTTTCCATCCCAATGTACAGTAACTGCACTGATCTTCGTTTTATTAAATGCTTGACGAAGTCTTGAAGCGTTTTCTTTACGCAGACGTTCACGATAGCGACGAATGGACGATCGATTAATAATCAAATCATTGACGTCATGATGTAGTGCTTGGGCAGTAGCGATTAAAATATGCACTGCATCTCTATCACTTATTTTGCACTTGTCAAATGCTGCAACAAGTTTTGTACTAATAAACTCCTGACTAACTCGTTTTCTCTTAAGTTTCGGTGGATTAGACAGGCCTGGTTCATCGTCCAGTTCCATGGACAGAATACTAGGACCAGGTTCCGTTACATCCATGAGGGGACTACCAGATTGAGGTTCTTGTGCCGCATTTTCCTCGTCGAAAGATCTCCGCTCATTTTCTTCACTACTATTTGAAGAGATTAGTGAAACTGTCTAAGCTATAATAAAAAATAAATGAAAAGTTTTGCATTGAAAAGATAATTATTGAATTACTGATGTTTTTTTACGAAATGTTGAGTAAATGGATTACTTACAACTAATTGATTTCGTTTCTTCGTACCGTTGTCTTCTTATTTGTTCTTGTTCTTCTCGCAGTAAATGTTTCTTTTCCTTTTTCTGTAGAACATAGTCTCCTCCGATCATAGCACCCGGTCGTTATAGAGACGATTCTCACGATAATATGTGTAACGGCCGGCTCATATCACCATTCCACGAAGCAGATAGTGGGCCAGCCAGCGATGTCAGCAGTTCCAGCATTCAACATTACAATTAGATTTAAGTCAGTCTGTTTTTAGATCTTCAACTTGTACTTTCGTTTTATACGTTTTATATAAAATAAATTAATTTTTTAAAAAGGGTTTTTCGGCAATCAAAACTATTAGTGGCGCAGTCGGTAGGATAGTCAAACGGTGTTAAGGAATATAATATCGGTTCGTTTTAACGATTTATTGACTATCGAAAAAAAATAAAAAATTTTTTTTTGGACATTTTTGGTGACCCGTTCGCGAGTGAAAAAAAAGTGTCCTAAGTGTGTAGTGTCCAGCTAGGTGAAAGGGATTAGTAGCCTAGTGAGAAACGAGTTCTGAGAGGATATCAGCACGCTCTGTTTGGACCTAACCACATGGAATTATTGATAGTATTGCTGTAAGTACATTTATGTCTTATAGAGGCCCTTCTGATCGATATAATTCTGAAAGTTCTGAAGATTCTGATTCAGGCTCAATTTTCTTGAATCGTTCAATAAACCGATCACACATAAGATCATCAATCGATTCTAATTTAAATAATTTATTTTCTCAAATTTCTACAAACGAAAGTTTTAAAACAGGAGTACCTGAACATGATCCCAGAATTTCATGGGCAAACCGAACTCTTGTCTCGATTTATAGAAATAAGCGAAAAGCTAGTAAATAAATTTTATAACACAGCTGACGAGACAGACTTTCAGAATGAATATCTGATGTCTAGTATCTTAGCAAAAATCAAAGGCGAAGCTGCTATTAATATTTCGTCTTGTATAATTAATAGTTGGAATGATTTAAAACTTGCACTTCTCAATGCTTATGCAGATAAAAGGGACATTTATACGCTTAACATAGAGATGACTGAGTGTAAACAAGAAAATGAATCTCCTTTTGAATTTTATACTCGTATTCAACAACTATTAAATTTACAAACATCTTATATCACAACACATAGCCAAGGCGCTGAAAGTGTAATATTAATAAATTATCACAGAAATTTAGCATTAAGGGTTTTACTTAGAGGCCTCAAAGATCCGTTAGGCTCTCTGATGCGAACCAAAAATCCCACTGATTTAAATAGCGCTTTAAGCATGTTAACAAATGACTTTCAAATAGAAACTACTAGTAGCAAAATGTCAAAAATGAAAATATCAAATAATAAACCTGCAATCTCTCAAAATAGACCAAATTTCCAAAATAAATTTCAAAACAGTTTTAGAACTAATTATAGACCGCAGGTACAATTAACAAATTCTTCACATAACCCCCAAGTAATGCAAAGGTCAGCACCTTATAACCAAAATGCTGGCCCATCTACAAATCAAAATGTTTTTAAACCTAACCAAACGAAATTTTTGCCAAAACCCATGCCAATGAGTGTATCAACAACTAATACTTATAGGGCTGGTCAAAACCAAGTCCAAAACCGTAATTATCATCCCAATCAATACCAAACTAGAAATAATAATAATGTGCGACCGAACTATATTGTCGAGGAATTATTTAATATTGATGACCAACCAGTCGTCGAGCTTCCTGACGAATATTATTGTGACGATGGCCTCGAAAATACTCAAAATGAGTTTTTTCACGAACAAGCCTCGGAACACGAATTTGTGGAGTCGAACAGCAACGACCCCCAAATTTCGAACTAATGAACATGAATTATAATGAAAGTAAGCTTCCTTTTATTATTTTTCCTGAAAATAATTTAAAGGTTTTAATTGACACAGGAAGTACGAAATCATTTGTTAAACCCGAAATCGCACACAAATATTTTAAAAAATTTATAAAAATGAACCATTCAAAATTTTTACTGCACATGGTACATCAGTAGAAAATTACAGTACTTTCATACCATGTTCAACAATTTTTAATGCAAAAAGCACTCCGTTAAAATTTTACTTGTTTAATTTTCACAATCATTTTGACTGTTTACTAGGAATCGATAATTTAAAACTGTTGAATGCAAATATTATTTTAGACAAAAATTTGTTAGTAACACCTAACAGCCAAACGAAAATTCTATATCACGAAACGCCAAACGATAACTTGAATAACATCACGGTACAACCTAGATGCGAACAAATAATTAAAATCAATGTAAAAAATATAGAAAATGGCGATGTTATAATCCCATTCACTAAATTCTCGAACTTAGAAATACCAGAATGTCTCACCCACGTAAAAAATTTCGAAGCCATTTGTACAGTTCTGAATCCATCGGATTCTCCAAAATCTCTCAAAATTATGGAACCAATTGAGGTCATCGACTTTAATAAATATGACACAAAAATTGATACTCATACTAATCTAAATCACTACTATACCGAAAAATATGAGCTTGATATTTCTAAGATCAGAACTGAACATATGAATTCGGAAGAACGCAATACGATATTAACCCTCGTTAAGGAATATTCCGATATCTTTCACACTGACGGAAACCGATTGACATTTACAAGCAAAATAAAATATAACATTAAAACCACGGACGAAATACCCGTCTACACTAAATCCTATAGGTACCCTGAAGTACACAAAGCCGAGGTACGGAACCAAAATCAAAATATGCTAGACCAAAAAATAATTCGACCTTCTTGTTCGCCATGGTCTTCGCCGATTTGGGTTGTCCCAAAAAAGCTCGATGCATCGGGACACAAAAAGTGGCGAATTGTAGTGGATTACCGGAAGCTGAATGAGAAAACAGTAGGTGACCGGTACCCTCTGCCGAACATTACCGATCTGCTGGATAAACTAGGGCGTTGTCAATATTTTTCGACATTAGACCTAGTCTCGGGTTTCCACCAGATCGAAATGTGCGAGGAAGACATAGCCAAAACAGCGTTCAACACCGAGCAGGGGCACTATGAATACGTGCGTATGCCTTTCGGGTTAAAAAATGCTCTAGCCACCTTTCAAAGGGTGATGGACAATATCTTAAGGGGTATACAAAACGAAAGGTGCCTTGTGTACCTCGACGACATAATCATTTTTTCGACCAGTCTACAAGAACACGTTAACAGGCTCCGGGAGGTATTTGACAGGCTAAGAACGGCCAACTTCAAAATACAGTTGGATAAGTCGGAGTTTCTCCGAAAAGAAGTGGCATATTTAGGCCATGTGGTAACCCCAGACGGGATAAAGCCAAATCCCGACAAAATCAGGGCTATCAAAACTTATCCAATACCCAAGAACCCTAAACAAATTAAAGGTTTCCTTGGATTATTGGGGTACTATCGCAAGTTTATTAACGACTTTGCGAAGGTAACCAAGCCGTTAACGAAATGTCTAAAAAAGGACGCCATTATTAATATTAAGGATCCGGATTATATCAGTTGTTTCGAGTTATGTAAAAACCTCCTAACTAACGAACCTATATTGCAATACCCTAATTTTGCAGAACCGTTTATTTTGACGACAGATGCGAGTAATTATTCTTTGGGAGCAGTACTCTCGCAAGGCAAAATCGGCTCCGATCTACCGGTGGCCTATGCTAGTAGGACGTTAAGTGAGTCCGAAATTAATTACTCCACTATACAGAAGGAACTTTTGGCCATAATTTGGGCTACCAAATACTTCCGGCCATATCTATTTGGTAGGAAATTTAAAATAGTCACAGACCACAAACCATTAACATGGCTATTCTCGCTGAAAGAGCCAAACTCTATGCTAGTCAGGTGGCGCCTGAAACTAGAAGAGTTTGACTATGAGATCGTATATAAAAAGGGTACGCTAAATAAGAACGCGGATGCGCTTTCTCGAATAGAGCTGAACATGAACGAAGCCGGACCATCTAATGCACCAATTTTTAAATTTATGGAAGAATTCAATGAATCATTAGAATCTGATCGCGAAAATAATACATCGGTTGTCGCTGAAGCGGGCGACTTAGACGATCACGAAAATGCCGAGGAAGATGACGCAACAATCCATTGGAACCACGAAAACCCGATCGTTGCCGTCCCCATTGCCGATTGCCCGGTCAACTACGGTAAAAATCAAATAGTAATCTCCCTTGTCAATTTCGCACCAGCTGACCCTTCCGTTATCAGACTGTATAAAACAAAACAACGCATACTCGTTCAATTCTCAAAAAATAATTTAGAACAGGACATTATTAAATTTGTTAAGGAAACGGTGGCCCCCAAGGTAAAATATTACGTATATTTCGAAGACCCAATATACGAAGAGTTCAGCGCGATCCTTCAAAAGTATTTTAAAAATTCCCTGATTCATATAGTCAGATGTACAAAAAAACTCATTGACGTCACAACCGATGACGAAATAAATCAATTAATTCAGAATAATCATGAGGGTAAAACCAATCATCGAGGAATCGATGAAACCGAAAAGCGGATTAAGAATACATATTATTGGCCTAACCAACAAAAATCTATTCAAAATTACATTAACAATTGTGACCTATGTCAAGTAACCAAATATGACCGTAGACCCCTGAAACTAGAATATAATATCACTCCTGCAGCAACAAAACCATTCCAAATATTACATATAGATAGTATTACCCTAGAAAACTGTAAATTTCTCACTATTATCGACTCCTTTTCCAAATATGCGCAAGCTTATAAGCTCAACTCAGCACAAGGTATCGAAGTAACAAATAAATTAGTTAAATATTTTACACACCATTGCATTCCAGAACAGGTTGTTTCGGATAATGGTCTAGAATTTAAAAACTCAGTAGTTCAAGAACTACTTAAAACTCACAAAATCGAAATACATTTCGTAAGTTCTCAACACCCAGAATCTAACGGGTTAATTGAACGGTTCCACTCAACCTTAATAGAGCACATTAGGCTACTTAATAACCAAAATGAGTACAAAAACGATCCTATAGAAATTAAGGTAGATTATGCACTTTTGGCTTATAACAACACGATCCACTCAACTACGAATATGAAACCCTACGAAATAGTATCTGGGCACATAGGCGGGAACTCCCCTTTTAACATCGATATCGAAAATCAATTAGTTAATAATTATATTGAAAACCATAAAGAAAAGGTCAAACTTTTATACCAAAAATTAAACGAGGACGTTCAAAAGAAAAAAGAGAGTGTCATTTCCAAAGCTAACGAAAACCGCGAAAAACTTCCCGAAATTCCGGAGAAAATTTTCGTTAAAAATAAACAAAAACAAAGTAAAACGCGTAATAAATATAAACCTCAAACAATCACCGACATTAATGAGGAGCGTAAGACTGCTAAAATTCTTCCAACACATGGTAACACTTGTGAAAAAAATTCACATTTCTAACATTAAAAGACCAAAAAAGAAGGGAAAACCACAAACTCACACCTTAAACACTATTTCAGGTCCCTCGCCCTCGGACAAGGAACAGAGGTCACAAACATAACGGAAAATTTAGGCATTCTCCCGATTAATTTGGGCCCTGCCAGACTTCAGAAGAATGAACACACATTCGCCCACTATTACGACCTGCAACCTTTATATGATGAATACTTAAAATTAAACACTCAATATAATGATCTTAGGTTAAGTTATTCTAATAATAGTATATTTAGTAGAGAATTAGATAATTACAATAAAATCGTAAAATATAGTCAAACGCTAGTACTAAGTAAAATCAATAACATTAAAATTCATAACAGAAACAAAATTTCTAAAAGAGGTTTACTCAACGGGGTTGGTTCAATAGTCAAGAGCTTAACTGGAAATTTGGATGCCTCCGACGGCGAAAAGATATATAGCATTTTAAATCAGATTCAAAACAATGAAAGGAATCTGCATAATCAATTAAAATATCAATATTCCCTTAATCATCAATTGATAAGTAACTTTAACGAAACTATACAAGATATTCAACATAATGAGGTAATGTTAAGAACGAAAATAATACAGCTAAGCCAGTTCATTGAAAATGGTGCTACACATCAGGATGTTCTTTTTGCAAAAGACTTATTTAATCAACTATCTATCCTTTACAATGCAATTCTCAACACTTTACAGGATGTAGAAAATTCAATAACATTTTGTAGATTAAATACATTACATCCAAGCATTATTAAGTCCCACGACTTATTTCTAGAAATTCAGAGAATATCGTCTCATTACGGAATTACCTTGCCTTTTGAAGTAAATTACAAAAATATTTTAGATTTTGAATCCATTCTAAAAATTCACTGTAAAATAGACTCCAACAAAATTACTTACTTCTTATCAATTCCTATTTATTCTGAAATAGAATTTGATCTGTTCTACATGCTACCTATACCAACAAGGCGTGAATCAGAATATTTAACAATAATTCCTAACGCGAAATTTATACTTAAAGCCAAAAATAATAACTTATTTAAGCCTCTATCTGACAAGTGTACCCAAGGCAAATGGTATCATTGTCCAAGTAACATACAAGTCAATTACAGAGCACCGTGTGAAGAAGATATCTTGTTGTACCAAAATTCAAGCCGCTGTCACCTTACCCAGCTAGAAATCAACGAAAATCACATCGAAACCATTCCCGAGATCAATCAATACTTGGCCGTCCTCCCGAAAGAAGAAAACATCGAGGCCCAATGTGAGAAGTCAATCGAAACCAGATCACTAATGGGTATCTTCCTAATCAAGCGAGACTCTTGCAAATTACACTTCAGAGGACAGGAGCTAATTTTCCAGGAAACAAGTTATGGAAAGCCACTAGTTGTCAACTCTATCAGTCTCCAGTCAAGAAACCATTATAACCCAAAGTTCAAAATCGAACTCAAGAAACTGAATCTCAAGGAGCTACCGACAAACACAATAATTCCAATCCAGGAAGAATCAATCAATAACTACCACATTCCAAGCCTCTGGACAGTCATATTGTATATTCTGCTAACAGCTGGTATATCATACCTCTACCTCAGATGGAAAAAGAACAAAACGTCGAGCAGAAATAAAAAGGCTATCAATGAGACCAATGTACCTGTGGTAATAGAATTGGAAAACAAGACGATCAGCCTCCCAGGGGGATGCTTCCTTCTAAGGGGTGGAGGAGTTATAGAGACGATTCTCACGATAATATGTGTAACGGCCGGCTCATATCACCATTCCACGAAGCAGATAGTGGGCCAGCCAGCGATGTCAGCAGTTCCAGCATTCAACATTACAATTAGATTTAAGTCAGTCTGTTTTTAGATCTTCAACTTGTACTTTCGTTTTATACGTTTTATATAAAATAAATTAATTTTTTAAAAGGGTTTTTCGGCAATCAAAACTATTAGTTATATATATATATATATATATATATATATATATATATATATATATATATATATATATATATATATATATATATATATATATATATATATATATATATATATATATATATATATATATATATAATTTCAATTCCATAAAAGATGGTTGCCTTAAAGTGATTTTAGACCTTAAAATACAATACTATAATCCTATAAGTATATATTTATGTTATTTTAGGATGTATGATACAGGCTAAAGTGATAATGGGGTGAATCGATTTTAGAGGAAGGTAACCAACCGTGAAATGAGGTAATTCTACTATCGGTATGTAATAACAAAATTTTAATGTTTCAAAATCAACAAGAACAAGCAACATTTAATTCTTAATAGAATAGGTACCTATCATATCTTGGTATATTAATTTGTCTCGAGTCATATATTTTAAATAGTAGATATATATTTTTAGTACCTTTTTGTGCAATATATGTTATGCAGTTATTTAATTTTTTTCTGTTCATAAAAACAATTCTTAGAAAATAGTACATTTCTTTTTTTTTTTTTTTTTAATTATTGCTGCGATCCGATCTATTTTTTTTTACATTTAAAAATGTGTTTTTCTAGTTTATTTTAGATTATAAAATTACATGTTTGAGCTTATAACACCTTCAGGTATCATAGGAAAGTTACGATATTCCTATTTTAAATTCTTTTCAGTTTTGCGATCATCAACTGTTAACAAACAATTATTGATAAATGCGAATGCGTCCGATTGACAATTTATAAATATTTGCGAAAAAAAAAAGGGATTTAAGAGAATCAGTGAAGATCACAATCAGAAAAATTAAAAAATTTAAAGCTAATTAATTTTTTATATTTTTGTTCTTAGTTTCACTGTTTTTCGACTTATCTTTGTTTAAATTCTGCACTAAACTTTGAGTATATACCTGGCTGTGACTACCATCCTGATTATGACTTATCTACATATTGATGCTCAAGAAACAATACCTCATCTCCAAATTAGCAATTTTACAGGAAACGAAAAAACTAACGAGGTATTCATTTAAGTAGAGTTTTAAGTATCAGTATTAATTTTGGAGATACAAGCTATTGGGAACTGTTGGACATAGGAGTGGATATCAATTTAAAATCTTAAATCAAGTTCTGGCAAAAACGAAGATATGAGGTATTGTTTCTTAAGCGTCGATATATATTTTTTGTTTCATGTACAAACTTACGCAAGCAATCATACCCGAGGAACTACTCTATAAGAAATTTTTTTTATAATTTAATATTGTTATATATATATATATATATATATATATATATATATATATATATATATATATATATATATATATATATATATATATATATATATATATATATATATATATATATATATATATATATATATATATATATATATATTATTGTGATAATAAGGATTGTTGTATTTTTATTTATTTATATAATTTGTAAAAATTTTGAATTGTTTTATTAAACAGTTATAGAATTGAAAATTTTGTGGTTTATTAAAATCTATGAAAATTGGCGCCTTTATTTTAAATTTGTATTTATTTTTTTATTTATGCCCTTGTATACCCAAACTAGCTCATATTTTAATTTACAAGTTTTTACTTACTTTTTATTTTCTTTTACTCTCACTCAGGATGCAGGTTCAATTTTGTTCTTTCTATAGTATAATTTCAAAATTTAAATTCACAAAATCAGTATACATAAAAAAAAAACTAAACACTTCCAGAAAACAATAAAGGAGTTGTTTTTAATTTAATAATTTTTTTTAAAATTTTAACAAATATATTTATAATTTTAACTTAAATTACCCCAACCAAAATTTTATATCTCGAGATTTTACCTTGTTTTCAATCCTTACAGTTGGCCAACCTGTCGTTTCTTAGTTCTCAGCTGTTACCACACTTTAATGTTCAGATATGGCCGCTCCAATTTCCTACTATACTTGTGTAGTTTATTTACTTTATTTTGTGCTTTGTGTCCAACTGGGTTTCTTATAACAAGTACTTACAAAAATTTTTTTCTTTACTTTATTTCTCTGGCTTGAATTCCTATTTTACAACCTTCTATTTACAATAGTTTACTCCTAACCTTTCTTTTCTTAATATTTCTTCTATTTAATTGCATTCCATTTTCCAAAAATTTTAAAAAACTCTCCCCCCTTTCTATCAATAACAACCCACCATCACTCGTTTTCTCTGCTTACTTTTATTTTGTATATAGTAAAATCACCAAATTTCAAAATTGACTAGTTGTGACAAATTATTTTTTTATGTCAAATATTTTTAATTTTGAAAATAAAAACTTTTATATTACCTTTTTGTTGCCTTTTTAATACAATATACTTTTCTTGATACTTTCCTGAGAATTTTCTGTAAATTTGCATGTGTTACGTTCAGTATAAAAATTTTTATCTTTCACATCTCATTTTTTTTTAAATTTTCTTAACAAGTGCCCTATAATTTTAAACAAACTCCTTTCTATATAACTAGAACTAAATAACTACTGATAACAAATCTTTCATATCTAGGTTAACATATCTTTACTCAAAACTAATATTTTTGTTTCTACATTTTGTAGGCTGTCGAAATTGGTTTCACCCCTTTTACCACACTTTCACTGTGTCTTGAGCTACCCCCACTCACACACGAAGCACTGAGTTTCTTCTTTGTCCTAATGGCATGTCTTTGCACATCGATGGATTTCCTGTTTAGTTTTTGATGAAAATATATTTCAACTATGCTGTCACACATACAAAAATCAAGAAATGTTTATGTTTCAACCCCAATATTGGAGAAATAATTATGGCATTGATCTAAACACATTACTGCACCCCTGTTTGGTAAGTTTTATTTCAGTTTATATTCACTTTTACAGACCATGCACTTTTTATGTTTCGTTATGAAAGTTTTAAGATAATTTACAATATTTTCCCTTGTTTATTGATTGTTGCTTTTTTAACTTTTATATAAAGTTCAATTAGATTGACTCTATACTAGATTTTCATAAATTTCCCCTTTTAAAAGTTTATACTATAACAATTGTCTCTTTTATAGGTAAAATCTTTCCCCTGAAATTATGCAACTTTTGATACTACTGGAGTTGATTGGGGTGAATTTTTATATGGGACTACATTGGTGACACCTTTTCGATGGCAGGAAATACACAATAGGTCTCTCGTCAGCTCTGCCAGTGGAGATCCAGGACTTCGACTTGACACCTTTTTCTTGTTTTTTATTTGTTTTTCATTAATTTTTATGTTTAATTTGGCTTTGCAAATACCTTATAACTAACTACATTTTTTTATATGAACAATAAATACTTAATTCTACTACACATATGTTAAAAAACTAAATTAAAATTGTTTTCTGAAATTGTTCATTTTTTAAATGTATGCATGCTACTGTATTTATTAAACCTTTTATTTTTTACTGCACGTTTGCACTCTATTTTTGTACCTCTATTTATCTGCATTTTATTATTCCATTGAAAATAATTAAAAACCTTTTAAAATAATTTATAATATTGCTAAATGTATAATATATATATATATATATATATATATATATATATATATATATATATATATATATATGTATATATATATATAATATATATATATATATATATATATATATATATATATATATATATATATATATATATATATATATATATATATATATATATATATATATATATATATATATATATATATATATATATATATATATATATATATATATATATATATATATATATATATATATATATATACATATATATATATATATATATTGTAAAAAAAAAAATCAAAAAAAATATATTTGTTAATTTTATTTTTTTAATTTAATTATAAAAAACCAATGTCGGTGATAGATATGAAAATAGTAATCTGACCCATATAAAAAAAAAAAAAATAAGGGTTGCCATATGTCACAGTTACAATATATATATATATATATATATATATATAAACCCTATATGTATACACACCCTGAATATCCTGCATGTCATAAAGTGCTTTCTTACGTAATATGATGCAACCCCATTTCCTGCATTAAGTTGTTTATATTATAATAAATATCCTATTTTTGGAAGCTAGCACTTAAGCTGTTAATTAAACTATGGGAACTTCCTTTATTTTTAGATAAACTTAGGGTTAAAGATTAAAACCTTTTAGATAAAGTGTCACCAAATGTTCAATTAGGGAATATTCTAGAAGGGGCCTACGTGACTTCTTAAATGTATTTATTTTTAGAAATAGTATAAATATAAGCTGATAGCGACTTAGAAAGAGAGTGTAATTTCTGATTTCAAACTGTAAAGTCGTCGCTCTGAAACTCTGAAATCTATTGTAAATTTAAACTATTGTAATTATTTTGTTGCGTGAAATAAAGTTTGTTTTTAAAAACCCAATTTTTAATTCGGCCACGTAACAAAATTGGCGCAGTCGCGGTAGGATACGTCACGTTCGCAGAAAATTTGCACTGGACGTTTGAGCCCTAGCTCATTAAGACGTATTAAAAGAATCTCGTTCAAGAAATAACAAAAATTACTGGAGGATTAGGAACACCTGGTGAAGCCCCTGTCCAGTAATCATAAAGAAATCTACATCATCGCTGGAGGATTAGGAGCACCTAGTGGAACCCCTGTCCAGCAAGAACACGAGCGACGACATCTTCTACAACTCCCTAGGAAGAGCAGGAAACGAAATTCATCCCCGTGGAAGGAACACCTGGTGACACCCCTGACGGAGGCCCATGAATTTTCAACTAATTTACCTGTAAGTACTTTGTGTATTATTCTGAAACTGCTCTTTTCTAGACAAATTTAATTCTTTCGAACAAAGATTTTATCAAAATAAAATAAAATAAACATTAAATAAACTATCTAAAATTTTACAAAAATCGTACAAGAAAATTGCTTAAACTAAATAAGTTATAAATATTTAAATATCTATAAAAAACCTTATAAATAAAACTAACTAAATAATAATTTCAATCTTATTTCAAAAATAAATTGAATAATTATATAATAATTATGGCACAAAATCAGCACGAAAGCGAGGAAGTTAACTACATTTACAAACTAAATGAATTATTTTCAATCATTCCTGAATACGAGGGAGATCAAATACTTTTAAATACATTCGTAAATTCATGTAATTCAGCACTTGAACTTGCAGAAGAATACCAAATTCCATTGATAATTTTACATATTAAAAATAAACTTAAAGGTAGAGCTTCGCAACTCATTAATTCAAGAAATCTTAATAGTTGGCCTGAAATTAGGGACCTTTTGTTAACACACTTTGGTGACTCTAGAGATCTTACAAGTCTTATACACGACTTACAAAAACTTAAACAGCTACCAAACGAATCTCCTTTAACATTCGCACATAAAGTAGAATCACATAACGCGAAATTGCATGCTGCAATAAATGGTCAAGAGGATTTAACGCCAGAACAAAAAATAGCACAAGAAGATTTAATCGAACAGATGTGTTTAGACACACTTTTAACCGGGTTAGAACCTAAATTATGTCAAATTATTAGAGCTTCAAATCCGACAACGCGAGGCGAGGCAATATATAGAATAAAAAGAGAACTCCAGTTATCATATCTCGAAACACAAAGATTTTCGCGCTATCAAAATACAAGTCAACCTAAACAAAATAATCGTCCGGTTCAAAGTAGTAACAAACCAACTTGCAACTATTGTAAGAAAGTCGGTCATACAATAGACGTTTGTTACAAAAGACAAAATCAGAATTTAGGACCATTGCATACAAATTCTTTAACTTATAATAATAATAATCGGTTCTCTCCACATAATAATTTTCGAAACTCTAATCAAAATCAAAGACCATCAGTAATACAAACAAATCCAAATTTCCAACGAAATACAAATTATAATCAAAATTTTAGAAACAATTCTCAAAACGAAATACCAAGAAATCACCATTTAAACTCATACGAGAGTCAGGAAATTGCGACTGGCACGTCGACTCAAGTATCTCAGCCCAGTCATTCTCAAAACGTAGAAGCGATCACGGCAACATTACGAGAACTGAATACGGCAGACAGCCACCAGGCATTTCTACATTAAAAAAAATGTTTACGACAAATTCCGAAAATCTGTTTTACATAACTGACCGCACAGACAATTTTAAATTATTAGTCGATACTGGCGCAGGTATTACATTATTTAAACAAAAAACTGTACCACCGGAAAACAAAATTTTTAAGGACGGAAATTTACTGCTACAAGGCATAACTAATCAAGTATTGCATATTACTGATTATACTTATATAAAATTCACAAAAGATAGCGAACCTCTCAAAGTTCATATTTACGATTTAGACATTGAATTTGATGGCATTTTAGGCTTAGACTTCTTAGAAAATATTAAATGCATAGTAGATATAAGAAATAAAAAACTAATCACACCAGAAAAGTCATATGATTTATACAAAGTAGGTCAAGACATCCCGAAAAAAAATAAAAACTAATATACAAAATTCAGAAACTAGTCAAAAAAAAGACCTAAAATGCGGTGTTCAGAAATAATGAACTTAGTGATGTTGATAATACTATAACAATAGAACCTAGAACAGAATGTATTTTCAAATTAAAATGTAATTTAAAAAACACTTCTGCATTTTTAAATAAACAAGATTATGATCTGGTAAAAATTCCTAATGCAATAATTCAAATTAATGATCAAGGTGAATTTCTTACATCGGTAGTAAACTGTAATACAATTACAAAAACTTTAAACCTAAAAAATTTAAAAATTGAACCTATTAATGATATTAAAGAAATTTTTAACTACAATATAAGCCATTCGGGACAATCCTTTTATCGAAATAAACAAATAAAAGAACAATTACGTCTCAATCACCTTAACGAAGAAGAAAAAGTATTAATAGAAGACTTGTGTTTATCATTTGAAGATATATTTTTTCTCGAAGGAGATCAATTAACTTTCACAAATCAAATAAAGCATGAAATAAATACAAGTGACAAAAAACCAATTTTTACAAAATCTTACAGATATCCACATGTTCACAAACAAGAGGTAAAAACACAAATAGGTAAAATGCTTGAACAAGGGATAATACAACCCTCTATTTTTCCATGGTCAAGTCCTGTTTGGGTTGTGCCCAAGAAAATGAACGCATAGTCATTGATTATAGAAAATTGAATGAAAAAACAGTAGGCGACAAGTACCCACTACCCAATATATCAGATTTATTGGATCAATTAGGGAAATGCGAATATTTTACAACATTGGATCTGGCATCGGGATTTCACCAAATAGAAATCGAAAAAAAGGACATTCCGAAAACTGCCTTCTCTGTGGAAAATGGACACTATGAATTCGTCCGAATGCCTTTTGGTTTACGGAACGCACCAGCCAACGAACATATGAGTAGGCTGTAAGAAGTGTTCAATCGTCTCAGAAAATGTAATCTCAAAATTCAACCAGATAAATGCGAATTCCTTAGGAAAGAAGTAGCATATCTTGGTCATGTAATAACAGAAAAAGGTGTAAAACCAAACCCCGATAAAGTAGCAGCAATAGAGATATATCCAGCACCCAAAAACCAGAAAGACATCAAAAGCTTCCTAGGAATTGTTGGGTATTACCGGCGTTTCATTCCGAATTTCGCGAAAATATCTAAACCTCTCACAAGACTACTAAAAAAGACATCGAGTTCAATTTCAACTCTGATTGTATGGATTCCTTCGAAACACTCAAAAAGACATTAATTTCATCTCCAATATTAATCTACCCAAATTTTGAAGAAGAATTCGTTCTAACAGATGCGAGCGCATTTGCTCTAGGATCCGTCTTATCGCAAGGGCCAATTGGAAAGGATCTACCAATAGCTTATGCAAGTAGAATATTGTGCACCACAGAAACTAAGTATTCAGTGATTGAAAGGGAACTATTAGCCATAATCTGGTCAGTCCATCATTTTAGGCCTTATCTCTATGGCAGGCGATTTAAATTAGTCACAGACCACTAACCTGGCTATTCTCAATCAAAGACCCCGGTAGTCGTTTAGCACGTTGGCGCTTAAAACTAGAAGAGTATGATTATGAAATAATCCACAAACCAGGAAAGATAAACTGCAACGCAGACGCCCTCTCAAGAATAAGAATGAACCACATTAAAGAAGCCATACTTTTCAATAACAAAGTTATTGAAGAAGAAGATGAGAATAATGAATCTAACGAAACCAACGAACCAACGCAAAAAGAAATATTTAGAGAATATCAAACCTTTCAAAGAAGACACGAAAATGAATCACTTTTAGACTTCTCAAAAATAAGTTACACTAATGACCAATTATTAGAGCGATCACACAAAAATATTATAATTTTCTTTCAGCAAAACAAATTACAAAAATTGCACGAAGACGTATTAGATGACCTTTTAGATAACAACACGGACATTTCTTGCGAAAAAATAAATATAGTAAATAGCTCTAAAGTTAGAAATCGAGATTATTATATAATAGGCCTTCCCTTCGACAATAAATTAGCTGTCGAACACTTATTTAAATTAATAATGTTAAACAAACATGAATTTGATGCCTCAAAACAATATCATATAGAAAACATTATAGGTATACCTATATTAGAAATATTTTCTTTTATTTTCGCTGACGATGACATAAAATTAATAGTATGTCAGAGTCTTGTAACTATACCAGATGAAGATCAAAAACCTATAATCATAAATCAATACCACGATGGTAAAGCAAATCTGCATAGAGGAATCAATGAAACTATCCGGCGTATAAGAGAAAAATATAATTGGCCGAATCTCACAAAAGACGTAGAAAATTATGTTAAAAGTTGCGAAACTTGCGCAAAGACTAAAGTTATACGAAAAAGCCTTACACAACCATTGGTAATTACTGAAACACCTTAAACCGTATTTGAACGTATCAATATAGACATATTGGAAATACTTACTAGAAATTATTTACTCACTGTTAGAGATGAACTAACTAAATTTACTCAAGCTTACCCTGTAGAAAATAAATCTGCCAAGAATGTAGTAAATACCCTTTTTTAATCAACTATATATCTTTGCTTACTATATAATATTAAATTAACATTTTCTTCTGTAGGACATCCACAGTCAAACGGATCTCTCGAAAGATTTCACTCAACCCTACTCGAAATGATTAGAACGCACAAAACAAGCAATCCAAATGAACATCCATTAACAATAACCCCTTATGCGGTAATTTGTTATAATAATTCACTTAACAGTACACACGGTTTCACACCGTATGAACTAATTTTTGGACATACGTCCAGTCGTCCACCAGAAACATACAATCAAAAGGATCTTATAACTAAATATATTCGTGACTTAAATAATAAAATTTCATACTATTATAAGATAGCTAGAAATAGAATAATAGAAAATAAAGAAAAAGCCAAGGAACGTTTCGACAAAAACGTAACAGAAAAAAGATACAATTTCGAGATTGGACAAGTCTATCCAAAAGAATCCCAAATAAAAAATAAATTAGGTAATAAGTTCTTAGGACCTTTTGTTATTAAACAAATATTTGATAATAACTGCTACATAATCGAAAACGAAAAATATTCTACAAAAGTAAATTTTGATCGCTTAAAGCCATGTTTTAGTAAACAAGATAATAACTAAAACTTTTCTCTCCTTTCAGAGCGTCGATCCTGACGACCATAAAATGCTGGTACGACTTAAAACCATTGAACAACACGATTGGTGTACATTATCACCCAGAACACAACGTAAAAATTTGCAACGAAAAATGGACTCCCTTAGTATATAAAGATATTTCTGTTCTACGAAAAACATTTGAACATACTGATTCGCTAATGAATTCTTTAACTTCCAAAATACGACCAAAATCGACTAAACTACTGAATTTTTATACGGATATTAAGCCTCATATAGCCATTCTAACACAAATTCGCGAGTCTATAGAAAATAAATTCGACGAAATCAGATTAGATGTAAATAAAGAACAAACGAATAACAGACGGAAGCACGGTATCATTAATGTATTAGGAACACTTTTTAAATCAATCACGGGAAACCTTGATGCCTCAGATGGCGAATACTATGAAAATTGTATAAACAAATTCAAAACTGACGAAAATAAATTTGAAAATCTTTTGAAAAATCAAATATTAGTTACAACTTCTACTATTAAAAACTTCAACTATACAATTCGTAAATTACAAGTCGACGAAAAGATATTTAACGAAAATATAAGATCAATAGAGAAAACCATTCAAGAAATTAACGATAATCAAATATACTATGCTGTTAAGTTAAAAGTAATCGAAATGTGAGAAACTTTACTTGAAATCTATACAATGATTGAATCACAATTAGACGAAGTTCTGAATTCCATTACTTTTGCCAGATTGAAAATTATTCATCCTTCTGTAATAGAACCAAGAGACCTTATGTCACAATTATCAAAAATATCTCAGTCTTTGCAAAAGAATAATTTACCTCTAGTGCCAACCTCTCAAAATATAGGAAAGTATTTCGATATTATAGAATTACAAGCATATCAAACATACGATCATTTAGTATTTGTATTAAAAATTCCTATTGTGGAACCAACATCTTATAATTTATTTCACTTATACTCGACACCAATTTTAGATAAAAGAACTAAATTATTTCATATATTGCTAACATCTCAAAAGTATATAGCAGTTTCAGATGATACCCAAAAGTACACTTTTTTAAATAATTTAAACGAATGTAAATTGTTAGACTCTGAACAAAAATTATGTTCAAATATTATTACATATACTATAGACAGCACAGCCCCATGCGAAGTTAAACTTATCAAAAGCCCAAATAAACTTCCAGATAATTGTCAAATTTCTGTAATCTATTCAGATGATTACAATGAACAATTAATAATGGTTAATAGTAGTTACTCAAGAGCTACCTGTAGTTATTAGTTGTCCAGATTCAAAAACTGAATCCCACTTGATTAAACAAAATGCAATCTTATTCACTAGCCCCTACATGTACTAGTTATATAGGTTCAACTAGAGTTCAAGCAAGTAGTAGATCTTCTGAAATTATAAGAACATTTGAAATACCAAAAATTCCTTTTAATTGTTGTGATCATCTCCCTGAGCAATCACAATTGCCAAAGCTTGAACCTTTAAAAATAAATAAGTTAGATCTCGATGAACTTAACATTGCAGAACACAAGCTTAATCGATATAACAAACAATTAGATGACTTAATAAATGAACCTTTTGCTGTTAAACATACTTCATGGTTTACGTATTCTATAATTGCAGTAATATTTAGTCTTGTCCTATTGTATTTTATATGTAAATGTAAAAAATTTAGACGTGTAAAATTAGGAATTATTAGTGGAAACAATAACCCATCAAGACCTCCAGACCAACCTGCGAAACCATTGTTGCTCAACAGAATTAGAGACATGCTACCTCAAAGAAGACAATCTCTAAGAAGAATGAGAAGCCCGCAGCTCGAAGAAGAAAACGAGTTAACTGAACTAAACTTAAATTTAAAAACTACTGCCTGTTATTTTGTATATTTAATGCTGTTGTATCTCATAATCTGTTAAATTTTGTGCACTGTATAGCACAAAATTTATTATTAGGGGGAGTATTGTTACACCCTGAATATCCTGCATGTCATAAAGTGCTTTCTCACGTAATATGATGCAACACCATTTCCTGCATGAAGTTGTTTATATTATAAACATCCTATTTTTGGAAGCTAGCACTTAAGCTGTTAATTAAACTATGGGAACTTCCTTTATTTTTAGATAAACTTAGGGTTAAAGATTAAAACCTTTTAGATAAAGTGTCACCAAATGTTCAATTAGGGAATATTCTAGAAGGGGCCTATGTGATTTCTTAAATGTATTTATTTTTAGAAATAGTATAAATATAAGCTGATAGCGACTTAGAAAGAGAGTGTAATTTCTGATTTCAAACTGTAAAGTCGTCGCTCTGAAACTCTGAAATCTATTGTAAATTTAAACTATTGTAATTATTTTGTTGCGTGAAATAAATTTGTTTTTAAAAACCCAATTTTTAATTCGGCCACGTAACATGTATGCCCCTGTGTACATACATAACTGTATCCTAAATGACATATCTACAAAAAAAAGGTAAAAATGTATGGTAAACCAATAAATGTTAACCACAAAAATAAAGATTAACTTCCTTTGTCTTTCAAAACTAACTACTAAAACTTAAACATGATAAAAGTTGAAAATTTGTACATGTGATAAAAAAAAGGTATCTTGAAAAATGATGGTCATAAAAAAAAATGTTCAGAATCACTGAATGCGACGGAAACCGTCCAAAAATCTTCAAAAAAAAAAAAAAAACTTGTAATCGTTTACATTCAGTGTTATACAGTAAAAGCCAATGAATTCCGAAGTCACTGGTAAAAAAAAGAAAAAAGAAGAAGAGAAGAAGAAGCCCTAAAATAATTTAAAAAAATAATACTGTTAAAAAAAATTGGAACATATTCACTCAAGGGCGAAGGGCGGCTTAATTAGTGGCGCAGGTATCAGAACCGGTGGGATATTTTGCTGTATCCTAATAAAATGGAGAACAAGGGTTGAATGCGAACACGAGGCTCAACAAAAAAAACTACTTACAATCAAGATGTGCTGCAGAAACCGACACAAGTCGAAAATTATGATTTTCACACAAAACAAAATCACAACTTTAAATAGTGAACTACGAATCAATCCCAAATAATTGGGGTACACAAAACTGCACTTTAATTTTTCAAATACTTCACAAAGCAACAATCTCGAAACCAATACTTTTCCTGAACAAATTTCAATCGGAGTTTTGTTGTTTCCCACTCGAGAAGATACTATAGCCCAGGCGGGAAAAATATGTGCGAAGGAAACAAGATATCTGCACAGCAAATTTATAACAGTAATTAGAAAATTTAAGAATACCGCTGAACATTAAATAAACAAGAAAAATAGTTACCCATGAAAATTATTTAAGTCTGGCATTTTAAATTTAATAAGATTTACGCGCAGTCGCAATAAAGTAAGTTACAAAGAAGGTGTGCCAATAGTGGAAATGCAAATAACCAAAGTGAATTTCGATGAATGGAAAAATAATAAATGACAGATGTTATATATCGATAAGAAATAAGCATAATGTTAATTTAGAATTTAATCTCATTTTTTCCAAGTAAATTCGATTTTATTAAAACAATAACTTGTACATTCTATATCAAGGTGAAGGTCACGCATTTCACATTTTACAGCTGATTTGTATTTGTCTTTATCAAATGAAAATTGACAGTATGCGGACCGGCGAATAGAATAAAATGCAGTACAATGCCGATTGGTAACCAACAATAAGTATATGTAGTTAAAATGTCCATAATACTTAATAATACTTATAAACATGATGTCATGAGTTAATTAGATTGTGAAAATCAAACATGTTTATTTTGTGTTTATTTGTAAAATGGATTTTCATCAAGTAAAGGTGGAATCAATCAACTATTAATAATACTTAACTGTTACGGAATTGGATGATTTAATTAAAGGTGAGTTATTTTATTTATTAAACAGATTCATAGTTACTTGCATTCAAAGACAAATTAACTTAAGGTTTATGTTTAAACAAATAATTATTTTAGGTGTGCTACGAGGGCGTCGTAAAAAGTTATTGACATAACCACCACCGAAATATGAACAACATTGCATAAGAAAATGCAGTCATAAAACAGAAATTAAGGTAAGCTATATTGATAGAGATTTCTTTCGATTTTTAACTAATGATGTTTATTTATTTCAGCATTAACTGATGGAGGATTAGTATACTCGGACTTTATTAAAGATAAAATTTAAACTACATATATCATATATGATTTGAAATGAATAAAAGTTTATTTACCTGATTGATTAAAGTTATTTACTATGATTAAATATTATATAATCAACAAAAATGAACCTAAAACTAAAAAACTAATAATGAAACCATTTATTCACATCTGTTTACAAAAGGCGAAAGTAACAGTTTCTATCAGTTTATCAAAGTGGGGTAGGTTGCTTGTATATAACACAATTACTTACCCTCACTTTAATTGCTGTGCAATTTTGTTATTAGCATGTAACAAAAACGATTAAGCAGATTGTGATTGTTACAAAACAAGTGTACAATAATAATACTAAATTGTCATATGTATACAACAATCAAAAATATGACGAGGCCGTTAAATTAGTTATCGGTTGAGCATAATCTTAATAAGGCAAATACAGTTTAACTTATAAAATAATGAATCGGTATCTATTTTTTAAAAGGAAACTTTACGATGCAAAATATTAGAAAAAGGTCAATACTGAATTTGCAAATGAAACAATTTTGCACGGCACATTATTTTTTGAGAGTGTTCCCCTATTTAATGATCCACCCTGTCACATTAAAGAAGCAACTAGTTTAAATATATTTAATGGAGAAATATATAAATATTTATGTGATACTGCATAGTATTGTACATTTCATATTATGTCTGTGCTGTAAAATAGCTTATGCTGAATAAAGATTTTAAACATATTATTATTTACTGTCAGAAACAATTCAAATAATTGTTGTGGATCATTCACTTTAAGGACCAAGCACTTTCTTATTGCTGAGGGATCAATATAACATAGTCTGCACGAGGTCTTAAAGTATTTTATCTATTTTAAGACCTCCAGTTACTCCAAACTAAACTTATTTTGTATTACCTGTCAAAATCATCTTGTTCCGTTTTTATTTCAATTTCTCCATTGTCACATGACAAAATCTTCTGGTCTTCCATTTCTATACAATTTTCGTTTTCAATATCGTCCTCATTTTCTCTTTCCCAATTAAATTCATCTTCTCTTTTAATTATATTAACCGTATTATGATCTTCCTCAAGGGCCAATATATTTTTTTGAAGTAAATTTCTGATCCTCCATAAAGTTTTCACATTTAAGTTCAACCTCATTTTCTACTTCTTCACAGACTGCATCTTCTATTTTAACTATATCAACTGTTTTATTTTCCTTACTCATCGACATATTCCTTGAAGTAAACTCAGGTATACTATTAAATTCCTGATCTTCCGTAAAATTTTCGTACTTAAGTTCGATATCATTTTCTCTTATGTCACAGACTGTATCTTCTATTTTAATCACACTAACCTCATTACCATCTTCTTTACACATATCTTCTGATGTAAACTTTAGTACATCGTTTAGTGTTATTACATTTCTATTATTTACGCCTGTAGCTTTGCAATATTTCTCTATCTTTTCTTCTACAGCAAAACAATTTATTATAAAACTGTAATAATTCTGCAGAGATCCATTGCAGGATGCACAAATGACAGGTTTCTTGATGGCACTTAAATCCTAGAAAAAAATTAATATTTTAAATTTTATTTATGAATTTCTATTTTAACACATTGACTGCTATATGGGTTAGGACATATTTTACGCCAGGTGCCATCCGGTATTAACAAGTAAAAAAAAACTCACCCCAGGCCATGAATGCCACTTCACAATAAACTATGATTAGTTACCATGTATACACACTTTTTGAAAAAAACAATTTTTTTTAGCTGTAAAAAAACACCAAAAAAAGTACTTATGTGCACAACTGAATAACTGCAATTGTTTTATTAGGTTTGTTTGTGGAGCAGTTTCCAACCATTTGCAACTATCAGAGGCATGCACACATCGTTGTAGAGATGTGCTCGTTCAATCAAAACATTTTATAATGCAGAACTGCCGTAATAATAGCATATCTAGTTATGAAATTATCACAATTCTTCTCAATGAACAAAGCTATTATTATGCTTTGATTAGTTTTCTTATGTTCATTAGTATAAAAAATACATGAAATAATTCAGGGTATGTGCAGTCTTTAAAATTTTCAATATTATACATTTTCAAAACCGATTTATCGAATTTATTTTTTTTTCCAAAAATTGGTGTATTGCAGACCACATAGTACACCACCTTGATCTGTTTATATAGGTAAAATTATGCTAGATCGCATAGCTGGCGTTAATATCCCAATATGTGACTCTTATAGGCTGATATGACGGTACGGGGCAAATATGATACTCAGACTTATAGACCGAGTTGGTGCCATGGACAAGTAAATTCTTGGTCTTAGACCAAATAGATTATTTTTTTTAATTTAAATTTAATTTAATTAATTTACATTTAATTTAATTTATAAACCGAGATGGCAATCAGCGTGTTAAGGTGAGTCATAACCAAATTTTTTTGTATTACCTCATCAATAAAATCACAGAATGCAAAAAGTTCGATATTTGACTAAACTTCATAAACAATTCTGGTTGTGCGTGTCACACCAATTTCCCTAATAGTTTTTTAGGTTAGAAACTAATTTGGTCAGTTAGTAAATTGTATCAAAATTAATATAATTTTTGTATCAGCATATACAATATGTACATACCAATTCCGGAAGACATTTCTCTAACATATTTTTTACAATGACCCCTTCTTCCTCATTATCTAGTGATGTGCAATAACAACTTTCTACTAGATTCATACAAAAATTGCATATGGTATAAGCTTCAGAAATAATATTTTCATTCTCTTTTTTGCTCAGACACATATATTTTGGATCCACTTTGGCATTATTCGCATTTTTTACTATATAATCTCGTGTGTAAAAACATACCGATTTAAAATCAAACATGTTTTTTAAGGTTTCTGCACATTTGGAACATATTATAGGTTCTTCAGTTATAGACAGATTCTAAAACAAAAATAAAAGCAAAATCTGGAAAAAACAATGAAAATGGCATCTGGGATGGCAGTTCATTTAACATTTTTTATAGCATTTTAACACTTTTGTTAGTAATTAACTTGAACACCTACCACATTTAACAGAAGCATATCCAACATTTTCCCCGTCATCTCTTCTAAAGCTTGAAAAATGTAACATGTTTTAAAGCAAAATCTGCATATTTTTTCTCCGTATTTCATATTTAGAAACTTGTCTCTGATAATAAAAAGAAAACGGTTAATTGAGGTTAAGCCACAGAACAACAACACAGACTAAATATCTGTGACAACAATGTACCACCATAAAGCACAGAATAGAAACAAGAAAGGCAAATCAATAGTGGAGGATAAAAGCAGCTTTGACGTTTCTTATCTTACAGCGCCATCTAATTCGATGTTCGGTGGCAAGAATTAAATAAATAATTTAGTTTATGCATAGATCATTCTCTAATAACAAATTATGCATTAATAAGGGCCGGCTTTTCCATTTCCTGTACATTTATTTAATTAATAAATTCCGAGGAAACAGTTACTAAGATATTATTAATTACTGTTTCCATGGAATTTATCTACTAAATAAATGTAACACGAAATGGAAAACCAATCCTGAAAATGTAAATGGCAAAACAACTTAAAAAATGTGTCTTCGTCTTTTAATATATAATTTCAAAATAAAAGCAGAAGGGAAAATAAACAGCATTTTAGTTAATATTATTTATTGCCGAATCACATTGTAGCAATTACATCATTAATATTGTTACAGCTAGATGACAAATATTCTAACAAACTGAAATTGAAATATATTAATAAACTTTAGTCCAACGAACTACTAAACGACTATTTATTTTAAAACAAGTATTACAATATTAAATATGTAGATATTCTTTTGATATCACTCGGTAAAATTGAAACGGTTGGTAGGCTTTTTAAATGTAACTAAATAATTTATCACTAAAAACAGTAGCATCAAAAGTCAATAATGAATTTCATAATTCTAACAAGACAAAAATTATCATTTGCTTTTCAGGTATATAAAAAAAGAAAATAATTGATTCAAAGAGAAAAATCAATTCTAATAGTAAAGAAATAAATCATAAAAACATAACATTTTTTCTAAGACAGTTCGAAAAATAAATATATATACTTCCTGTCAAAAAAAAAGTAATATTCTAAATTATTTCATTACTGTGTGTAGACTAGCTGTACTGGTCTAATGTCAAACAATTAAAAAACCAAAAATCATAAAATGAATAGAAAATATAACAAAATTAAATTATAAATAAATTTCTTATAGAGTAGTTCCTCGGGTATGATTGCTTGCGTAAGTTTGTATATGAAACAAAAAATATATATCGACGCTTAAGAAACAATACCTCATATCTTCATTTTTGCCAGAACTTGATTTAAGATTTTAAATTGATATCCACTCCTATGTCCAACAGTTCCCAATAACTTGTATCTCCAAAATTAATACTGATACTTAAAACTCTACTTAAATGAATACCTCGTTCGTTTTTTCGTTTCCTGTAAAATTGCTAATTTGGAGATGAGGTATTGTTTCTTGAGCATCAATATGTAGATTAGTCATAATCAGGATGGTAGTCACAGCCAGGTATATACTCAAAGTTTAGTGCAGAATTTAAACAAAGATAAGTCGAAAAACAGTGAAACTAAGAACAAAAATATAAAAAATTAATTAGCTTTAAATTTTTTAATTTTTCTGATTGTGATCTTCACTGATTCTCTTAAATCCCTTTTTTTTTCGCAAATATTGTCAAATAAATTGTCAATCGGACGCATTTGCATTTATCAATAATTGTTTGTTGACAGTTGCTGATCGCAAAACTGAAAAGAATTTAAAATAGGAATATCGTAACTTTCCTATGATACCTGAAACTGTTATAAGCTCAAACATGTAATTTTATAATCTAAAATAAACTAGAAAAACACATTTTTAAATGTTAAAAAAATAATCGGAAAAACCCCGCAAAAAAAAAAAAAAAAAAAAAAAAATTTTTTTTTTTTTTATTTTTTTTTTTTTTAAAAAAAAAAAAATTAAAAAAAAACATATATTGCTTAAGAAATACCTAAAATGCCCACAAAAAGGTACTAAAAACATATATCTACTATTTAAAATATATGACTCGAGACAAATTAATATACCAAGATATGATAGGTACCTACTCTATTAAGAATTAAATGTTGCTAGTTCTTGTTGATTTTGAAACATTAAAATTTTGTTATTACATATCGATAGTAGAATTACCTCATTTCATGTTTGGTTACCTTCCTCTAAAATCGATTCACCCCATTATCACTTTAGCATGTATCATACATCCTAAAACAACATAAATATATACTTATAGGATTATAGTATTGTATTTTAAGGTCTAAAATCACTTTAAGGCAACCATCTTTAATGGAATTGAAATTAGTGCAGGCGTCAGACTGTGCTACACCATGCAAGCATATTTAAACAAAAAATAATAATAATAATAATAATAAGGTTAATCACCTGATTTGACAAATACAAAATAATCCCATTTGGTTCAGCGTACTTGTAACAATAGAATATCTCATCATAGTTATTGACCGGCACAGTTGCCTGCAGTTGATTTTGTCTATCGATAAATTATGTGGAGAAGTGGGTCTTTTCATTATAGTTGTTTATTTTATAAAGATGGCAAAAAAATATTTTTTATTTAAAAACTGAGATAAAATTACATTATGAAAAAAATTAATACCTACATAATGAGAATATGCCTTGATCAAATCAGGATGATCACTTTACCCAGTGTGGCAAATATAATACACACAAATCTTTGTCTGTATAATAATATAAAAATAAATATAAATCAAACATAAGTTTGTCTTTATAATAGTAAATCGACTAGTTTCACATGATAGATATACTAATGGACTTTGCAACTAGTCGCAGGCGAGTTTGTATAAAATATACATTTTTAACATAATATATTGACAATACACATACTACGGATCAATTTTAGGAATATTAAAATATATTATTTTATCTACATATGTATAAATTAAGTTAAATAGAATATTTTATTTATTATATAAATACTGCATGTATTTCTTCGTTAAACAAATTACCACAGAGTTTCATGTATAAAAAATATTACAACTTACCCCATAAGTACAGATAAAAGACAAATCCAGAATTGAAAGGTTCCTGACCTTCACGACCTAAAATATTTAAAAGACAATTTCGATTAGAATTCATCATATATCAAGGAAATTATTTAAGTCAGCGACTACAGTGTACCTTAATCACTGATTTTCCAAAAATTAATAATAATAAAACCGAGTCTAAAATTAAAACCTAACAGACGAACTGAAGGTTTTGTGGAATTTAGACCTTTTTAAATTACATAAATAAAACATCAATAGGTACCATAAAAATATTTTTACTTACGATATAATAAACACTTTATTTAGTATAAACTGCGAGTTTATATAAATATAAAATTTCACAAATATCTCAAACAAATCTCTTTAAAATGGCTTCTGATAAACTGTCAAATGTCTAATTTAATTAATATTATTTTGTGATTGGTTCTGCTATCACATGATCGCCACCTCGTCTGTGATTGGTGATTGATATCTGCTGTATTTTGCCACCGAATTTAGAGTACCGGATAGGCTCCAAATATTTTCAAGGTTTATTTAACAGGAAAAATTATGATTTTGTCTTCATTTTTTTTTAAATAACGCCATTTATTGTTAAAACTGTTAAAAGTTAACTTATGATCTAATTTTAATACTATTTGTTGTCTATTAAGAAATTTATTTAATGCCTATGGAAACGCACTCCATCTGTGATGTTGCGAGGTCTGTAGAACAAGTCGCATACCCCTGCCACAAAGTAGATGGTACTAAAAGAACCAGTGCTGCCAATGGCATCAATTTCAATTGTCCCTTCGGCCATAAAGGTTCATTTACAACCAATTCGGTACTAGCACATTCTGCTGGTCGATTGCAAATTGGGTTTTAAGCATATTTGGTTGAGTGTATTTGTTTACAATAAAATTTTAAGTCGGCACGACCTTGAATTGTACTTCAGGTTTGAATTATATGCTTGCAAATCACAAATATTCGCTTAAATGAGGACTAACGTTTTCAGGCTCACCAGTTGGCACCACAGGTCGAGTAAGATCGTGTCAAAAATTATTGTTAGGCGCGGGAAAAGTTTATAGTGTTTTATTATAACTATTTTGTACACCAGCAAATAAAAAACTTTGTCAATTGTGCCTCAGTGTTGTGCAGTTCCATTTTGGTCGGAAACAAAAGGCGGACATATGCTTTAGCCTAAAACAGTGGTTGATAGAGATAACTTTACTCCTTCGAAACATTTGTGTGTTTGTAAAAAACATTTTAATCCTGACGATTATGCGTTACCAAAAGAGTCTACTGCAGAAAATCGTGAGTAATCATGTACATTCGTTGTTTTCATCATGCTCATTTATGATATAACCTAACTTTAATGACATAAGACACTTCTGATAAGTACAATAATTTCCCTACTGAGCAAGTAAATTATTACTTCCCCCTTCTGCCATCATTGTGTTAAATGTTTTTCAGCTAATTATAAAAATCACTAAAAACTAGCGTTAAAAAGCCCTAGTAAACATTAACATTCAGTGACATTGACCTTTCCGTATAATAGCATCTCTCGTGGTGAATTCAAACACGTTAGCCCTCATTGTTATGAGTTATGACACAATGGAAAAGGTAATTTAAATGACCCAATTTATGCACCTAATACTGACCGCGACATCTATAGTTGCCATTCGTAAAAATATGTATATATGAATATTATATTGGCAACACTAAAAATCATAAAGTCCATACATATGCGCATTTTATAAAATCGAATTGTAACCTGTTAACTGTCAATTTATTCTCATTTAAAATTCTTAAAATGGAAAACAATAATTTAGGAGAGCTTACCAAAGGCATTTATTTTATAATAAATGCCAAAGGGGTTATGAACAAAAATATTACAATTCAGAGTAAATACTTTAGTTAATGTAAGATGGCGTCGGTGTAGATAGTATTACCATAGGTTAGAGGGAATCAGTTGTTTCACAAAGCGTCGGAACCTTTCATCTTTTGAGTCCCAGTTTTGTTTTTTATATAACTTGCGCATATCTACTGTGAATATGTTAATGAGTCTGTTCACATTTTTTTTTAATTATATATGTATAGTAGTTTGTTTTATTAGATTGGCTACACTGGTAGCACTGCGCTTATGTTACTGTCAATAATATAGATTGCAGTAAAAAAAATAATTAAGAAAGGAGTAGTCTTGTCTTAAACATTGAAAGTTGATGTACTAATTTTTATGAGTTATCTTACTACCCATTCATTCTGTTGCTTGTAAAAATAAAGTTAAGTTGCTTAGTTGTGGTGCACAGTTTATTAATGGCTAAACAGGTTATGGGCCCAGAAGTTGCCTATTAATGTAAGAATCATTAATAGTAGTGTGCGAATACCGGTCCTCGGTCTCCCCCCACTACTTGATCTTGACCTTGACCTCTCATGACCCCGCCCCCACCACTTGGCCTTGACCTTGACATTCCATAGCCCCGCACCCCGCCGCTTGGCCTTGACAGTCCACGGCGCCCTCTCCCCCCACCACTTGGCCTTGACCGTGACATTCCATGACCCCGCCGCTTGATCTTAACATTCAATAGTGCCCGATCTCCCCCCTACCACTTAGCCTTGACCTTGGCATTCCATACCCCCACCACTTAGCCCTGTCCTTGGCATTCCATACCCCCCACTACGTGGGCTTGAGAAGACCACACATAGCGACAGATGTTAACCTTGACATTCCACCCACTTCCAATTTCCCTCCTCTCTCATGTGGGTGATCTGTCACCAGATGTTTTCAAGGTCTTGTGTTTAATATAAGAGTGCGAGGAGGTAGGACAGAGTCATACGTACCGGGAACTCTGAAGGTAGTGTTTGTAATAATACGAAACACTGTATTTTAAAAAATGTATTTGTGTAGTGGTTGTTGTAAAATCTTTACCAGAGAGGATAATTTGCGTAGACACATGAGAGAATCGCGCAAGTATCGCGAAGAACCTCCACGCAAAAGATGCAAAACAGATGCTGGGCCATCAACTTCAAATAGTACATTGGTATGCAGCTGCTGTAATAAAGTCGTATTACAAAATGCCCGATCTTCTCACTGGAGAACTTTACAACACCGGACAAACTCATGTATTGATGTTATACCGGGTGTACAATTAGTGCAAAGTGCTTTTAAATGTAGAATAGCAAGTTACAGAGTATCCAGTGAACATCGACATATAGACTATAATATGTTCTTTTCATCCATAAAAAATAAAGTTATTGGAGGAGGTCATAAAAGTACATAAAACAGTAAAGGTTAACATGGAATTATTTGTAAGATATATAATCCAAACCCAAGACTTGTGCGATACAAAAAATTTTAATACATCAAACAAAATTATTAGCAGCTCTTCAGATTTGCAAAACGTATTTGATATGTTTGTAGATCTTATGATAACACAAGCATCAGAATTTCAAGAGCGTGATTCAGGTATATATTTCTTTGTAAACAAAACTAAATATAGTTCAAATAATATCTTTATTTCAGGATGGGCTCTTGAAAGGATTTTATATGTTGAAGTTAACGTGAACAAGTTTAGTGCTGTTGGGGGATCTTCATATATAAAACTCCCAAAATTCATAGAGAATAAAAATGCTGTTGTGAACGTCCATAACCAGGATCGATGTTGTTTTGCATGGGCGGTGACATCGGCACTGTATCCGGTAAGGGGCAAGACATCAGAGATATCATCTTATCCGCACTATTCTACGGTGTTAGATGTAACAGGTATGGAGTTTCCAGTGAAATTACGAGACATTCCAAAATTTGAAGATAGAAATAATATTTCAATTAACGTTTACGGTTTATTGAAAATAACAAAATAATGTACTATGTTGTGGGACCTTTACACTATTCTCAGAGAAAAATGCACATACACATAAACTTGTTGTTAATAACAAGTGATTTTGGTAACAACCACTATTGCTGGATTAAGGATTTGTCAAAATTAGTTTCATCCCAGATATCTAATAGAGTCAACATAAAAAGTATTTTTGTGATGGATGCTTCTTATATTTTTCTAATGAACGGTTGCTAATGCGACATCAACAGAACGATTGTAATCATATCTACACTGTAACACCTTCAACACAAGTTCACAAAGATAAATGTGGAGTATACGTACCGGAGAATATATTAAAATTCGAAAATTACGAAAAACAAATAGAAGTCCCTTTTGTAGTTTACGTGGATTTTGAATCTGTTTTAAGACCTATAGATACGTGTGAGCCGAATCCTGAAAATTCATACACAAATAGAACTGTTAAACATGAGCCTTATTCATTCGCATACTTAATAAAATGTTCATTTGATGATTCCGTTTCTAAATTTGAACTTTACCGAGGAGCTGATGCTGCTACCGTGTTTGTAAAAAAAATTGAGAACGACTTGGCTGATATTTATAAAAAATATTTAAAACCTATTATTCCTATGAATCGCTTTTCTCGAGAAGAGGAAGAGGAATTTTTGAATGCAACTGTTTGTGGTATTTGCGAAGAACCATTTAATGAGGGTGACCAAAAGGTAAAAGATCACTGTCACTTAACTGGTAAAGGAAGATTTGCAGCACACTCGACGTGTAATCTAAATTATAAAATTCCAAGTTTCGTACCAATTATATTCCATAATATGAGTGGCTATGATTGTCACCTTTTTATAAAAGAGTTATTCTCTGAAAAAAATTCAGTGGATGTTATAGCACAGAGTAAAGAAAAATACATATCTTTTACTAAATATTTACATGTTGACGATTATACTGATAAAAGTGGTGTCCAGAAAAAAAAATATTTGAAAATGCGTTTTATAGATAGTTTTAAATTTATGGCAACTTCGTTGCAAAATTTGGGTGAAAATTTAAAATCAGATCTTTTTTTGTGAAACGAAAAAATATTTTCCAGATGAATCAAAATTTAGTTTAAAGCGTCAAAAAGGAGTATTCCCTTATAGTTTTGTAGATAGTTTGGCTAAACTAAATTCTGAAAATTTACCATCGAAAGATGAATTTTATGATAATTTAAATGAGGAGCACATATCGAATGCAGATTATGAAAGAGCTCAGGAGGTCTGGAATCTATTTGGGTGTCATAGCCTGGGTGAATATTCAGATATTTACCTAAAATCTGATGTGCTCCTCTTGTGTGATGTGTTTCAAAATTTTAGAAAAATTTATTTAGAAAAATATAAATTGGACCCAGCACAATATTTTACTGCTCCTGGTTTAGCCTGGGATGCTATGCTAAAGTTAACAAAGATTAAATTGGAATTATTGACAGATGTAGATATGATTCATATGCTAAAAAAGGGAATTCGTGGAGGTATTAGCCAGTGTTCCGAAAGGAAGCATATTGCAAACAATATTTTTCTGCCTAATTATAATCCTGATGAGCCTTCATCATTCATTACGTATTTAGACGCTACAAATCTATATGGTCATTGCATGTCACAGTCTTTACCAACAGGAGGATTTGTGTGGTTGTCTGAATACGAAATGGCAAATTTGGACATAATGCAGATTCCAGAAGAAAGCCCCATAGGTTATATTTTAGAAGTAGACGTATATTATCCACCCGATTTGCATGATGTACACTCAGATTTACCATTTTTAGTTGAAACCATAGTTCCACCAAGTTCCAAATCAAAGTTATCAAAATTAATCCCAAATTTGAACGATAAAATTAAATACGTGGTGCATTATAAGAATTTGCAGCAGGCTATAAGAAATGGTCTTATTTTAAAAAAAATTCACCGAGTATTAAAATTCAATCAGTCACGTTGGTTGAAAAAATATATAGATTTAAACACAGAAATGAGAAACAAAGCTAAAAATAAATTTGAGAAAGATTTTTACAAATTAATGAATAATGCTGTTTTTGGCAAAACACTCGAAAACGTGGATAATAGAACGGATATACGATTAATAACTCATTGGGAAAAAATTGGTAAAAAGATAGGTGCTTGTGCATTAATAGCTCGACCAAATTTTAAAAATTGCTCAATTTTCTCTGAGAATTTTGTTGCAATTCATATGGGGAAACTTACAGTTACATATAATAAACCAGTTTATATAGGGTTTTCTATTTTAGAATTGTCAAAAACAGTATTGTACGACTTCTTTTATGATGTTATTAAGAAAAAGTTTGGTCAAAATGCTTCTTTACTGTACACAGACACAGATTCTTTAATTATTAAAATTTACACAGACAATTTTTATAACTTTATAATAGAAAATGGCGATAAATTTGACACATCGAATTATAAGCTGGGAAATAAATTTAATGTTCCTGTTAGTCAATCAGTCCTAGGTAGGATGAAGGACGAGTTTGCAGCAGATCCTCTTATATGTTTTTATGGGACAGGTGCGAAGGCATATTACGTAAAATCTCTTGAACATGAATTGAAAAAGGCGAAAGGCGTAAAAAAGAGTGTTATTAAGAAACATAAAACTTTGGACGATTATAGAAAAATTGTGGAGAAAGGAGGTTTGGTGTTTAGAAAAATGAGTACCTTTACCACAGATTTACATAATATGTACACGGAGATCAGAAACAAAGTGGCCTTGTCCCATAAAGACGACAAAAGATTTGTAATTCCGAATACAACTAAGACTTTACCATGGGGGCATAGCGACATTACTTTTTTCCAAACTAGCCCAGAACAAAATTTGAAGTGGTTAATGGAAAGTCTAAATAAAGTGAATGCAATTGGAAATTATGATCAATGTGCTACGGTTAATAATTTTAATGAAGGTAGTACAGAACAAAATATAGATGCTTTAATCGCAGCAATTGAAGAGGTACAAAATGAATTATAACAATTTTAATATTTTAAGTAATACGTATTATATAGTGTAGCTGTTTGGTGTAAAGGTATAATTCCTAAATCAATAAAGATTAGCACTGTAAAACTCAAACCTGTTTTATCTAAAGTTATAAAGTTGTTCAAATGTATGATATTAGTTTTGTTTATTACAAATGTTAGATGAAATATATTTTAACTATGAAAAAATAATAGACAATTTGTATGTGTAAAATAATATTTCTATTGTAGTAAATTTTGTAAATAAAAAATAGTGGTAAACGAATTTATCTTATTTTTTATAGTATTACCACAGTTAAGTAACTTTTTGTAAAATATATGTGTGCCGCTTTCAAACCACCCTGGTACGAGATTCACTTGAACACTTATTCTTGAAGAGTAGAAATAGAAATATCATGTTATTTCTATTTCTACTCTTCAAGAATAAGTATTTTTATATGAAATCTCCTACGTTTGGGGTCGCACACTGCGGCTCGTTACCCCTTTTGTTATGTGGGCGGGTTCAACAGGAGGCCTATTTCCCACAAAATAGCCCTGATTAGGGCTGTTTGATAATGCTGGTGATTACTATTTGAAATTGTCAAATAGTCGCCGCAAATTTTCCATTTGGGCTTGATACTCGGCCAATTTTTCATTGTTGTAATCGTCAGTCTGAGCAGCTATTTGTTCATTTTGCCTGAGATTTTCAATGGCTTCTTCTTTTTTATTAATTTTTTTGCTGAACGTCGTTTAGCTGTTTTATTACACAGTCTAATTGACGCTGTAAATCATTTTTTTTATTTTCTAAATCTTGCCATTGCCCAGTAAGGTCGGCCAATTCCGCCTCTGCGATTATCATTGAACCTGCTGCTCGCTGACGATTACGACATGAATCCTCAGCTCTCCTCTTATAATCATGAATTTTCTCCCAGACTTCACCAACAAAGGATACGAAATTCTTCACTACATCCTTTTGGTGAGGCTGGGAGAAAACTGATTGAGGAAATAATTCACATCTTGAACCGCTTCCTGATGCGACTTCTTCCTCAATCAAACTGTTTCCATACCTCCTCTTGGGTGCTTTATCGGATGATGACGGCGACGATTCAGTAAATAATCGCTTCCTGCATTGAATTCCAGGTTTCAGAGGATGAGTCTCTTCTTGGAATTTTAACAGGGCGTCAACATCTGGTAAAGTTCCAGGAGACGGTAGGGTTGAGGAAGCCTGGCTAAATTGCGACGACCGTGGTGTCCTCGGCAAACGCGGAGTATCAGTTGGTGGTAATGGCGTCAAACTTGGAGACGGCAACAATCTTGGTGCAGGTGACATGTGCTCTCGATTGTTTGACGCCATCTGCTCGGCCTCGATCAAATTACGAACAGCGACTTCAATTTCCTCTATATCCAGAGCGGTTGCTTGCAAATTATTGGAAACAGAAGTCGAAGTTTGTAAATTGTTCTCAGTTAAAACTATTTCAGATAATAACTTGTCCACATCCAAGTTGTCAAACTCCTCATTGTCCGAAATGTGGAGGACTTGTGGCTCAGGTTGCTCGTCATCTGAAATAAGTATAACTTCCGGCTCAGTTTCAACCTCAATTCTACGTTTACTTTCGGTCTTCAATGTATTTTGCCGTTGTTGATACCCCATAGATCCGTTCTGCAAACAATCCGCCAGGATGTTGTTGAGCGCACTGCTGGGTTGATTATTTGCTTGACGAATAATTATATTTGATATTATATTGACACCCTGGGGGTCGATTCTCAAATGTCACTTTGGCCGATGTCGTAGGCGACAATACCATTTGTCTAGTGAAATAAATAGTACGCTATTCTCGAATGTCATAGTAGACAATTTTTTAGTAGAGATAAAGACGAGTGGGTCAAACCATTCGACATTCAATGTCGTGATCGACATTTTATTTTTTTGTGGTAGAGAGGGATTCGTGAATGATTAATACTTCTTTACCTAACCTATGTGTTGTGTTATTCGAGTGCCCATGCTACAAGAAACAAAAAAAGTAGGGTAATTTATTTGTTTCCATATCTAAAAATGGATGAAACGTTTCCATTTGGTTGACCTTCTAGTAAATTTTTGTCTAGCTATGTTAGGATATGTTGTTTTTTTGAGCATCTTTAAATTAAAAATGTGGAGAAAACTTTCCTGACAATAAAATTTCGTACTCTGTACTTTTTAGTAGGTCCACCAATGTGTTTTTTTGTTCCTGTGAACAATAATGTAATTTTTTATCCATCGTTAATATGATTGATACTGTGACAAAAGTCAAAAAAACCACAAAACAAAATACTGGAGAAGATAGCAATATTTATAATGCAATGTTGCCGTCCGTTAGTCATCGACAATATGTCTACTGCTAATGTCTACTAAAACTTTCATGTCGAACAGCTCTCGAGAATACGTTCCACAGAAGTTACTCGACATCAATAATCGTCAATTTGTCTCATGCGACAACTGGGGTCGATTCTCAAATGTCACTTTGGCCGATGTCGCAGGCGACAATACCATTTGTCTAGTGAAATAAATAGTACACTATTCTGGAACGTCATAGTAGACAATTTTTTAGTAGAGATAAAGACGAGTGGGTCAAACCATTCGACATTCAATGTCGTGATCGACATTTTATTTTTTTGTGGTAGAGAGGGATTCGTGAATGATTAATACTTCTTTACCTAACCTATGTGTTGTGTTATTCAAGTGCCCATGCTACAAAAAACGAAAAAAGTAGGGTAATTTATTTGTTTCCATATCTAAAAATGGATGAAACGTTTCCATTTGCTTGACCTTCTAGTAAATTTTTGTTTAGCTATGTTAGGCTATGTTGTTTTTTTGAGCATCTTTAAATTAAAAATGTGGAGAAAATTTTCCTGACAATAAAATTTCGTACTCTGTACTTTTTAGTAGGTCCACCAATGTGTTTTTTGTTGCTGTGAACAATAATGTAATTTTTTATCCATCGTTAATATGATTGATACTGTGTCAAAAGTCAAAAGAACCACAAAACAAAATACTGGAGAAGATAGCAATATTTATAATGCAATGTTGCCGTCCGTTAGTCATCGACAATATGTCTACTGCTAATGTCTACTAAAACTTTCATGTCGAACAGCTCTCGAGAATACGTTCCACAGAAGTTACTCGACATCAATAATCGACAATTTGTCTCATGCGACAACTTCTTTCGTCATTTGAGAATCGACCCCCTGGCGCCTTGATTCATTGCAGGAGATCGATGGCGTAGCAACAGCAGCATTTGCAACATTGAAATGTTCTGCCATTCTGAAACAAAAAAAATTAACAGCGTTAAAGACGAGATAGCTCACCACGCAGTTGCGAGAAGAATATGCCAGTGGTAGCGACTTCCTTCAGTTTTATACACTCGGCCCCTCCACCGAACGACAAACGCCGAGAAGGTGCTGTACATTTCTAGAACATTTTACACAGCGTAGTAATAAATCTCTAAGACCCTTAAGAAATGTTTAAGGTTGCGGCACAGAATGCCATTAAAATAAAGACAATTAACATATTTTAAGACTATGCAGGTTCTCATGCCATAAAAGCAAAGATACATTATATTTTCTTTGTTTGTTGCCGATGAGGTATAGTAAATATAAAACTACCCTATAAATTGCATAAAACCATGACAGGCTGTAATCATAAACCCAAAGAGAGTGTTTAAAAGTACCGACAGGATGCCTTTAAAAATAACTAACCATTAAATTCTTGGAAGGCTCTGGGTCATAAATTTTATATAATACCAAAAAGGAACACATTAACTTAAAAGCCATTAAAATTTATGGGACCCTTGCAGGTAATAAAATTCTTCCTTTCTTTTGAAATGCCGACGGGATGTTTTTTTAACAACCCTATTAAGTTACAGAGAACTTCGGCGGCCTATAATTATTTATACAAAGATATACCATTAAGAAATGCTTGTAATACAAACAGAGCTGTAAAAACTGTTTAGGTTCAGACTGTTTGTTAAAACATAATGTAAATTTGTGTGTGACCATGTCTCGAGTTAGAACACCCAGAATGTTCATTATAAAATTCTAGAAAATTCTTTAGGATGATATCGGCACATTTTTTAACAGAATAGAGCTATTAAATATTTTTTGGAACACCCGTGGGATATTTCAAATTATAACTGTTCCTCTTTTAAAGTAAACGTACATTTTCTTATTAGTATAGGTAGTAGATGGTTATTTATATAAAAGAAAAAATTATTTCAAAACATTGTTTATTATTTTTATTTTATTAAATATTTCATAAAAAAAATATGTTTCTAGTTATAAACAATTATCATTTACAAGAAAATCGTAAAGCAATTACAAAATGAATGATTTTATCATCTCCCTTTATACAATATCAGTCTTGGGAATCCATGAATTGTGTTTGTTAGAAAGTCCTAGCCATTTAACGTAAATCTTATGATTTCCATCATTATCTTTACGACGACGTAAAATTTTCTCTACTAGATATATATCGGGATGTTTAGTTTTCTGAAGTTCGAACTCATAGAAGCACCCCTTGATAGGTCTCCTATTTATATCTTCTATAAGGTATGTAACTGGATTTGTTATATTTACCCTAATTACTTTAAAAAGTTCTGTAGACCAATTTGGTGTATATCCCTTGTCGAATATACTTTTATATTTACTAATTCGAACTGTGTCGCCCACACGGAGTTTATATTTTAAAGGTGCAATTTTGGGATGGTCATATACATGTAACTGTGTATGTGGTATCACTTGACTAGGTTTCATTCGTATAATGCAATGTACTCTATCGTTATATTTTTTGGTGATGTCTGGGAGAATATTAAACCATTCAAATCTACCTCTTGCTGAAAATTCTTTGTATAGCCAGTTTTTCAATGTTCGAATAACTCCTTCCACAATTGACGCCTTCTTTGTGCTATACGTGGAATAATGATTAATTTGATAATGATTCATTAGTGCAGAGAAATGTCGATTGTAAAATTCTTTACCCTGATCACTTTGTATGTTCTTCGGAGAATATTGTGCTTCATGTAAAATACTTTTCATCGCTGCTGAAACTTCTATAGCTGTTTTCTTTTTAATAGGTCTAGTCCATATGTATTTAGAATAACAATTAATAACTACAAGAATGTATCTATAACCTCTATTTTCATTAGCATATGGCTGCATTTCTGCCAAATCTATTTGCCATAAATCTCCAAAACCTTTGATAATTGTTCTTCGTCTGCGGAAATTTCGGCGAGCGGATGTATGTAATTCATCAACAACTTGCCTTTTTACGTTACTAGTCATATTAGTAATTAAATAATATCAACTGCTCGGCTGCTCTTTTGTATTTCTAACTTTCTATAGGTTCCATCCACTCTGGAGGAAATGCCAAACGATTATTATTCGTTGTCTCGACACGATGAGAAGTTGTTATCATCTGTTCCAATTTGTCAACTCTACTTGTTAAAGTACCATAGTTTTTGTGAATTAAAGTTTTTAAATTTTCCAACTGAGCATTTAAGGACTTCTCCATTATATGTATTTTTTTCTTCTGTATTCTTAAACTTCTCTTCAATTAAATTATCTGTTGCTTGTTTTCTCATTGCATGGGCAGTAGAATCTTGTATTATACTTCTCCCAATATAACTTTTGATTTTTGCAATTTCATCATCGGTGTATTTTTTAATGTTTTCGATAATCATAGACACAGACTCCTGTACTGCCATAAGGGTTAAATTTTTTTGTCTCTTTAATACAATCACTTAAATATCTAAACGTCACAGCATCCTTATCATGTTCTGGTAATGCGAGATTCTCTAAACGTTTACCTTGAACGTCATAGTTCCCATCCTTGCTAAGTTTAAAACCAATACCCGGAGGTCCACGTAATCTTGCCACATTTTTCCATGTTCCTTTGCGTCCAAATTTATCGATAGTGTTGGCGCTAGTCATTCTGAATTAAGACTGGTATTTATTTTTTTTGTGTTGTTGGTGTTATATATCATCCCACAAATGTAGAAGGATGCTACTGTATTATGCCTTGTTCACGGATTTCTTCTATTATTGAAATTATTTCATTGTCTACGCCGCTATTACCAGCCATCTTAGAACTCCACAATAATCGCAAACGATCCACTAATTCCTTTGGATCATTCCAATAAACATAGTTAATGTCTTTGTTGTTAAGAACTTTGCGAGAAGGTAATTTTAATACATTTCGGAGACCTTTTCCACTGTGTTTAGATCTTGTTGCCATTTTATGAGATATTAGAGGTTTTATTATTTCAATGTATTTTTTTGATTTACTGACGTTTCGACCACATTTACTGTTATAATCTTTGTATGTCGCATTGGTTAGTTGCAAGATATCACCATAAGTTTGCTTATTATTCTCGCTTATAACATTTTCAGTACTGTCTAAAACAGGCGGTCGTTTTAGAAATATTAAATCATATAGTTCAGCACTACCACGAAATGTTTTAAGTTTCTTATTACCACGCCAGAACGATATATTATTTCCAGAAAAGCGTACCTCTGCATTTCCCATAAACAGTTTATTTGTAATGGGATTTACTCGAACTCCATATACGGTATCATATTGAGATTTATTATATTTTAAGCGTTCAATATAAATATTCGGTATATAATGTATTTTTCTAACATCGCTGCTTTGAGTTGATAAAGAACTATCTATTGAAGACGGTGATGTTGCCGGAGGTGTTGGCATAGATGATGCTTGCAACGATGTTATATCATCATCGCTATATTCTACATCTGATATTTCCTTAGCTGATTTAAAACTTCCTCTAGATATATCGCTTTCACCCTCTATTTCTTTTGAAGGTACTTTTGATTCTATTATTGGTGTTGTAAATGACTGGGGTGTTGGCAATACGTAAGATTTTGCACTTTCTGCAGCTGCTGATATAGATTTCAATGGCTTTGTTATAGGTTCGTAGAGCTTTTCAAGATTTAGCTTTTCCTCATTATGTCTGTTTTTGATTGTATTGAATTTCCTTTTAACCGCATCGGTAACTTCAATTAATTTTCGTTTTACATCAATTTCACTATTAATTTTTTCACCTTTGTTTGCCATCATAACCAAATGAAATGATGTGCACCCGCCGTTGTCTACTTAACAAATGAGCTGTGATTAGCGGATCCATTATGGATAAATGTAGTTGTCGAAAGCTTTTCGATATCTCCCCGTTTGTATTTCACTATCTTTATCGATCACTAAAAATCCGTATTTTTCTTTCCAGCATTCGGCGCACATCTCCAGAAATTGCGCAAATGTTACGTCGGGAGCCACGTGATCGGAAAATATATGTCGAAGATTCAACTCATCTTGTTTAAACAATATTATAAAATTACAATTGTCGCGCACTAACTGCTTGGGTACGCGCGAATATGTTTGGGCCAGATAAAAGCAATCAACATTCTTATGACGCCCCATACTAAAATATGATCTGACATCTTGCTTCTCACAGATTACATCATCTGCACATTATCACTGTATGTATAAAAACCTAATCCTTGAATTGGTGTCAATACACTGCGGAGATATTCATATTTTGGTTGATATAATGATTTTGAATATATGTAAACGTTGGCGAAACATAGTCCACGAGGATGAGTTAACAGAGAAATCATTACGTTAGTTTTTCCACAATTTGATGGTCCTATTAAAAGAGATCGAATGGTACGAGGAAGAAGTGAACCATGACGTGGTCTTTGAAAATTGTTAGATGCTGTGCTATTTACTCTTTCATCTAAGTTGTCGATATCTAGTTTCTCTTTCTGTCCCACAATTTTCATTGTGAAATTTTTAGGTCTTTTTTTATATAAACAGATGCACTTAGTGAATTTGCTTATTTAGATGTCGACCATCAAACTAAATAGTTGTAAGAGGTGTTATCAATGTCGCGGACGTTTGAAAACTGGTAGTGGTGTCATTAATTCGCTTATTAATAAACTTCCATTTGAACTACATTTGCCCGGAGGCTATCAATATTGTGGACCTGGAACTAAACTGGATATTGCTTGCAAACATCACGACATTGCATACTTGCAGAATACAGACCTATCAGCACGGCATAAAGCCGATTACAATCTTGAACAACGTGCTTGGGAAAGAGTTAAATCTACGGACGCTAGTGTTGGTGAAAAGGCTGCAGCTTGGTTAGTTACAAATATTATGAAGGGTAAACGACACTTTGGAATGGGTTGTCAATCATCCATTAAGAACTTGAAGAAGGAGAAAAATATAATGAAAAAAGAAAAAAGATTGCCTTTGGTTCTGGAATTGTACATAAAATTCGTGAAAAGTTACGAAAATCTGGTGGTAAACGATTTTCTGCTAAAAACATGCATAAAGCAGCTGAAATACCAATCCCTAAAGTAGGAGGAATTTTACCTTTATTGCCAATATTTGCCGGACTATCAGCATTAGGAACCTTGGCAGGTGGTGTCGCAGGGGTTTCTAAAGTTATAAATGATGTGAAGCTCGGTAAGCAACGATTAGCTGAAGCTCAGCGTCATAATAAAAATATGGAAGCTATTGCTTTAGGTAAAAGTGGAAAAGGATTATACTTGAAACCATATCGCACAGGATTGGGGCTCTACCTGAAAACGGACAATCCAAAAAACTACTAAACACCCTACCTCGAAGACCGCTTACCGATCTCGATCTCAATCACTTTGCTGTGGTAATGAAGATACCTCATTTTCGAGGTGTATTCATGCGTGATAATCTACCGATTGGCGGACCCCATCATAAAGAATCAGCCATTGTTAATTTGGATAGTGTAGACGGTGCGGGGACACATTGGGTTGCATATAGAAAAAGTGGTCGTTCAGTAAACTATTATGATAGTTTTGGTGATTTAGCTCCACCCATTGAATTAGTACAATACCTTCAAAGTGGCCTGGCAGCTTCTAACAAAATATGCTATAACTATGAGCGTCATCAAAAGTTCAGTACAGTATGGTGTGGGCATTTGTGTCTGAAGTTTCTGTCATCAGTTTAAAGTATAACAAAATAAACAAATTGTTATGGAGATGACACCTCAAATAGATCGTGAACGTATTAAAAGAATGGGGCATTCGCTAATCGCATTCTCCAGGTTACGTAGTTTGATTAAAATGAGCAGACAGCAGCTTGCAGATATGCCCAAGGAAGTCATGATTGCGTGTGCTGCAAACGAAATTGCATTAGTGTGGGATAAGTTGCCGGAACATTTGCAAAAGGATATTGACGTATTGAAATATCAGTACTGTTTGGAGCATGAACAATGTATTAACAGTGGTGTAGATAGGGATGTGAATGATGGACCTCCACCACGTAAACTAATATGTTGTTATTGTAATATAAATGACGTAAATGTTGCATCAGATAATACGATAGATTTATCTTCAGCATCAATTCCTACACCGAAACGCAGGAAAATTCCGTTAAACTGTTGCAGTCAACAATAAATTAACAGGCAGCCAAAAATATTTGTCAGTCATGTCGCGTACATTCACCTTATCTGGACACTGGAGTGTGCTAAGTGCAGATTTTTATCCGCCCATTGATCTGGATGGAAACGGCCGTTATGGGTTAGGCCTGCTCGGTTTCTACTCATACAACTCGATTCTTAATGTGGATGAAAATAATAATGTTTTTATGTATAAAGTTATGAATAAAGCACCACCTGTAACTATTCGAATACCACCTGGAGCATATGAAATCGATGAAATTAATAAAGCAATATATCAAGCTATGACAGCTCATAACGGCTCTTCATCAAAAAATGAAGAAAATGATAGGAAATTATTCTCTTTGCGTGCCAACAATAATACATTAAAGTGTGAAATTTATTCAAAGTATGAAATTGACTTTACACATAGTGATTCTATAGCCAGCCTCTTGGGATTTGAACCAAAACATTTACAGGCAAATAAGATACATGAATCTACGTTGCCAGTCAATATTATGAAAGTTCGAATAGTACGTGTAGATTGTAATATCACGTCTGGTGCATATCTCAATGGTGAGCAAGTACATACTTTATTTGAATTTGATATCGATGTTGAACCAGGTCACAAACTTTCCAAAGAACCGCAAAACATTATTTATATGCCTGTTAGACCTGACGGTCGTCATTTTATAGATAACATTATTCTGAGCATTTTAGATGATAACGGTGATTTGATTGACTTTCGAGGAGAGAAAATAATTGTGAAACTAGAATTAAAACGATTATCGTAATCATCTGTTAATACTATAATGGGTTTTCGTTACAATCATCAGCTGATACATGTACGCCGACATTATCATAATGGTCATGACTGCGAAGAAAAGAATAAAAAGAATAATTGATAACAGAAGCCAGCTCATTCGTCGTGCAACAGTTAAACCTTCAACACGTCATAATTTACCACTTGAAGACCTCATCTTTCTGAAATCAATTGGACTTTGTTTAACTAATAATCGTTAATTCATACAAGACCTGTTTTAAGGATGGCTGCCTCTACTTCAAGTGAAAAGTTGGAAGTTTTTGATGAGCCTGTGTTCGACCATTCGCTCGTCAGTCTTCATGAGCATACGTATAAACCATATGGATCACCAAGCTATAGAAATTCTGATTAAATACGAATTCCTGTCCATTTTCAAGATCTTATACTCGACATCGCTGACAGTTACATTTATATTAAAGGAAAGTTTACCCCAAGCGATACTACTAAATCATGTTATCTTTCAAACAATACATTAGCATTTCTTTTTGATGAGATTCGCTATGAAATGGGTGGCGAGCAAGTGGCGGTGGTTCGAAAACCTGGCATAACTACGACATTGAAAACTATGGTATCATTTGGCGAGATGCAAACACGAACCTTACTATCATGCGGATGGGGTCTCACTGAAACTAGGCAAGATATTTTAGATGTTGACAGTCATATTTTTAGTGGAAAGCTACCACTTAAATACCTCATGGGCTTTGCTGAAGATTACACAAAGGGTATTTTGAACGTTAAACAGAAATTAGTTTTGATAATTGCTCGTACCTACAAGAATTGTTATGTAGGTGATGTGGACGCTCATATAGAAATAAGTAAAATTGAATGGAAGATAAAACATATTGTACCAGAAGATCGGCAAAAACTTAAACTGTTGTCTCGATTAACTAAAGGAAATAGCAAAACCAATGTAAAAATGGCCTATCGCATGTGGGACCTTTACGAACTGCCCGCATTGAGAGAAACTTCATCGGATATTTAGGCTATAAAAACTAGCACTAGCCTGGAGAGACCACAATACGTTATTATCTGTTTCCAAAACACCGATCATTCCGATAATAGGGCAAAGCATGCAACACAATTCATTCATGCCGATATTAATAATATCAGGCTATATTTAAACTCCGAGGTATTTCCATACGAACGTTGGAATCTAGATTTTACTAAGAAACTCTATTCTTCAGCGTACTATGCTTACGAAAACTTTCAGAGTAGTTTTTATGGCAAAGACATGAGCGAACCGATGATGGACCTTGGCCAATTTTTGAGTAATCCATTATTTGTTATTTACTGCTCACATCAGGCTGATGTTCTAAAATCATCCACAGTGGATATAAAACTCGAATTTGAAACACGTAAAAAGAAATTTCCTAAAAATACTAAAGTGTATGCACTGATTCTACATGACGCATATCTGACTTATAGTGTATTAGATGGTTCCGTTCACAATGGTTTTCCAGTCACCAGATGAAGCATATTACTTAATACACAAATAATCATTAATTATATATTGCATTTTTATTCTCGAAATTTTTTCTTTATGATTTATGTATTAATATTTAGTTAAATGTTATAATAAATAATGTCAACTGTAATTAGCCTATTGGCCCTTAAATATAAAAAATACACATATATAATCGATATTATGTTACTTTTTTATCTTATTCCCTCATACTTTGCTCATAAAACATATAAATAAAACCACTTTTTATGTATTGAACATATATTTTATAGTCGTCATATAATATACATATAAATAATAATAAATATCTGTTATTGTTCCTTTGGAAAAATTTTAAATGGTACACTCTTCTTTCTCTTCATCACTAGACTCGTTGAAATCGCCAACGTCATTCAATTTAAACTTATTTAAGATATGTTCAGGCAGGTGATTTCCTATAGTGATTAGAAAACTTTTAAATCTACATTTACCATTTCAGTGCAAAATTCCTCCAAATTTAAAATTTCGTAGATATATTTTTGACATAAGTTTGCACCTAAGCTATATCTCTCAGCCATTTTCTTATAATTTTTCACACTTTCTTCATCGAAACAATAATGCCCATATACAGTTTCATGCTCCGCTTCGAAACTTAAGGCATTTAATTCACACGATAATCTCTCTATGGCTAGATTTAAATTTTCAGCCTTTGGCCACTGTTCTGCAGCATATTGCATCCACATATTGATTGATATCTTCTTAACAAGTATTTGATCTAAAAAATAAAAATAAATGAAAGTTATATATTGAAATGTAAATAGTAAATATAAATTACCTGTTAATAAGACCGTCTTTGTACAGAAATATTATTGTAAGTGTGATGAGAAGAAATAGTGACAGTGTGACCGATCTTAGTATATAATATTTAAATTGTTGCCACAAATCCTTTTACTGTTTATTATTAATCAATAATCAATGACATGAAATTTTATTAAGGATCTTGATTTTAAACCAGTTACTTTAGGAATATTTTCACCTAAATAAGTCAATGTATATTTGCTAGGTAATGAATTCATTTCATTAATAACATCTTCCGTTAAAATCTCTTGCACCCTTTTTGGTAAAAATGATTTAAAAGTATTATTTGCATTGTTGTCGAAAAGTACTGCCAAAATAGCTTCCCCGAACCGTGTAATAACTTTAAGTAACTTTTTTATAATATATACTTTATTTATAGGCAATGACGAAATTGATTTTTGTTCATAAATATCCATATTATCTGCGTTAATCATATCGTTAATATATGTTAAATTAATATTTGACAGTGCCATATGTAAAAGTAAATAAATTTCTAGGCTCTGATAAAAGGAATTGTAAAAAACAATTTAAAATATTACTTACTTCAAATAATTCAGGTCGTAGTGGCACTATATTCACTGATAATAATGAAAAGAGGAGTTTCACTCTTCGTTTGTCGTAGAAGACTATGTTATTTTACAAGCTGACATCCTTTTTTATATAAAATATAAGACCTTGAAATGACTTGATTATTAACATCTGTTGACCATCTGGTCGTTGTGTGTGGTATTTTCAAGGCCAAGTGAAGGGGGGAGGACCGGAAGCTTGTGAATTATCAAGGCCAATATCTGTTGACCACCTGTCCGCTATGTGTGTGGTCCTTTCAAGGGCAAGTGGTGGGGGGAGACCGGGCTCTATGGAATGTCAAGGGAAAGGCCAAGTGGTGGGGGCGGGGTCATGGAATGTCAAGGTCAAGGCCAAGTGGTGGGGCGGGGTCATGAGAGGTCAAGGTCAAGTGGTGGGGGGAGACCGAGGACCGGTATTCGCACACTACTATTAATAAATCAAGCTTAGAATCTTTATTCTTGACCACAGCCGACGCCATTCTGCACGCTTAACTCGACAGGTAATCCAGACGCCATGGATAGGGTTGACGTTACACATGTTAACAAATTTGATGGCACAAATTATCAACAGTGGAAATTCCAAATGACCTGTGCATTAAGGGCTAAAGGGATTTTCGGAGTAGTAAATGGAAAAGTCGCAAAGCCGAAGACAACCGCCACAGATGATTTAAACGATTGGTTACGAAAGGATGCTAATGCAATGTTTACACTTTCCACTTCCATGGACTTGCATCAAATCACACTCATAGAGAATTGTACTACATCCAAAGAAATCTTGACCAAATTAGATTCAATCTATCAACAGAAGTCTGAAACAAACAAGATGATCATACACGAAAAGTGTCACCAGTATAAAATAAATTCCAACGACAGTATTGCGCAGCATATATCCGAAATAGAAAACTTGGCTAAACAAGTACGTGAAACTGGAGAAACTCATAATGATACTGCTATAATGACGAAAATCATGAGTACATTACCGGCAAAATTTAGAAATGTACGACAAGCTTGGTTGTCCTTAGATGAAGCGAAACAAACAATACCAAACTTGACAGATCGATTGCTAGATGAAGAAGCAAGTCTAGCCTCGTATGACGAGGTTAAAGTTGCATTAGCTGCAGTTCGCTCAACAAAAAGAAGAGTGAAACAGCATCTGGCTCCAGTAGTGGTACAAATAAGTCAAGAGGCCCAATCTACTGTTATAACTGCAGAAAACAAGGTCATATCGCACAAAAATGCCCAAAGACAAGGAAAAATGAAGATTCACAAAAAGACAAAAGGAATTCAAATAGCAACAGTGAACGAAATCATGATTCTGCTTTTGACGTGAATGATAACAGGCAGATCTCTTTTGATGAAGATTCATGGATCATGGACAGCGGTGCCTCAGCGCACATGACGTACAGACGTGAATATTTTGCAACGTTTGAGGAGAACTGTACATCAACTGTAGTTTTAGGCAACAAGAAAATCCAGACAGTACAAGGTAAAGGCTCTGTTAAAATTCAGAAACTAATTGAAGGAAAAATGGTATGATTCTACGATTAACAATGTCCTTTATATCCCTGAACTGAGAAAGAATTTATTCTCTGAGGGTGTGGTAGCAGACAAGGGATGAAAATATTAAAAGAAAATAATCAAGCCGAAATCTACCTAAATGGAGACGTTGTGACCTGTGCTATTCGTGAGTGTAACAATGTGTACAAACTGCAATTTCGTACCGTGTTCTAACTGCTAATGCCACTACCAGTGACAGTCTTCAAGTTTGGGCACGTGAATGTAAAAACACTCCGGGAAATGGTTAACAAAGGTCTTGTGTCGGGCGTAAACTTTGAAAATGTTGAAAAGTTTTCTGTCCTGCTTGTGCATATGGTAAACAACATCGCTTACCGTTCAAACGGTGTGAACATAGCTTAATGCAATCTCAAATTGGTGATAGAATTTAGAGTGACGTTTGTGGACCCATGGACACGCCATCTGTGAGTGGCTACAAGTACTTCGTTACATTTAAAGACGAACTCTCTGGTTATCGTGTAGTGTACTTTATTAAAAACATGTCAGATGTCCTCGTTAATTTCAAAAAATTTAACAACATGGTGAAAAACAGTTCACAGCATGGAATTAAGTTTTTACACGTCGATAACGGACTTGAATATTGTAACCGTGAATTCAAATAGTACTTATATAGTCGGGGCATACAATTAGAAACAACTGCACCTTACACGCCAGAACAAAATGGACGAGCAGAGAGGGATAATAGAACCATTGTTGAAAGTGCACGCTCAATGATTTATGGCTCAAATGTACCGAAATGTCTGTGGGCAGAGGCAGTAAGCACTGCGGTCTACATTATAAATCGTACTGCTTCAACACAAACCCCAAATTCTACCCCCTACGAGATGTGGTATAAAAAGAAACCAACCCTAGAACACATCAAAACATTTGGAAGTGAAGCATATATAATATGCACGTACCAGATCAAAAGCGTACAAAACTGGATCCAAAAAGTAAGAAGTTAATTTTGGTTGGGTACGACAATAATTCCTCAAATTACCGTCTGTTCGACGTCTCAACAAGAACAATAACAGTATCACGGAACGTGACTTTTAACGAAGAAGCCAAAGGTTTTGTGCACAAACCTGACAGTGTCGAAATAGCTATTAACTTTGAAAACGAGGATGCAATCCCTGAAGCACAACAAAATCAAGTTACACAAGAATTGAACATTGAAATTCCTCCAAATGTAGAACAAAATTTTGATGAGCCTCAAGAAAACGATACCCCCAACTTGCGTCCTCAAAGAGGTCAGATTACTAAAGAGATACGAAGAATACGAGCTTAACTACGTAGAAATTGACATACCTGGAACATACAGAGAAGGTATTGCATGCGATAATGCAGAAAATTGGAAGATAGCTATAAATGAAGAACTGGAAGCTTTAAAGGAAAATAATACGTTGCAAGAAACAGAACTGCCACCTGGAAGGAAAACAATAGGCTCGAAATGGGTTTTTTTGCATAAAAAGAAACTCAGTCGGATCAATTTCTCGATATAAAGCCCGTTTATGTGCTAAAGGTTTTGCGCAGAAGAAAAATATTGATTATGGTGAAATATACTCCCCTACAACTAGGTACGATTCCATAAGAGTTCTATTAGCTATCACAGCTGCTCACAATTATGAAATCCAACACTTCGATATCAAAACTGCTTTTCTATAAGGAGATTTTGCGCGAATACATTTATATGTCACTACCAGATGACATGAACAGTAAACCTAACCTAGTTTGTAAACTACGAAAAGCACTCCATGAGTTAAAACAGGCCCCACGCAACTGGAACAACAAATTCAACAATTTCCTACAAAATTACGGCTTTCAACAGTCTGATGCCGACAATTGTGTATATAGTGGGAACGTTAACCAAACAAAAGTTTTGCTTGTCATATATGTTGACGATGGGCTTCTAATCTCACCAAACAAACACGCAATTGAAACAGTACTTTCTGAACTGCAGAAAGCTTTTGAAGTAAAAATCAGTGAACTACTTTGTGGGCATTGAAATTAAGACAGACATGGACGGGTCAATCTTTTTAAGACAAGCATATATTCGACAAATAATACAACGTTTCGGTTTTGACAATGCAAATCCAGTCTGTGTACCAAGTGACCCACAAACAAACATTATTGGTGACGCAAATAGTAATAATAATATGATAATAAATTCATTTATTTATCTAAAGAAGATAGTAAATACAATTAATACACATAGTGACATACTGCCTTGCAAAGGCAAAACAATGTAATATGAAAAAGGAGTTTTAAGATAATGGAATTTAAAGTTTAATTATATGCCAAATCATTATTTCATAAGATATGTGTATCAAATTTTTATAGGTAAATAAAAGTAACATGTTTTTTGAAGTCCGGCAGATAATTTGTCAGAAAATTTAATTTTGTTTACAATATTTCTTGTTTTCTGTCACGTTTTGAACTTAACCTTTTTGTTTTCCTTGGCGGTTCTCCCAGACAGCACACAACATTCCACGAATATTCTGTAAATCTTCAAAATAGAATATATATATATCTATATATTCGTCTATTATTAAAAGAATATATATATCTGAAAGAATATTGACGGAATATTCTTTTTTAAAATATTCACTGAATAATCACAAATGATATTCTATTAATATTCCTAAATGAATATCTTTGAAGTATTGTATAAGAATATTCATAGAATAATAGATATACTATGGAAGAATATTAACTGAATATATTTTTTTAAATATTCACCGAATACTTAATTACAATTATTATTCATAGAATAATTTAAATGGATATGCTTGTATTTTATTGTTACAAATAAACACAATTTATAAAGATAATCACTAATTGAAATCATGGAAATTAGCTAAACTCTTGTGTTACTTAATGTGTTTATTTGGGCATAATACATAATTAATACATGAGTGCAAAACATATATTAAACAATACAATTGAAAACATTTAAAGATAGGGTTTAATAATGCCTGACAAATTTAGTATTATAAAATTATACCCCATATTAAAAAATTTTACACATTATAAATCCCTGAAGCAGATTATTTACATCTCGCATTGTTTAAAATTACCGCCTTAAAATAATAACAAAGACGGCAGACGCGCGCCACTCTACGTCATTCGTCAACCGACATTATTTTCTCGTTTTTTGAGAATGCTCCAGCTTTCTGAGTGAATCTAATATCTGTTTTATTTCGCAATTGGAAAGAGTTGTTCTGTGGGAAAGTGTTTTAAACTGTGATAAGTGCATGCATATCATTTTCGTAGATAGAATGCGTGTAATTAAATCAATATAAAAATATTAGTTAGTACAATCTATAACCTCAAATCTTGCATGTGGCTACATGTAAAAGAATTAGTTGTCTTCCTTTTACCAGCAATCTTATTAGCTAACCTAAGTTGTTTTACGGTTACACTGCGTAAATAAAATAACATTTTTTTTTAATAGTTTACGTCAATTTCTTGTGACATACCTATGTACCTAGTCTCCATAACCATTAAACAAGTTAGCTAAGATCGGTGGTACAGTACACAGTCTTAACCGTCTTTTATGCACTCGCTCATGTTGTTTCAACATAACAAAAAATCAACACTTGCTTAAATAAATATTTATTAATTTTTCTCTCAAGGTAGCGTAATGTTTAAGGGCCAATCTTATTCAGAATTGTACAAGGGAATTTTTTATTTAACGAGCATAATATGCAGTAAAGTTTCATATAAAAATTAATTTCCTTTTATATTGTTCATAAAATAAGTTTCCATGTAGAAACTTCACTATATACAACTTGACGATATAAGATTGACACTTGAGATTCGTACAAAACCATAAGACATATATATTGAATATATACCATAAAACAAAGTGTGTGACGGTGTGATAAAGAACCAACTGGACCCACTCCACTACTTATAACATATATTCGGATTGCTTTGTGCATCCCGAATCTCAAGTTCTACTTTTAGTACGATTGTACTGATGATAACCATTTCCATTTTAATAGATCTATTGTTTGTTTCATATTCTACATTGCATGTACGTGGAGGTGGTATTACTGGCGGGGTAGTGGGTAGGGTTATCAGGACTGATAATAACCAGTGATGTACATGTTTTTTAAGGTGAGTTTTGTGGAATTGTAATGTAGTATTGGATTCTCGGTTATTAATCTTCATTGCATGTTACTCCTGGCAGCTTCATAGATGATCTCTCCAACTACCAGATTGAACAGTCGCCTGAAAATATCAATTGCAATTTTGTCGAAATGTCGTATCAGTATTCAAAGTAAGGAGCAACATGCAGTATGGATCAATACCCGAAAATTTATACATTTTATATGTGTCGTATTTGGTAATCCAAGTGAAATTTTGTATGCTATTTCTAAAATCTTTTTTCTGAAAGTTTCTAAATTAATTCTTTTTAATGTTTTAACATTGTTGTTGCTGTTTTGAGTATTTTAAAAGTACTAAACTTTTTTATCTCCAGTAATATTTACAATAATTGACTTCTCTTATTTTCAGAAATTATAATTTCTTTTTAATTTCAGGGTGTCCCTAGATAATTGAACGTGGTACTGTTGGGATGGGGATATCGACTAAACTAGTGTGATTAAAATTTGTGGCATATTTTTTAATCTTTAATTCAAGTTATAAGTGACATGTTTATTTTATTTAAATAAATATATTTAAGTTTACTTATACCATACATTTGCAAGGTATGGGATTTTTTTAATAGTTTATTTACAATCACTATTTAAAAATGTAGGATACACTGTTAGTAAATATAGAATCAAATTTGTTTGAATATATTTTGTTTATTTTACTTGCATTATATAAACAATTCTACTAAAATAGTGTATTATTGCCTCCTGCAACACAAATCGAAAATTTACATTTTTCAGAAAGTCGATTAATTGATTATATAAACCCAGCTTAGTTACTATGGCACCAAAAAGTGTGCAAAAAAAATCTGAATACAAAAAATAAGTATGCTTTTAGCATTGAGGTGACAATAGATAGATTGCTGCATCCCATATATAATTTTCTATTTTTTACGTTACGGAAATGATATATTTGTTTTCTAAAAAAATTTTTACACAATACTATAATCATAGGAAAACATTGTATTAAAGCTGCCTGTGTCCTTTAAAATTTCGTAGACATAATATGATGGTTTTACGTTTTCATAGATGCTGTATGATGTAAGTATTGATTTTCTAGATTCTTGTACTTGTTGAAGCCTGAAAAGAGCTGTGGTCACACCCGTCACCCTCAAGTTCTTGTAACTGCTTACTGTTATACTCCTGTATATTCAAAATGAACAATTTGGTTTGGACTCCCAGTAAGGAGCAAGTTATTGATAAGATGTGAATGAAGAAGGTTGAAACAATTACAGTCCCTCTTAACACCTTATGGCGCCTATATATACTTTTTTTTTTTTTTTCGAAATGCATATACCCAAAACTTGTTCCACTTCCCAAAATTGAGCTCCAAATTATCGCCAAATCGGTTAATAGTAATAGGTCACACAAAAACCATGAAATTTCCCATTAACCTAACATGGAGAAAAAAGAGAACTTGTAATTCTGCATTTGAAACACAAAATATATAATAAAGGTAAAAAACATACAAAAATCCCTCATTCAGAATGTGGCAAAGAATAGGAATCAATGATAACTTTTCAATTTCCACTTTTATAAGGCCCAAAAAACAGTATAGGCCCTATAAAAGAAAAGTATAGGAGAAATTAATTTGTGTTCCTTGCATGAAGATTCTGAAATGAGGGACTTTTGTATGTTTCTTATCTTTATTACACATTTTCTTGTTTAATCCGTAGACTTAAAAAGTTGTCTTTTTTCCTATATTAATGGAAAATTTCATGGCCTTTGTATGACTCCTTAATATTAACAGATTTTGCTCATACTTGGAAATCACTTATTTGGAAAATGGAACAATTGGAGGGTAAGCAAAAAAATTTCGAAAAAAAAAATTTGGAACACCCTAATTTATATATTCTGTACAGCCCTTTTGAATATTCTACAGATATATTTAGTTATTTGTAGAATATTCTCTAGCAATATTCTCATAATTTTATAGGTCTGTATATTGTCCTCTGAATATTCCTGTAACCTAACTGAATATTAGGTGAATATTCACTACATATTAATTTATTTCTGTGAATATTATGTGCGGAAGTATAATTGTTCATGCAATATTCTATATAGTCATTTTGAATATTCAACTTTGTCGCTGAAAGCAATCTTAGAATATCTTATGAATATACTTAATTATCTATGGAATATTCACGAGAATATTCTATAGAAATTTTTTTTTCTCCCATTCGCATTTTGTAGGAATATTCCCTAAATATCTTGAATATTTAAATACTTTTCTATGAATATTCGAATATCTTGAACATATATTCTTAGAATATGCAGCGATTATTCTTGTGCTGTCTGGGCTGTTTTCATTAGCGGTAATTTCTGCAGGATTTTGCGTGTTGCTAATATGTGATTCAGTTTCTATATGAATATTCTCAATTACTTCTGACTGGTTAGGATTTTCATTGTAATTATCTAGGATTGGTGGTGTAAAGTAAACTCTATCGACATATTCATATGGATTCAGTATTATTTCATTATTTGTGTCAATGTCATTAATTTTGACATTTTCTGGTGTTCTGTTTTCGACGAAATTAAATAGGTGATTTTTTCTGTTTAGTGGAACCTATTCTTTTTCTTTTTATTACACTTTCCTCATCTGAATCTGTGTCAGAAGAATTAGGAACAAAGTTTTTATCTCTATCAGAATCATCTACGTCCTCCTAAAAACAAACAATCATTTAAGATAAATTTGAGAAATATATTGAAGGAGGTGATGACCAAAACATTTTTTAGACCTTGAATTCTGAGATACACACTATATCAAAATTTTTAGTTTTTTACCCCCTTTAATAATGATGTGGGGATATAGTGGTGGGGGTGGCCGATTCCCATTAAAAATTTAAAATCCTGGCTTCTCATATACACTAAATCGCACGTTTATATACTCTTACTAGCTCGTTTTACTTACCACCCCTCAACGAATAAGCTCAAAATATAATCTAGTTTCAGCTTTCGTTATAATTAATGCATAAGTATACCGATATTATGTGGATATGGAAAGTACCTAAGTAATGAATTGTCTTGACTTTGAAATAACACCAAAATATTTTATTCTCTTTTTATATGCGTATTTGTCTTAACTACAAAGATTAGATACAAAATGTGCACACCTAATTTGAAAGTTTCGCCCACAAAAGTGTTAAGATGTTTGTACAATTTTTTCACTTATGTATAGGTACATCCTTCACTTGAGAAACGAGGAAGCAATTAAAAACTAATTAGTAGTTTTCTCCACTTTGTAATATTCTCAATTTCGTTAGTTATTACATTAGCAGACAGCAAGAAAATAGAAAAGAGATTATTTACTTTACGTCCACTCAATACTATCTTAAGAAACTTACTGCCTATTGTAAGATATAGATGACCCTGTATATACAATAAGGGTCATAGGTTGGCAACAGTGTTGTGGTAACACTGTCGGTATTGTAATGGATGAGAAATGAATAAACGTGCTGTAAATGATAAAGATTTATTTCAATCCAAAATCATCCTAAGTATTACAAATAATTATAAATAGTGTACGACATATTTATACCTATGTATTTGATTTTAAGGTTAGTAATTAAAAAATTATATTATATTATATTTACCCAAACCTCAGGCTCCTCATCTTCTATATTCATCTGCCTAGCAATTTGTACTAATTTCCTCGCTCTAGTCGACATCTCAAACAAAATTAAGGCATTCACAATCACAATAAACACACAAATATGCAGTTGAGTTTCTTAACACTTCGCGATATTAGAGCTATTTGGCGGGAAAACTAGTAAAACAGCGGCAAAACACTGTATGCGTTACGCATACATTGGAATGTCAAACAGAAATTTGAACACCTGCATTGGTAAAACAGTGTACTGTCAACTACATTGTTTTACCGCTGTAACAGTTTAATTTGTAGCCGATAAGTAATGCGTTAATGTATTATACACTGTTTTGACTTGGTAAAAAAGGTCAGTTTTTGTTGGTTACATTGTTCTGCCTCTGTTTGAAGTAGAAGAAAGTCATATTACAGTATTTTGCTGTGACCTTATTTCGAAAACTATTAAGTATATTGCAATGCCAAAACAATATATTATAAAGCATGAAAAGTTAAGTTATAAATCGTTAAAATCGCAAAATCGCTATTTTGTCGATTACATTGTTTTGCCTTTGCACGGCAGCATAGTAGACGTATGGTTTCAACAAGACAGAATAATATAATAATACAAAAAAGATACAATAGTAAATAAAAATAGCATTGAAAATAACTTAACTAAACAAAAATTGCATTGAGAACAATTTAACTACTCGTAGGTTACTAAGCAGTATTTTTCTTTAAGTATAAAAGCTGAGATATAAATTGTTGAACAGTTTTACTGGCCTTAATTTCACGAGGAAGAAGATTGAATTGTACAATTCCCTTGTGGAACAAACTTTTCATTGCACTACTCTTAGTTGTTCTTTTTACATAAAAATTATTTGTAATTGCCGTACGAGTGTTACGTAGGCGTACCTCAGTAACAGGTAATAACTGTCGTACTAGATAGTCCGGTAAAATATTATTAATCATCTTAAAAATAAAAGTCATAGTTTGGAAGTAAAGAAATTGTTCAATGTTAAGCCAGTTCAATGTATCTAGCATCATTTGACTACTTGAGAACCTGTTGCATCTTAATATTACTCGCATTGCCTTATTTTGAAGAACCTGCAACCTACTAAAATTTGTACAACTTCCATATAACACTGAACTGCAATAGAGAAAGTGAGGCAATATTAGTGTATTATAAACTGTTCACTTCGTGGACATTGATATAAAAGGAGCAACTCTACTGAAAAATCCTATCTTTTTGCCAAGTTTTTTTGATATGTATTCAATGTGCTTATTAAATTTCAATTCCCGGTCAATTACTAGACTTAAGTATTTTATTTACTGAACAAGCTCAACTTTTTCATTATTTATTAGAATATCAAGATTTAAACTGATAAATTTGTTGTACAAATAATTATTACCCACAAACATACATTTTGATTTCAATTTATTTACCTTAAGTTTATTGATTTTAAATTTTTCTGTCAAAACCTTTAATTCTAAGTTTACAGTAGCTACCATCTCTTCAAAATTAGTATTTTCATAATAGATAAGGGTGTCGTCAGCAAATAGATGGTTTTTCATTTCATCAACACATTCCCAAGGTCATTTATATAGAGAATAAATAATAAGGGACCAAGAACACTGCCTTGAGGGACTCCAAAATTATTTAGTATTTGCTTAGATAACTTTCCATTAATTTTTGTTATTTGGTACCTATTAGTTATATAACTTTCAATCCAACTTAAGATGGTGTGATCAAATCCGTATCATTTTAGCTTTAATAGTAGTATTTTACGGTCGATTGTTTCAAAAGCTCGCTTAAGATCTATGAAAACAGCGCAAATTCCGATCCCTGCTTTATCCAATGACTCCTTCCATTCAGAAATCACCAATTGTAATGCCGTTTCACACGAATGTTTGCCACGAAATCCCGATTGGTATGTACATAGGATGTTATTTGAGTTTATGTAACTAATTACTTGATTGTAAACTACTAATTCCAAATTTTTTTCGCAAAATGGCAACATATTTACTGGTCTCAACTGCTCAGCTAAATTTGTATTAGGTAATTTTGGTATTGGTACCACTACAGATTTTTTATAACATTCAGGCATAACACCCTTTTCTAAACTTAAATTAATCAGATTTAGAAAAGGATAGCCTAGTATATGGAACAGATTTTTTTATAACATCAAGACCGATTTCATCAGTGCTATATTTTTTTTCTTTGATTGTTAATTATTTTTTTCCGATCTTGTAATGTTATTACACAAAACGATGTCATGGTACAGTTTACAACCGGTATAGTGTCAGTGATTCTATCAATATCTACATGAACTGTTCCTATGCTAATAACAATACTTCCAATACTACCTACGTAATACTGATTCAATACGTCCGCCATATTGGCATTATGTATTACTCCATCGCAATTCAAACTTTGAAAGATATGTTCACTTTTCTTATTTCCAACTACGTCTTTTAAGTTTTTCCATATTAACTTCGGATTTGCTTTATTTTCGTCAATATTTCTTTCATAAAATACTGTTTTTGCTTCCTTTATAACTTTTATAGTATTATTTCTAGCGTGCTTATACTTAGTTATTTCAATCTTCATTCTCATCTTTAAATACAAATCTTTGATATCCCCTATTTCTGTTGTCAATTGCTTCCCTACAGTTTCTATTGAACCATCTGTTTTCAGCTGATTTTAATTTTACAATTTTTTTAGGCGCTACAACATCTAATGAATCTAATATATTAGTTACAAAAGTCTGACCGACTACGTTCACATTTGTACATGAATATACCCACTCTTTTTCAATTAACAAATTCGTCATTTCGTTAAAATTAATTCGGGCTCTAATTTCCTTTGTTTGATACTTTATTGATTCCCTGCCCAAGCAACATTCTGACGACGAAGCGACGTTGCTGTTCGCAACTAAAAGTCGGTGTGCGACGTACATAAAACGTCGGGCTAACTATTTGCACTAATCTGGTCAATAAAATATGGGTCGATTCGACGTAGAGAACCGACTTTGGTCGTTGTGATTACTGACCAAGTGTTCACCAAATTTTACGTCGGCTTAAGTTGGTTGTCAGGCTATTACCAACCTTATTTAAAATTTGCCTTTAATCTGACCTACAAAAGTCGGGTGTAGGTAGTGAAACTAAGCAATTTTATATTATTCTATTTGTCGTACCTATCTATTTATATAAAATGGATAAGTCGTGTTTATCATTGAGTACGTATTATACACAAAATACTTCGAATAAAATTTTAATAAATCTGGTGGAGTAAAAACTGAAACGAAAGAAATTTTATTGATACATATATATAAAGTAGGTCGAAAAATATAGTGAACCCATAAGAATAATGTTTATTTTAAGAACGAAAGTACTATTTTTATTTTTTTACTTGCAAAAAAATATTTCCCTTTCCAAAGAAAACGCAATTGAAATATTGTTTAATTAACTTTACTACGAGTAAATAAAAACTTTTTTGCCAAATTTAATTGAAAAGAGGTAAATTTTGTGTATTTAAAATAATTGTACACATAATCAACATGGCCGCCAGAAAATGTAGAACCAGAAAATATGGCGAAGGCGGGAATAAGTGCAACTATTTTTACTAACAGCGACGTCACGGTTAAATAATTTAACCTGCACCAACTTTTAGTAGGCTTTGGTGCAGAAATCTGCACTAACACTAACGTTCATTCAAAACAATCGCGAAAATATCGACCGTCTGTTGCAGTTGGTGTATAAATCTTTACTAAATACCTACTAATATCTGAATTATCGACATTAATTTTGAGGTTATGTTAGACCAAGGCCCAAAAGCCTAACACCAACGTCCAGCCGACGTTGCTAGACGACTACGTCAGTCAGCAACGTCTAACCAACGTTAGAATGTTACCCAAAAATTACCTAAATCTAATTAATCAGTTACCAACGTCTAACCAGCGTTGGCAAGTGTTCCATAACAAACTCGACCTATTCAGTTAGTCACCAACGTCTACCCAACATTGGTAGGTTACTCAAAATTTAAACACACCTATTTTAATCAGCTGTCAACGTCTAACCAACGTTGGTAAGTTATTCAAAATATAACCATACCTATTTTAGTCAGTTGTCAACGTCTCATTAACGTTGGATAATGACTTGCAAACATTTCAAACCTTATTAAGTCGTTTTCTAACGGTAAATCAACGTTGGTAAATCGTCCAGACTTAAGCAGTAGGTTTGCGAGGTCGCCGCTATATTTGGTTCGACGTCGTATTACAACTACAAAATTTAAGTTATTACTCAACTACTATTTGTAATAATTCTGACGTCGGAATTAGTGAAAAAGTAGTCGGTAGTTGGTAAAATATTGCTTGAATATTGAATGGTCTAATTTTGTTCAACATATGCATTTATGGTGTAGTCATTACTAATAATAAGATCAATTATGGTGCGAGAATTATTTCGCACTCTAATAAAGTTTTGTATAAACTGTTTCATGCCATGATTCTCAATGCCCTCTTTAAGTCGCCTTTTTACATAGTCATTTTTGGAAAAATCTATATTGAAACCACCGGTCGAAATTATACTGCTTCTACTATTTTTTTCAACATAATTCTCTAACCATTCTAAAAACCTATCAATAAAACGTGACACGTTGCAATTTGGGGATCTATAGACAGCAGCCACACTGTAGGAGGTATTTTTTCAATTTTATATATTGAAGTTGTGGAAAAAATTAAGTATCTTGGGGTTATAATAGATAGAAGTCTTTCATTTAAAGAGCATGCTTGGTATGTTATTAACAAAATATCAAGGAATGTAGGTGTTTTATCAAGAGTAGCTCCGTTTTTATCACAGTGGTCTAAAATTTGTGTATATAACACTTTAATTCTACCACATTTAACTTTTGGTGCTTCGGTTCTATACTTTATTAATAAAAATGAATTAAATAGACTACAAAAATTACAAAATAGGGCTATGCGTATCATCTTACTAGCTGCAAGAGATACTCCAATTACGAACATGTTAGCTAAGCTAAATTGGCTACCTGTTCACTCATATTTAGAATATCAAACCATGATTTTAATTTATAAGATAAATAATAAGATAACACCAGCATATTTAAATGACAAGTTAGTCGTAAATAATACCATTCATAATTATAATACTAGGAAAAATATAAATCTATATGTTACTACAAAAAAATAAAACAAATACTGAAAAATCTGTCTATCACAAGGGCATTATCTCCTTTAATAGCTTACCGGAAGAAATTAAAAACATAAATAAATTAAATATATTCAAATTGAGGTTAAAAGAACATCCACTGGGTGAATGCCCACATTAATAGTTTGGATCTCCAAATATTTAATTGAGTAAATTATGTGTTATTGACTCTATGTAGGTATTTGTATAATAATTATAACTGTCTGTTTTTATGTGTTAATATATTTTGTGATATATTGTTGCTATTGTGTAGTTATTAACATGCTTTATTTTGCATTGGCTGGATATTTTATTGTATGTGTATATTTATATTTGTAGCGAGATATATCTTATATTAATATAATTGCATATGTATGCAGATATTGTGTTTAACAATGTAACAATGTATAACTTGTTAAATTAGCTTGGCTAAATAAAGAGATAATAATATTAACAGATAAAAGCCAGAAATTTACATCTAAAACCAACACTTTTTACATTATCAAATTTTATGCTTCTTTTGATGAATGTTAACACTCCCCCTGTGTGACGGCTGCTTGAGTCGCAGCGAATAGTATTATACCCCTCTATTTCTAATTCACTTTCAGAAAAAATTTCAGTAATACACGTTTCTGTAAGACACAAAATTAAAGGTTTATATTTAAATACGCATTCTAAAATTTGGTCCTTACTTTTATAATAACTTGCAGCATTCATACACGATAAAAGTAGTTGACGCACTTTTTATATTCACTACTGCAAGCACTACTAATATGTTTTTCAGCACAAAGTACACAAGTAACTTGTTCTTTGCAGTCTTTTGCCTCGTGATTATACTCTCCACATTTAAAACGTCTTCTTACACTAAAATGTTCATAAATCTTGCAATTATTCCATCCAACGTGTAGTACTTTTTCTTCCTTATTTATTACATATCTAAATGTCACCGGATCCATTTCCACTATAAGATTAAATCTCCCTTTTCGTATCTTGGTCTTGTGTACACTCTCAAATTTAAAATTAACTCCTTGGGGTATTCTATTTTGTCTTATAATTTTCTTTGTTAGCTCTTCAGTTTTTCCTTCATTTTCTAATTCATCTTCAGCAATACCTATAATAATAACCCTTGGATTCAGTTTTTTTGGCACTTGAATTTCGTATTCTTCACCCATTCTGGTTTTTACATTATTCTTAACCGTATTTAGTGCTTCAGCGTTTGAAAATTTTAAAATTACTCCTCCATTTCTTGTGTTTTTTGTCCATATTTAAGCCCACCTGTAAATCTGCTGGGTTAATGTTGCTTCTTATATCCTCTTTTACCTTGCTTACTTCTTTCTCTTGTCTTGTTTTCACAACCAAGACATGTTCCTGCTTACTAAGAGTTTCTGCGTAGGTAGGCTGGATACATTTAGATACTGACGTTTTATTTTCTTTTAATTCCTTAACTTCAATTTGCAATTTATCAATTTTCACACTCTGTTCCATTATAATTTTGTAACATGCTTCCAACTTGGTGTTAACATTTTTCATAATCTCAGTAATTTCTGTACATTCGCAGGGCACTGGATTTTCCAGTTTTGCTTGCGTACCACGCGACACGAATTCTTATAAGATTTGTAAGTCTTTATACTCAGTCGGTACTTGACCAGCCAATAAGGACAAACAAATCATAAAATGCACCGTTTAATACACGCTGGTTTTAGGCATCCTTTTTATCGTTCTAAGATATATTTAAATCATAAAGTCAAAGTTTTAGGGCAATAGTAAATAATTATTTATCAGTTGCCAGATGTTATTACCACTTCGATATTTTGGATGGTCGACGTTCCTGTTGCAAAGCCGCCTGTCCCTTTTTCTTTCACAGATGTTGGCCACTTGTATGATAACTGGAGCTTGTATTTAGATTTCGATAACTATTTAATAATTATTAATTTTATGCGCACTTTACTATATTATTAATTATGCAGTTTAACGGTACTTATTTAGAAGAAAATGAAGTTCCTTACAGACAGTTAGTGGGCTCACTCATGTTTGCAGCTATTGTAACACGCCCAGACATTGCCTATTCAGTGGGAGTAGTGAGTCGATATTTAAACAAACACACTTAAGAGCAGTGGAATGTAGTAAAACGCATAGTCAGATATCTAATTGGTACTGCAAACCGTGGTATTAAATACAACAGAGCAAACAATTCGAATTTCTTAATAGGTTACCCAGATTCTGACTATGCTGGTGACCTACAGACTAGACGTTCCACTAGTGGTTACGTATTTTTATTTTGTGGTGCGCCAATTACATGAGTCAGGTGTCTCTCTTTCAACAAGGAAAGCAGAATATATAGCCGCCTCCCATGCAACAAAAGAAGCTATGCTACAGAGACTACTGAGTGATATCGGTGAATGTGTAGAAAAACCCACAGTGTTGTATATAGACAATCAAAGTGTGCAATACGTCTAATTCGTAACCCTGAGTTTCATAACCGCACTAAACACGTGGATGTTAAATATCACTTTATAAGGGAAAAATTTCAATGCAGTGACATTACACCAACCTACATATGTAAGTACGCATAACCAATTGGCGGATATTCTAACTAAGCCTCTACCGAACAATAGAACGAATGGAAGAAGATAAACGAAAACAATGCCAGTGTTTTGTGTCTCGGTTTTATATCTTAATTAATAATAAAAAAAAATGTTCCAAGAGTGGGAGTGTGAATATATTAATGAGTCTGTTCACATTTTTTTTTTTTAATTATATATAGTAGTTTGTTTTATTGGCTATACTGGTAGTACTGCGCTTATGTTACTGTCGATAATGTACATTGCAGTAAAAAAAATAATTAAGGAGTAGTCTTGTCTTAAACATTGAAAGTTGATGTACTAATTTTTATGAGTTATCTTACTACCTATTAATTCTGTTACTTGTAAAAATAAAGTTAAGTTGCTTAGTTGTGGTGCACAGTTTATTAATGGCTAAACAACTACACTTTAAGCCCATGATTTTTTTCGTCCGTTAGTCCTATCACAAAAGTATGTTCGTTCGTGCTCACAATTAATATTAACTCGATTTACTATTTTCATATCTACCTTTCACTTTGTTGTAATACAATATTTTGAAACGTCTTCATTTTTAAATTTTATTTAGGTGGTTATTAGTAAAAATAAAAAAATCATGAAGGGCAGCTTCTTGCATTTGTTAGATTTATTCGTTGATTTTCGTTTAATGGCACTTGCTTAATACAGTTATTAGGAAATGGAATAAAAGAACCTTAATTTTAATAAAATGCATAGATATGTATAAAAAACGTATATATATATATATATATATATATATATATATATATATATATATATATATATATATATATATATATATATATATATATATATATATATATATATATATGTTCCGTTCTCATCTTTGCCTTTTACATTTTATAATAATTACCTACTTGTTACTATTTTTTTACTACATCCCTTATACGTCATATTACTCTTTATCTGTATTAGTTGCAATTTGTACATGTTGGATGCACCTACGGTTTACCTGTTATGGAACTGGTGTAAAACGGGCTTTAGCGGCTTTGCTTTGCCTTAATTATGTTTTTATCCTTTCCCACTCCTTATCCTTTTTTTTTCTGTACTACCTTTTTTACCCCTAAAGAAGAGGAGACCAAAGAGTTGAATGTCAGCTGTCGAAGCAACGAGTTGGACAGCAAATTATTTTTATACATTTGTTACTACATTAATTATTACGTGAGAAATTCGCGCGTGTTACCCCGGCCGGTGGAACGTACAAAGGATCTACTACATACACCCCCCTGGTTCATCATCCTATTATCCAACATCAAGGTGAGTGCAATTCCGCAGTTATCCACTTTTTTCAAATACATAAATTACAGATGCAATTAGATATTACATACATTGCAAATAGGTGTTAGATAAACTCACTACAAATCAGTAGCTACCGTAACCAGTTATATATATAGTCCACTTCCAATGCTTTAACGAGACAATATATATATATATATATATATATATATATATATATATATATATATATATATATATATATATATATATATATATTATTGTGATAATAAGGTTTATTGTATTTTTATTTATTTATATATTTTGTAAAAATTTTGAATTGTTTTTATTAAACCGTTATAGAATTGAAAATTTTGTGTTTTATTAAAATCTATGAAACTTGGCGCCTTTATTTTAAATTTGCATTTATTTTATATTTATGCCCTTGTATACCCAGACTAGCTCATATTTTAATTTACAAGTTTTTACTTACTTTTATTTTCTTTTACTCTCTCTCTCAGGATGCAGGTTCAATTTTGTTCTTTCTAGTTAGTATATTTTTCAAAATTTAAATTCACAAAATCAGTACACAAAAAAAAACTAAACACTTTCAGAAAACAATTTAGGAGTTTGTTTTTAATAAAATATTTTTTAAAAATTTTAACAAATGTATTTACAAATCTTAACTTAAATTAGCCCACCAAATTTTAAAATCTCGAGATTTTACCTTATATTTTTATCCTTGCGGTTGGCCGACCTGTCGTTTCTTCTCAGCTGTTTTCTGTTTGGATATGGCCGCTCCAATTTCCTGATATGCTTGTATAGTTATTTACTTTAATTTTGTGTTTTGTGTAGCTGGATTTTTTTATAACTGGTAAGTACTTACAAACTTTTTTTACTGTTTCTTTTATTTAATTCTCTGGCTTGAATCTTAATTTACAAGCTTCTATTTACCATATTTTACTCCTAACCTTTATTTTATTCGTCTCTCTTCTCTTAAATTTTTTTTTCTTTTTTTTCAATAACAACCCACTATCCATTGTTTTTCTCTGCTTACTTTAATTTTGTATATAGTAAAATCACCAAATTGCAAAATTGACTAGTTGTCACAAATTATTTTTTTAATGTCAAATATTTTTAATTTTGAAAATAAAAACTTTTATACTACTTTTTTGTTGTTTTTTTAAAACAATATTCTTTTCTTGATACTTTCCTGAGAATTTTCTGTAAATTTGCATGTGTTACGTTCAGTATAAAAATTTTTATCTTTCACATCTCATTTTCAAAATTTTCTTAACAAATGCCCTATCATTTTAAACAAACTCCTTTTTATATAACTAGAACTAAATAACTACTGATAACAAATCTTTTTATATCTAGGTTAACATATCTTTACTCAAAAACTAATATTTTTGTTTCTACATTTTGTAGGCTGTCGAAATTGGTTTCACCCCTTTTACCACACTTTCACTGTGTCTTGAACTACCCCCACTCACATACGAAGCACTGAGTTTCTCCTTTGTCCTCATGGCATATCTTTGCACATCAATGGATTTCCTGTTTAGTTTTTTTATGAAAATATAGTTCAACTATGCTGTCACACATACAAAAATCAAGAAATGTTTATGTTTCAACCCCAATATTGGAAAAATTATTATGGCATTGATCTAAACACATTACTGCACCCCTGTTTGGTAAGTTTTATTTCAGTTTATATTCACTTTTACAGACCATGCACTTTTTATGTTTCGTTATGAAAGTTTTAAGATAATTTACAATATTTTCCCCTGTTTATTGATTGTTGCTTATTTAACTTTTGTATAAAGTTCAATTACATTGACTCTACACTAGATTTTCATAAATTTCCCCTTTTAAAAGTTTATACTATAACAATTGTCTCTTTTATAGGTGAAATCTTTCCCCTGAAATTATGCAACTTTTAATACTACTGGAGTTAATTGAAGTGAAATTTTTATATGGGACTACATTGGTGACACCTTTTCGATGGCAGGAAATACACAATAGGTCTCTCGTCAGCTCTGCCAGTGGAGATCCAGGACTTCGACTTGACACCTTTTTCTTGTTTTTTATTTGTTTTTCATTAATTTTTATGGCCAATTTGGCTTTGCAAATACCTTACAACTAACTACATTTTTATATGAACAATGAATACTTAATTATTCTACACATATGTTAACAACTAAATTAAAATTGTTTTCTGAAATTGTTCATTTTTAATGTATGCATGCTACTATATTTATTAAACTTTTTAAATTAATTAATAACATTGCTAAATGTGATATAATTCCCCCCAAATTTTTTAAATTTACTGATTTTATAAAGTGAATTTTCAAAATTTAATAGTTCACATTAGCAATTTTATTTTATGATAAATATGGGTATAAAAGTTCTATATGAAATCTACCTCTAATGGCATCTGAATCCACAAATTTTAACTCATACACATTTTCATTTACAACTTCATTAATCTGATAAGGTCCTTCATATGGCGTTTGTAGTTTCGCACATATTTTATTTTTCTTATTTGAAACTCGTAACCTTTTTACCACAACCATATCGCCTTTTTTAAATTTTACTCGTTTAGTTATATTTTTGTTTGCCCTTTTTAAAGATCTTTCCGCATTGTTTTTAATTCTTTTTATGGCCTTTTGCCTTAATTTTTGAAAGTCTACCTGTTCATCTGTCCTCCATGGGCGTTCAGGTAATGTTCCAAACATTAAAATCACGGGTGGTATCTCCGTTACCGTGTTTTGTACATTATTTAAATAATCCTCTACTCGTGACAATTCTTCATCCCATTTTTCATGCTTTCCATCCACTAACAATCTCAAAAATCTTAATACCTCTTGAATGTACCTCTCAGCAGGATTAGATTTTGGATGTCTGATTGTCGTATACGTAATATTTATTTCTAAATTTGATAAATTGTCTCTAAATCGGTCATTATCAAAATACGAAGCATTATCTGCCAAAATCCTAGTGGGAAAACCTACATCTCTACAATAGTTTCTTAAAATTTATGTTGTAGTTCTCGCATTACATCGTCTTGTTGCATATAGACGAACAAATTTTGTAAATGTATCTACTACTACTAATACATGTTTATGACCTTGTCTTGTTTTAATTAAGTTACTTAAATAATCAATTGCCACCAATTGCAATGGTGCTGTCGTAATTATATTCCCAGGTTGATTTTGATTTCTAAAGTTTTTGTTTTTCCCCATACAACATAAATGACATTCTTTTATTATTTTCTTAGTTAAAATCAAATCTTTTTCAGCATAATAATTTTCCCTGAAAACTAACCATGTTTTTCTTGTGCCTATATGTCCCCAAGTCTCGTGGATGTTTTGTATGATGTCTCGTGCCAGATTCTCCCCAATCACATACACTTCATCCCCATTCATTCCTTTAATTATAAAACCATCCTTAAATTTGAAACCTCTGTAATTTTGTTTTTCTAGCAGAATTTGCCTCAATTCTTCTAGATTTTCTTGACTATTTTTGATTTCAATTTCAGAATATAGCCCTCTACTGTCTCTCATTTTATTTAACGCAATGATGAAATTGTTTGGTCTCTCTATCACCTGTTCTTTTGACCTTGTTAACGCGTCAGCCGTTACGTTTTCTTTCCCCGGGCGATGCCGAATTTCAAAAGCATACTCTTGTATGAGTAGCGACCAACGGTATATCCTATTATTTGCAAACCTATTATTCATTAAAAACGTTAATGCCGAGTGATCTGTTTCCAATAAAAACTTATTTGCAGTTAAATAATACTTCATTGCAGACAGCGAGTACACAATTGCACTCATTTCTTTTTCTGAAATGCTATATCTAGTTTCATATGGCTTTAAAATGCGTGAAACGAAACAGATAGGTACCTCAATTTCCCCTTGAATTTGTGTGAGTTCCCCTGCGATTGCATAGTCTGACGCATCCGTGCGTAAAATAAATGGAAGTGAAAAATCTGGACTATACAACAACAAATTCTCATGAAAACTTTCTTTCAGATTCTGAAATGCTTTCTCTCTCCTTTCGTCCCATGACCATTTCACATCTTTTCTCAATAGTTCTATCAAAGGTACCTCTAGTTCTGCCAAATTTGGAATGAATTTCTTATAATAATTTAACACGCCCAGAAATCCCCTCAACATTCGTAAATTTTTAGGACGATCATAATTTTTTTTGAGCGTCTATTCTTTCTTTTTCTATACTAATACCGTCTTGACCGATTTTATATCCTAAATATTTTACACTGGGTTTATAAAATTGACATTTCTCGAAATTTAGTTTTAATCCGGCTCTATTTAGTTCATTTAAAATAATATCCAAATGTTTTCTATGTTCTGTATCATTTTCGGAAAATACTAAAATATCATCAATATAGTGCAGACAGAAAGCTTCATACTGATCTAAAATTTGTTGCATTGCTCTTACTAAAGCTGAAGATGATGATTGTAATCCAAACGGTACGACTTTAAATTGATAGATATGCCCATCTACACTAAAACCAGTGAATTTTCTTGACTGAGGAGCTAAAGGTATCAGCCAGAATGAGTTTTTTAAATCGAGCTTACTAAAAATGACATTTTTCCCTATTCTACTGAGCATTGTGTTTATTACTTGTGGAGCATCAAATTGTTTTTGAGTAATTTCGTTTAATTTTCGCGCATCTAAACATAATCTGATAGATTGGTCTGACTTTTTAACTATAACGAGCGGACTGATGTAATTTGTTTTTGATCTTTCTATTATTCCTGCTTCAAGCATGTTCTCAATTTCATCTTTTACTTGCTCTCTATATTTGAACGGTATAGGATATACTTTGCATTTGAATGGTTTTGTTTCGTCTACTACTAGCTGATGAACGTACCCACTTGCAAACCTTGGTTCAAAATTTATTAACGATTTATATTTTTCCATTAATTCTTCAACGTCATCTTTGTGTTTGTGCACACAATTAATTATTACCCCTACTCTTTTCGCGTTTGCGATATTTTTATCAATTATGGAACTCGTTTGTTCCTTATAAACATTATTTGGACCCGTTTTGTCCTTAACACCTATAAATAGTACGTTTGTACCCCCAAAATTATTTGACGTTCTTTCAAATCAATCTTTGCTTTTATATCTGTTAATAAATTTTCCCCCAATATTACATCGTAACTCATTCCACTTACAACAATAAACTCACCACTCACTCTTATTTCCCCAATATAAAAATCAGTTTGTAATACTTTTGTACATTCCGCAATCTTTTTACCCGTTACATTAATCAAATTTACCTTCATCGCTTTCATTACCCGCTTATTAAACTCCGTAGAATCTTTTTGAATGACCTTTTCATTTATAATGCTTACTTCTGCCCCCGTATCTATTAATGCTGTTAAATTGTAATTTAATATTTTTATCTGAATACATGGTAATGAACAAATTAATCCTGAATCGTTGCCTTGATCGTTTTCCATTGTTATAAATTCTCTCATATGTTGATATGATAGAGAATTTATTGTTTTGCCAGCCTCACCTCCCATTACTGAAAATCCGGTCGGAGTTTACCCTGATTTTCCGGTTTTATAGCTTCCAAATCATTTGCCGATCTGTGTACTTGTACATTTGCCACCTGCGCATATGTACGTCTGTCAGTCTCATTATTTCTATTTTCCATTCGATTAAAATTTTGATTCCTATTGTTACTGTCTCCCCTATCATTCCTAAAATTCCCATTTCTATTTTCCGGTCTATAATTTTGATTTTGGTATTGATTGGACCTGTTGTCTCCCTGATATCTAAAATTTTGGTTTTGGTTCCCCTGATAATTTCGATTCCATTCCCGTTTGTCATAATTTTGATTATTGTTACCGTATGTCTGTCTGTTATTCGGTCTTCTCCATTCCGTTCGATCATCGTCAATTACCCTAATATATTCGATTAACCCTTCGATTGTTCCGATTCTTTGAGTAACTATGACCTTTCGAATATCATCATCAAAATGCCTGCTAAGATGTTTCACGATTTCTCCCTCATCCATTTTTGGTTCCAAATGTTTCGCGTTGTAATATTTTCTCATGATATATGCTTCCCTTGATAAACCCCCATTGTCTTTATATTTCCCGTTAAATAAATTTGTTTTCACTCTATTCTGGTTATGTTCCCCCCAGTATTTTTGGCAAAATAAACCCTCAAATTCATCAATAGTTTCATATCTATCCTCAATTAACTGATACCAAAATTGTGCTTCGCCTCTCAATTTAGAATGAATGCAACTTTTAATGTCAATGCCTAGCGGTAATGTTTCAAAATATTTCTTAAGGCGTGACATAAATATTTTTGGATGAATTCTCGCATCCCCTGCAAAATATAACTCACTGTTTTGTGCCTTTTGACACTGTGCATACGCTATTGCACTAGGAGAACTATCCCCTTGAATATAATTACCCCTCTGACATAATTTAATCCTTTCACTCATCGCTTTCATTCGTTCCTCATATCCTTCGTCCCGTCTGTCTGTTATCCTTGTCAAATTTTCAAAATTTTTCTCTATTTCCCCTGTTACTTTGCTATTTATATTTAAATTTAGATTATTTACTTGTTGTTTAATATCTTTCGTCTCATTTTCTAAATTTGCAATCCTAACATTTGACTGCTTAATTTGACATCTTACCTCATTTACCTTTACCTCTACTTTTTCTTCTGTCCTTCCAAACCTATCCGCTATCTGTGCAAACCTTATTGTCATCTCTTCTTCATGCTTTTCCTGAAAACTTCTAAAAATTTCCCTCACATTCTCCGTAATTTCCATCTTAATCGTCTCTTGAATCCCATCTATTCTTTTTGTAATCTTGTCCTGATTTTTTTTCCATGGTTTCCATTAATTTTTCATCTCTTTCTATCCTGTTCTTTTCCATTAATTTTTCACTTTCCATCCTGTTCTTTTCGATGGTTTCCATTAATTTTTCATCTCTTTCTATCCTGTTCTTTTCCATGGTTTCCATTAATTTTTCATCTCTTTCTATCCTGTTCTTTTCCATTAATTTTGCGCATTCTTTGTTTTCTTCCATCATCTTCCTCATCATTTCCATTATACTTTGATTTTGTTCAGCATCTCCCGATTGTTGTTGGCTTGTTTCTTCCGTTATATTTGTCGACATTTTGTCTTGTGACCTAAGTTTCATGTGCTTTTATATGTACGTAGGTTGCCAATTTTTGTTATAGAGCAGCCCCACGTTGGTTCGACACTTTATTGTGATAATAAGGTTTATTGTACGTAGGTTGCCAATTTTTGTTATGTCGAGCCCCACGTTGGTTCGCCACTATATTGTGATAATAAGGTTTATTGTATTTTTATTTATTTATATATTTTGTAAAAATTTTGAATTGTTTTTATTAAACCGTTATAGAATTGAAAATTTTGTGTTTTATTAAAATCTATGAAACTTGGCGCCTTTATTTTAAATTTGCATTTATTTTATATTTATGCCCTTGTATACCCAGACTAGCTCATATTTTAATTTACAAGTTTTTACTTACTTTTATTTTCTTTTACTCTCTCTCTCAGGATGCAGGTTCAATTTTGTTCTTTCTAGTTAGTATATTTTTCAAAATTTAAATTCACAAAATCAGTACACAAAAAAAAAACTAAACACTTTCAGAAAACAATTTAGGAGTTTGTTTTTAATAAAATATTTTTTTAAAAATTTTAACAAATGTATTTACAAATCTTAACTTAAATTAGCCCACCAAATTTTAAAATCTCGAGATTTTACCTTATATTTTTATCCTTGCGGTTGGCCGACCTGTCGTTTCTTCTCAGCTGTTTTCTGTTTGGATATGGCCGCTCCAATTTCCTGATATGCTTGTATAGTTATTTACTTTAATTTTGTGTTTTGTGTAGCTGGATTTTTTATAACTGGTAAGTACTTACAAACTTTTTTACTGTTTCTTTTATTTAATTCTCTGGCTTGAATCTTAATTTACAAGCTTCTATTTACCATATTTTACTCCTAACCTTTATTTTATTCGTCTCTCTTCTCTTAAATTTTTTTTTTCTTTTTTTTTCAATAACAACCCACTATCCATTGTTTTTCTCTGCTTACTTTAATTTTGTATATAGTAAAATCACCAAATTGCAAAATTGACTAGTTGTCACAAATTATTTTTTTAATGTCAAATATTTTTAATTTTGAAAATAAAAACTTTTATACTACTTTTTTTGTTGTTTTTTTAAAACAATATTCTTTTCTTGATACTTTCCTGAGAATTTTCTGTAAATTTGCATGTGTTACGTTCAGTATAAAAATTTTTATCTTTCACATCTCATTTTCAAAATTTTCTTAACAAATGCCCTATCATTTTAAACAAACTCCTTTTTATATAACTAGAACTAAATAACTACTGATAACAAATCTTTTTATATCTAGGTTAACATATCTTTACTCAAAAACTAATATTTTTGTTTCTACATTTTGTAGGCTGTCGAAATTGGTTTCACCCCTTTTACCACACTTTCACTGTGTCTTGAACTACCCCCACTCACATACGAAGCACTGAGTTTCTCCTTTGTCCTCATGGCATATCTTTGCACATCAATGGATTTCCTGTTTAGTTTTTTTATGAAAATATAGTTCAACTATGCTGTCACACATACAAAAATCAAGAAATGTTTATGTTTCAACCCCAATATTGGAAAAATTATTATGGCATTGATCTAAACACATTACTGCACCCCTGTTTGGTAAGTTTTATTTCAGTTTATATTCACTTTTACAGACCATGCACTTTTTATGTTTCGTTATGAAAGTTTTAAGATAATTTACAATATTTTCCCCTGTTTATTGATTGTTGCTTATTTAACTTTTGTATAAAGTTCAATTACATTGACTCTACACTAGATTTTCATAAATTTCCCTTTTAAAAGTTTATACTATAACAATTGTCTCTTTTATAGGTGAAATCTTTCCCCTGAAATTATGCAACTTTTAATACTACTGGAGTTAATTGAAGTGAAATTTTTATATGGGACTACATTGGTGACACCTTTTCGATGGCAGGAAATACACAATAGGTCTCTCGTCAGCTCTGCCAGTGGAGATCCAGGACTTCGACTTGACACCTTTTTCTTGTTTTTTATTTGTTTTTCATTAATTTTTATGGCCAATTTGGCTTTGCAAATACCTTACAACTAACTACATTTTTATATGAACAATGAATACTTAATTATTCTACACATATGTTAACAACTAAATTAAAATTGTTTTCTGAAATTGTTCATTTTTAATGTATGCATGCTACTATATTTATTAAACTTTTTAAATTAATTAATAACATTGCTAAATGTGATATAATTCCCCCCAAATTTTTTAAATTTACTGATTTTATAAAGTGAATTTTCAAAATTTAATAGTTCACATTAGCAATTTTATTTTATGATAAATATGGGTATAAAAGTTCTATATGAAATCTACCTCTAATGGCATCTGAATCCACAAATTTTAACTCATACACATTTTCATTTACAACTTCATTAATCTGATAAGGTCCTTCATATGGCGTTTGTAGTTTCGCACATATTTTATTTTTCTTATTTGAAACTCGTAACCTTTTTACCACAACCATATCGCCTTTTTTAAATTTTACTCGTTTAGTTATATTTTTGTTTGCCCTTTTTAAAGATCTTTCCGCATTGTTTTTAATTCTTTTTTATGGCCTTTTGCCTTAATTTTTGAAAGTCTACCTGTTCATCTGTCCTCCATGGGCGTTCAGGTAATGTTCCAAACATTAAAATCACGGGTGGTATCTCCGTTACCGTGTTTTGTACATTATTTAAATAATCCTCTACTCGTGACAATTCTTCATCCCATTTTTCATGCTTTCCATCCACTAACAATCTCAAAAATCTTAATACCTCTTGAATGTACCTCTCAGCAGGATTAGATTTTGGATGTCTGATTGTCGTATACGTAATATTTATTTCTAAATTTGATAAATTGTCTCTAAATCGGTCATTATCAAAATACGAAGCATTATCTGCCAAAATCCTAGTGGGAAAACCTACATCTCTACAATAGTTTCTTAAAATTTATGTTGTAGTTCTCGCATTACATCGTCTTGTTGCATATAGACGAACAAATTTTGTAAATGTATCTACTACTACTAATACATGTTTATGACCTTGTCTTGTTTTAATTAAGTTACTTAAATAATCAATTGCCACCAATTGCAATGGTGCTGTCGTAATTATATTCCCAGGTTGATTTTGATTTCTAAAGTTTTTGTTTTTCCCCATACAACATAAATGACATTCTTTTATTATTTTCTTAGTTAAAATCAAATCTTTTTCAGCATAATAATTTTCCCTGAAAACTAACCATGTTTTTCTTGTGCCTATATGTCCCCAAGTCTCGTGGATGTTTTGTATGATGTCTCGTGCCAGATTCTCCCCAATCACATACACTTCATCCCCATTCATTCCTTTAATTATAAAACCATCCTTAAATTTGAAACCTCTGTAATTTTGTTTTTCTAGCAGAATTTGCCTCAATTCTTCTAGATTTTCTTGACTATTTTTGATTTCAATTTCAGAATATAGCCCTCTACTGTCTCTCATTTTATTTAACGCAATGATGAAATTGTTTGGTCTCTCTATCACCTGTTCTTTTGACCTTGTTAACGCGTCAGCCGTTACGTTTTCTTTCCCCGGGCGATGCCGAATTTCAAAAGCATACTCTTGTATGAGTAGCGACCAACGGTATATCCTATTATTTGCAAACCTATTATTCATTAAAAACGTTAATGCCGAGTGATCTGTTTCCAATAAAAACTTATTTGCAGTTAAATAATACTTCATTGCAGACAGCGAGTACACAATTGCACTCATTTCTTTTTCTGAAATGCTATATCTAGTTTCATATGGCTTTAAAATGCGTGAAACGAAACAGATAGGTACCTCAATTTCCCCTTGAATTTGTGTGAGTTCCCCTGCGATTGCATAGTCTGACGCATCCGTGCGTAAAATAAATGGAAGTGAAAAATCTGGACTATACAACAACAAATTCTCATGAAAACTTTCTTTCAGATTCTGAAATGCTTTCTCTCTCCTTTCGTCCCATGACCATTTCACATCTTTTCTCAATAGTTCTATCAAAGGTACCTCTAGTTCTGCCAAATTTGGGATGAATTTCTTATAATAATTTAACACGCCCAGAAATCCCCTCAACATTCGTAAATTTTTAGGACGATCATAATTTTTTTTGAGCGTCTATTCTTTCTTTTTCTATACTAATACCGTCTTGACCGATTTTATATCCTAAATATTTTACACTGGGTTTATAAAATTGACATTTCTCGAAATTTAGTTTTAATCCGGCTCTATTTAGTTCATTTAAAATAATATCCAAATGTTTTCTATGTTCTGTATCATTTTCGGAAAATACTAAAATATCATCAATATAGTGCAGACAGAAAGCTTCATACTGATCTAAAATTTGTTGCATTGCTCTTACTAAAGCTGAAGATGATGATTGTAATCCAAACGGTACGACTTTAAATTGATAGATATGCCCATCTACACTAAAACCAGTGAATTTTCTTGACTGAGGAGCTAAAGGTATCAGCCAGAATGAGTTTTTTAAATCGAGCTTACTAAAAATGACATTTTTCCCTATTCTACTGAGCATTGTGTTTATTACTTGTGGAGCATCAAATTGTTTTTGAGTAATTTCGTTTAATTTTCGCGCATCTAAACATAATCTGATAGATTGGTCTGACTTTTTTAACTATAACGAGCGGACTGATGTAATTTGTTTTTGATCTTTCTATTATTCCTGCTTCAAGCATGTTCTCAATTTCATCTTTTACTTGCTCTCTATATTTGAACGGTATAGGATATACTTTGCATTTGAATGGTTTTGTTTCGTCTACTACTAGCTGATGAACGTACCCACTTGCAAACCTTGGTTCAAAATTTATTAACGATTTATATTTTTCCATTAATTCTTCAACGTCATCTTTGTGTTTGTGCACACAATTAATTATTACCCCTACTCTTTTCGCGTTTGCGATATTTTTATCAATTATGGAACTCGTTTGTTCCTTATAAACATTATTTGGACCCGTTTTGTCCTTAACACCTATAAATGGTACGTTTGTACCCCCCCAAAATTATTTGACGTTCTTTCAAATCAATCTTTGCTTTTATATCTGTTAATAAATTTTCCCCCAATATTACATCGTAACTCATTCCACTTACAACAATAAACTCACCACTCACTCTTATTTCCCCAATATAAAAATCAGTTTGTAATACTTTTGTACATTCCGCAATCTTTTTACCCGTTACATTAATCAAATTTACCTTCATCGCTTTCATTACCCGCTTATTAAACTCCGTAGAATCTTTTTGAATGACCTTTTCATTTATAATGCTTACTTCTGCCCCCGTATCTATTAATGCTGTTAAATTGTAATTTAATATTTTTATCTGAATACATGGTAATGAACAAATTAATCCTGAATCGTTGCCTTGATCGTTTTCCATTGTTATAAATTCTCTCATATGTTGATATGATAGAGAATTTATTGTTTTGCCAGCCTCACCTCCCATTACTGAAAATCCGGTCGGAGTTTACCCTGATTTTCCGGTTTTATAGCTTCCAAATCATTTGCCGATCTGTGTACTTGTACATTTGCCACCTGCGCATATGTACGTCTGTCAGTCTCATTATTTCTATTTTCCATTCGATTAAAATTTTGATTCCTATTGTTACTGTCTCCCCTATCATTCCTAAAATTCCCATTTCTATTTTCCGGTCTATAATTTTGATTTTGGTATTGATTGGACCTGTTGTCTCCCTGATATCTAAAATTTTGGTTTTGGTTCCCCTGATAATTTCGATTCCATTCCCGTTTGTCATAATTTTGATTATTGTTACCGTATGTCTGTCTGTTATTCGGTCTTCTCCATTCCGTTCGATCATCGTCAATTACCCTAATATATTCGATTAACCCTTCGATTGTTCCGATTCTTTGAGTAACTATGACCTTTCGAATATCATCATCAAAATGCCTGCTAAGATGTTTCACGATTTCTCCCTCATCCATTTTTGGTTCCAAATGTTTCGCGTTGTAATATTTTCTCATGATATATGCTTCCCTTGATAAACCCCCATTGTCTTTATATTTCCCGTTAAATAAATTTGTTTTCACTCTATTCTGGTTATGTTCCCCCCCAGTATTTTTGGCAAAATAAACCCTCAAATTCATCAATAGTTTCATATCTATCCTCAATTAACTGATACCAAAATTGTGCTTCGCCTCTCAATTTAGAATGAATGCAACTTTTAATGTCAATGCCTAGCGGTAATGTTTCAAAATATTTCTTAAGGCGTGACATAAATATTTTTGGATGAATTCTCGCATCCCCTGCAAAATATAACTCACTGTTTTGTGCCTTTTGACACTGTGCATACGCTATTGCACTAGGAGAACTATCCCCTTGAATATAATTACCCCTCTGACATAATTTAATCCTTTCACTCATCGCTTTCATTCGTTCCTCATATCCTTCGTCCCGTCTGTCTGTTATCCTTGTCAAATTTTCAAAATTTTTCTCTATTTCCCCTGTTACTTTGCTATTTATATTTAAATTTAGATTATTTACTTGTTGTTTAATATCTTTCGTCTCATTTTCTAAATTTGCAATCCTAACATTTGACTGCTTAATTTGACATCTTACCTCATTTACCTTTACCTCTACTTTTTCTTCTGTCCTTCCAAACCTATCCGCTATCTGTGCAAACCTTATTGTCATCTCTTCTTCATGCTTTTCCTGAAAACTTCTAAAAATTTCCCTCACATTCTCCGTAATTTCCATCTTAATCGTCTCTTGAATCCCATCTATTCTTTTTGTAATCTTGTCCTGATTTTTTTTCCATGGTTTCCATTAATTTTTCATCTCTTTCTATCCTGTTCTTTTCCATTAATTTTTCACTTTCCATCCTGTTCTTTTCGATGGTTTCCATTAATTTTTCATCTCTTTCTATCCTGTTCTTTTCCATGGTTTCCATTAATTTTTCATCTCTTTCTATCCTGTTCTTTTCCATTAATTTTGCGCATTCTTTGTTTTCTTCCATCATCTTCCTCATCATTTCCATTATACTTTGATTTTGTTCAGCATCTCCCGATTGTTGTTGGCTTGTTTCTTCCGTTATATTTGTCGACATTTTGTCTTGTGACCTAAGTTTCATGTGCTTTTATATGTACGTAGGTTGCCAATTTTTGTTATAGAGCAGCCCCACGTTGGTTCGACACTTTATTGTGATAATAAGGTTTATTGTACGTAGGTTGCCAATTTTTGTTATGTCGAGCCCCACGTTGGTTCGCCACTATATTGTGATAATAAGGTTTATTGTATTTTTATTTATTTATATATTTTGTAAAAATTTTGAATTGTTTTTATTAAACCGTTATAGAATTGAAAATTTTGTGTTTTATTAAAATCTATGAAACTTGGCGCCTTTATTTTAAATTTGCATTTATTTTATATTTATGCCCTTGTATACCCAGACTAGCTCATATTTTAATTTACAAGTTTTTACTTACTTTTATTTTCTTTTACTCTCTCTCTCAGGATGCAGGTTCAATTTTGTTCTTTCTAGTTAGTATATTTTTCAAAATTTAAATTCACAAAATCAGTACACAAAAAAAAAACTAAACACTTTCAGAAAACAATTTAGGAGTTTGTTTTTAATAAAATATTTTTTAAAAATTTTAACAAATGTATTTACAAATCTTAACTTAAATTAGCCCACCAAATTTTAAAATCTCGAGATTTTACCTTATATTTTTATCCTTGCGGTTGGCCGACCTGTCGTTTCTTCTCAGCTGTTTTCTGTTTGGATATGGCCGCTCCAATTTCCTGATATGCTTGTATAGTTATTTACTTTAATTTTGTGTTTTGTGTAGCTGGATTTTTTATAACTGGTAAGTACTTACAAACTTTTTTACTGTTTCTTTTATTTAATTCTCTGGCTTGAATCTTAATTTACAAGCTTCTATTTACCATATTTTACTCCTAACCTTTATTTTATTCGTCTCTCTTCTCTTAAATTTTTTTTTTTCTTTTTTTTCAATAACAACCCACTATCCATTGTTTTTCTCTGCTTACTTTAATTTTGTATATAGTAAAATCACCAAATTGCAAAATTGACTAGTTGTCACAAATTATTTTTTTAATGTCAAATATTTTTAATTTTGAAAATAAAAACTTTTATACTACTTTTTTTGTTGTTTTTTTAAAACAATATTCTTTTCTTGATACTTTCCTGAGAATTTTCTGTAAATTTGCATGTGTTACGTTCAGTATAAAAATTTTTATCTTTCACATCTCATTTTCAAAATTTTCTTAACAAATGCCCTATCATTTTAAACAAACTCCTTTTTATATAACTAGAACTAAATAACTACTGATAACAAATCTTTTTATATCTAGGTTAACATATCTTTACTCAAAAACTAATATTTTTGTTTCTACATTTTGTAGGCTGTCGAAATTGGTTTCACCCCTTTTACCACACTTTCACTGTGTCTTGAACTACCCCCACTCACATACGAAGCACTGAGTTTCTCCTTTGTCCTCATGGCATATCTTTGCACATCAATGGATTTCCTGTTTAGTTTTTTTATGAAAATATAGTTCAACTATGCTGTCACACATACAAAAATCAAGAAATGTTTATGTTTCAACCCCAATATTGGAAAAATTATTATGGCATTGATCTAAACACATTACTGCACCCCTGTTTGGTAAGTTTTATTTCAGTTTATATTCACTTTTACAGACCATGCACTTTTTATGTTTCGTTATGAAAGTTTTAAGATAATTTACAATATTTTCCCCTGTTTATTGATTGTTGCTTATTTAACTTTTGTATAAAGTTCAATTACATTGACTCTACACTAGATTTTCATAAATTTCCCCTTTTAAAAGTTTATACTATAACAATTGTCTCTTTTATAGGTGAAATCTTTCCCCTGAAATTATGCAACTTTTAATACTACTGGAGTTAATTGAAGTGAAATTTTTATATGGGACTACATTGGTGACACCTTTTCGATGGCAGGAAATACACAATAGGTCTCTCGTCAGCTCTGCCAGTGGAGATCCAGGACTTCGACTTGACACCTTTTTCTTGTTTTTTATTTGTTTTTCATTAATTTTTATGGCCAATTTGGCTTTGCAAATACCTTACAACTAACTACATTTTTATATGAACAATGAATACTTAATTATTCTACACATATGTTAACAACTAAATTAAAATTGTTTTCTGAAATTGTTCATTTTTAATGTATGCATGCTACTATATTTATTAAACTTTTTAAATTAATTAATAACATTGCTAAATGTGATATAATTCCCCCCCAAATTTTTTAAATTTACTGATTTTATAAAGTGAATTTTCAAAATTTAATAGTTCACATTAGCAATTTTATTTTATGATAAATATGGGTATAAAAGTTCTATATGAAATCTACCTCTAATGGCATCTGAATCCACAAATTTTAACTCATACACATTTTCATTTACAACTTCATTAATCTGATAAGGTCCTTCATATGGCGTTTGTAGTTTCGCACATATTTTATTTTTCTTATTTGAAACTCGTAACCTTTTTACCACAACCATATCGCCTTTTTTAAATTTTACTCGTTTAGTTATATTTTTGTTTGCCCTTTTTAAAGATCTTTCCGCATTGTTTTTAATTCTTTTTATGGCCTTTTGCCTTAATTTTTGAAAGTCTACCTGTTCATCTGTCCTCCATGGGCGTTCAGGTAATGTTCCAAACATTAAAATCACGGGTGGTATCTCCGTTACCGTGTTTTGTACATTATTTAAATAATCCTCTACTCGTGACAATTCTTCATCCCATTTTTCATGCTTTCCATCCACTAACAATCTCAAAAATCTTAATACCTCTTGAATGTACCTCTCAGCAGGATTAGATTTTGGATGTCTGATTGTCGTATACGTAATATTTATTTCTAAATTTGATAAATTGTCTCTAAATCGGTCATTATCAAAATACGAAGCATTATCTGCCAAAATCCTAGTGGGAAAACCTACATCTCTACAATAGTTTCTTAAAATTTATGTTGTAGTTCTCGCATTACATCGTCTTGTTGCATATAGACGAACAAATTTTGTAAATGTATCTACTACTACTAATACATGTTTATGACCTTGTCTTGTTTTAATTAAGTTACTTAAATAATCAATTGCCACCAATTGCAATGGTGCTGTCGTAATTATATTCCCAGGTTGATTTTGATTTCTAAAGTTTTTGTTTTTCCCCATACAACATAAATGACATTCTTTTATTATTTTCTTAGTTAAAATCAAATCTTTTTCAGCATAATAATTTTCCCTGAAAACTAACCATGTTTTTCTTGTGCCTATATGTCCCCAAGTCTCGTGGATGTTTTGTATGATGTCTCGTGCCAGATTCTCCCCAATCACATACACTTCATCCCCATTCATTCCTTTAATTATAAAACCATCCTTAAATTTGAAACCTCTGTAATTTTGTTTTTCTAGCAGAATTTGCCTCAATTCTTCTAGATTTTCTTGACTATTTTTGATTTCAATTTCAGAATATAGCCCTCTACTGTCTCTCATTTTATTTAACGCAATGATGAAATTGTTTGGTCTCTCTATCACCTGTTCTTTTGACCTTGTTAACGCGTCAGCCGTTACGTTTTCTTTCCCCGGGCGATGCCGAATTTCAAAAGCATACTCTTGTATGAGTAGCGACCAACGGTATATCCTATTATTTGCAAACCTATTATTCATTAAAAACGTTAATGCCGAGTGATCTGTTTCCAATAAAAACTTATTTGCAGTTAAATAATACTTCATTGCAGACAGCGAGTACACAATTGCACTCATTTCTTTTTCTGAAATGCTATATCTAGTTTCATATGGCTTTAAAATGCGTGAAACGAAACAGATAGGTACCTCAATTTCCCCTTGAATTTGTGTGAGTTCCCCTGCGATTGCATAGTCTGACGCATCCGTGCGTAAAATAAATGGAAGTGAAAAATCTGGACTATACAACAACAAATTCTCATGAAAACTTTCTTTCAGATTCTGAAATGCTTTCTCTCTCCTTTCGTCCCATGACCATTTCACATCTTTTCTCAATAGTTCTATCAAAGGTACCTCTAGTTCTGCCAAATTTGGGATGAATTTCTTATAATAATTTAACACGCCCAGAAATCCCCTCAACATTCGTAAATTTTTAGGACGATCATAATTTTTTTTGAGCGTCTATTCTTTCTTTTTCTATACTAATACCGTCTTGACCGATTTTATATCCTAAATATTTTACACTGGGTTTATAAAATTGACATTTCTCGAAATTTAGTTTTAATCCGGCTCTATTTAGTTCATTTAAAATAATATCCAAATGTTTTCTATGTTCTGTATCATTTTCGGAAAATACTAAAATATCATCAATATAGTGCAGACAGAAAGCTTCATACTGATCTAAAATTTGTTGCATTGCTCTTACTAAAGCTGAAGATGATGATTGTAATCCAAACGGTACGACTTTAAATTGATAGATATGCCCATCTACACTAAAACCAGTGAATTTTCTTGACTGAGGAGCTAAAGGTATCAGCCAGAATGAGTTTTTTAAATCGAGCTTACTAAAAATGACATTTTTCCCTATTCTACTGAGCATTGTGTTTATTACTTGTGGAGCATCAAATTGTTTTTGAGTAATTTCGTTTAATTTTCGCGCATCTAAACATAATCTGATAGATTGGTCTGACTTTTTTAACTATAACGAGCGGACTGATGTAATTTGTTTTTGATCTTTCTATTATTCCTGCTTCAAGCATGTTCTCAATTTCATCTTTTACTTGCTCTCTATATTTGAACGGTATAGGATATACTTTGCATTTGAATGGTTTTGTTTCGTCTACTACTAGCTGATGAACGTACCCACTTGCAAACCTTGGTTCAAAATTTATTAACGATTTATATTTTTCCATTAATTCTTCAACGTCATCTTTGTGTTTGTGCACACAATTAATTATTACCCCTACTCTTTTCGCGTTTGCGATATTTTTATCAATTATGGAACTCGTTTGTTCCTTATAAACATTATTTGGACCCGTTTTGTCCTTAACACCTATAAATGGTACGTTTGTACCCCCAAAATTATTTGACGTTCTTTCAAATCAATCTTTGCTTTTATATCTGTTAATAAATTTTCCCCCAATATTACATCGTAACTCATTCCACTTACAACAATAAACTCACCACTCACTCTTATTTCCCCAATATAAAAATCAGTTTGTAATACTTTTGTACATTCCGCAATCTTTTTACCCGTTACATTAATCAAATTTACCTTCATCGCTTTCATTACCCGCTTATTAAACTCCGTAGAATCTTTTTGAATGACCTTTTCATTTATAATGCTTACTTCTGCCCCCGTATCTATTAATGCTGTTAAATTGTAATTTAATATTTTTATCTGAATACATGGTAATGAACAAATTAATCCTGAATCGTTGCCTTGATCGTTTTCCATTGTTATAAATTCTCTCATATGTTGATATGATAGAGAATTTATTGTTTTGCCAGCCTCACCTCCCATTACTGAAAATCCGGTCGGAGTTTACCCTGATTTTCCGGTTTTATAGCTTCCAAATCATTTGCCGATCTGTGTACTTGTACATTTGCCACCTGCGCATATGTACGTCTGTCAGTCTCATTATTTCTATTTTCCATTCGATTAAAATTTTGATTCCTATTGTTACTGTCTCCCCTATCATTCCTAAAATTCCCATTTCTATTTTCCGGTCTATAATTTTGATTTTGGTATTGATTGGACCTGTTGTCTCCCTGATATCTAAAATTTTGGTTTTGGTTCCCCTGATAATTTCGATTCCATTCCCGTTTGTCATAATTTTGATTATTGTTACCGTATGTCTGTCTGTTATTCGGTCTTCTCCATTCCGTTCGATCATCGTCAATTACCCTAATATATTCGATTAACCCTTCGATTGTTCCGATTCTTTGAGTAACTATGACCTTTCGAATATCATCATCAAAATGCCTGCTAAGATGTTTCACGATTTCTCCCTCATCCATTTTTGGTTCCAAATGTTTCGCGTTGTAATATTTTCTCATGATATATGCTTCCCTTGATAAACCCCCCATTGTCTTTATATTTCCCGTTAAATAAATTTGTTTTCACTCTATTCTGGTTATGTTCCCCCCAGTATTTTTGGCAAAATAAACCCTCAAATTCATCAATAGTTTCATATCTATCCTCAATTAACTGATACCAAAATTGTGCTTCGCCTCTCAATTTAGAATGAATGCAACTTTTAATGTCAATGCCTAGCGGTAATGTTTCAAAATATTTCTTAAGGCGTGACATAAATATTTTTGGATGAATTCTCGCATCCCCTGCAAAATATAACTCACTGTTTTGTGCCTTTTGACACTGTGCATACGCTATTGCACTAGGAGAACTATCCCCTTGAATATAATTACCCCTCTGACATAATTTAATCCTTTCACTCATCGCTTTCATTCGTTCCTCATATCCTTCGTCCCGTCTGTCTGTTATCCTTGTCAAATTTTCAAAATTTTTCTCTATTTCCCCTGTTACTTTGCTATTTATATTTAAATTTAGATTATTTACTTGTTGTTTAATATCTTTCGTCTCATTTTCTAAATTTGCAATCCTAACATTTGACTGCTTAATTTGACATCTTACCTCATTTACCTTTACCTCTACTTTTTCTTCTGTCCTTCCAAACCTATCCGCTATCTGTGCAAACCTTATTGTCATCTCTTCTTCATGCTTTTCCTGAAAACTTCTAAAAATTTCCCTCACATTCTCCGTAATTTCCATCTTAATCGTCTCTTGAATCCCATCTATTCTTTTTGTAATCTTGTCCTGATTTTTTTCCATGGTTTCCATTAATTTTTCATCTCTTTCTATCCTGTTCTTTTCCATTAATTTTTCACTTTCCATCCTGTTCTTTTCGATGGTTTCCATTAATTTTTCATCTCTTTCTATCCTGTTCTTTTCCATGGTTTCCATTAATTTTTCATCTCTTTCTATCCTGTTCTTTTCCATTAATTTTGCGCATTCTTTGTTTTCTTCCATCATCTTCCTCATCATTTCCATTATACTTTGATTTTGTTCAGCATCTCCCGATTGTTGTTGGCTTGTTTCTTCCGTTATATTTGTCGACATTTTGTCTTGTGACCTAAGTTTCATGTGCTTTTATATGTACGTAGGTTGCCAATTTTTGTTATAGAGCAGCCCCACGTTGGTTCGACACTTTATTGTGATAATAAGGTTTATTGTACGTAGGTTGCCAATTTTTGTTATGTCGAGCCCCACGTTGGTTCGCCACTATATTGTGATAATAAGGTTTATTGTATTTTTATTTATTTATATATTTTGTAAAAATTTTGAATTGTTTTTATTAAACCGTTATAGAATTGAAAATTTTGTGTTTTATTAAAATCTATGAAACTTGGCGCCTTTATTTTAAATTTGCATTTATTTTATATTTATGCCCTTGTATACCCAGACTAGCTCATATTTTAATTTACAAGTTTTTACTTACTTTTATTTTCTTTTACTCTCTCTCTCAGGATGCAGGTTCAATTTTGTTCTTTCTAGTTAGTATATTTTTCAAAATTTAAATTCACAAAATCAGTACACAAAAAAAAAACTAAACACTTTCAGAAAACAATTTAGGAGTTTGTTTTTAATAAAATATTTTTTAAAAATTTTAACAAATGTATTTACAAATCTTAACTTAAATTAGCCCACCAAATTTTAAAATCTCGAGATTTTACCTTATATTTTTATCCTTGCGGTTGGCCGACCTGTCGTTTCTTCTCAGCTGTTTTCTGTTTGGATATGGCCGCTCCAATTTCCTGATATGCTTGTATAGTTATTTACTTTAATTTTGTGTTTTGTGTAGCTGGATTTTTTATAACTGGTAAGTACTTACAAACTTTTTTACTGTTTCTTTTATTTAATTCTCTGGCTTGAATCTTAATTTACAAGCTTCTATTTACCATATTTTACTCCTAACCTTTATTTTATTCGTCTCTCTTCTCTTAAATTTTTTTTTTCTTTTTTTTCAATAACAACCCACTATCCATTGTTTTTCTCTGCTTACTTTAATTTTGTATATAGTAAAATCACCAAATTGCAAAATTGACTAGTTGTCACAAATTATTTTTTTAATGTCAAATATTTTTAATTTTGAAAATAAAAACTTTTATACTACTTTTTTGTTGTTTTTTTAAAACAATATTCTTTTCTTGATACTTTCCTGAGAATTTTCTGTAAATTTGCATGTGTTACGTTCAGTATAAAAATTTTTATCTTTCACATCTCATTTTCAAAATTTTCTTAACAAATGCCCTATCATTTTAAACAAACTCCTTTTTATATAACTAGAACTAAATAACTACTGATAACAAATCTTTTTATATCTAGGTTAACATATCTTTACTCAAAAACTAATATTTTTGTTTCTACATTTTGTAGGCTGTCGAAATTGGTTTCACCCCTTTTACCACACTTTCACTGTGTCTTGAACTACCCCCACTCACATACGAAGCACTGAGTTTCTCCTTTGTCCTCATGGCATATCTTTGCACATCAATGGATTTCCTGTTTAGTTTTTTTATGAAAATATAGTTCAACTATGCTGTCACACATACAAAAATCAAGAAATGTTTATGTTTCAACCCCAATATTGGAAAAATTATTATGGCATTGATCTAAACACATTACTGCACCCCTGTTTGGTAAGTTTTATTTCAGTTTATATTCACTTTTACAGACCATGCACTTTTTATGTTTCGTTATGAAAGTTTTAAGATAATTTACAATATTTTCCCCTGTTTATTGATTGTTGCTTATTTAACTTTTGTATAAAGTTCAATTACATTGACTCTACACTAGATTTTCATAAATTTCCCCTTTTAAAAGTTTATACTATAACAATTGTCTCTTTTATAGGTGAAATCTTTCCCCTGAAATTATGCAACTTTTAATACTACTGGAGTTAATTGAAGTGAAATTTTTATATGGGACTACATTGGTGACACCTTTTTCGATGGCAGGAAATACACAATAGGTCTCTCGTCAGCTCTGCCAGTGGAGATCCAGGACTTCGACTTGACACCTTTTTCTTGTTTTTTATTTGTTTTTCATTAATTTTTATGGCCAATTTGGCTTTGCAAATACCTTACAACTAACTACATTTTTATATGAACAATGAATACTTAATTATTCTACACATATGTTAACAACTAAATTAAAATTGTTTTCTGAAATTGTTCATTTTTAATGTATGCATGCTACTATATTTATTAAACTTTTTAAATTAATTAATAACATTGCTAAATGTGATAATATATATATATATATATATATATATATATATATATATATATATATATATATATATATATATATATATATATATATATATATATATATATATATATATATATATATATATATATATATATATATATATATATATATATATATATATATATATATATATATATATATATATATATATATATATATATGTGTGTGTGTGTGTGTGTTATATAATATCTACGCCACTGTATATTAACTTATACACGACTTTGGCTTCACTTTAAATTATCTTAGAGTATCATATTACACCTACGTTACAGATAACAAATTCTCTCTTCGAATTACAAATTGCTTATTTAGCACTTGCTTTGTTTCAAGTCTGGGAACTCTTGTAAATGCTTATCCAGCATAAACCAAATACATTATAAATTAGCTCACCACATTTGTCAAATCAGTTTTATACTCATCATATTAGAATAAACATATTTCATTTTATATAATTCATTTAATTTCTTCAAGAGTCAACGTTGATTCTTAATCAAATAAAAAGTTTTTAAAGCTATTCATGTAAATAATATATATATATATATATATATATATATATATATATATATATATATATATATATATATATATATATATATATATATATATATATATATATATATATATATATAATAATAAAATAAATTCATGTCAATTAATATTTAATTATATAAATATATGAAATAGAAAGGTCCAAACAAATAGTTTAATAACATACTCAAATCAATTTGATACACTGACAAATGGAGGTCACCAGATAATACTTCTATTTCAATATACCTTCTTCACCTATTGTAGGGTATGTAGTTTTACAAAGACGGTTCTTTTGTACATTAGAAAATATGGTATCCTCAAAATGAATGCCGCATAATCTAAATTTCCTATACCACTCCTCGGCACTGTATACTTGCAATTCATCGTCATTCAAATTACGTCTACAAATAGAACAACTATAAATGTAAATAAAATTATATAAAAATTTTTAATTTCTTTACTTATCTTACCGTTGTCATCCTTTGGAAATCTAAAAAAACAAATCTATATTGTCTCTAGAATATTTGGGACACAAATAACAATAATAAACTCCTCTACTGGACATTTTAAAACATTTAACCACTGTTTCCAAAAGAACTCTGTTGTAAAAGTTAGTAAACAACATCACTTCTAACACGCTTGACAAACAGAAAATAAACAATTTGCGCTGATGGATGACATTTAAGATCACAAGTTTGATCATGCGCATTACTAATTTCTGGACAGGAGTAGGACAACTGATACCTCTAAACCGTGGATATACTAAGATCACCTTGCGAAATTTCATAAAATTTTCTCCTTTCACTGACTTGAACTGAGTACTGTTTATTTAATAAACCACACAAATATGAAAATGTTTTTGCTTTCAGTAATTTTGGAAAAGTTAAATCTGTCACTAAGTACTTAAACGTTTCTGGGCCAATACTGCTAAGGGCCCTGCTACTTTTGTTTTTCCTCAGAAATTTTGTTGGCCTCAAAATGCTGTTTCATCCACTCAACAGAAATTTGAAAATCATCGGCATCTGCATTGAATTCGTAAAACTTTGAAACCCGGTAGCCATTTTGTATACTTTTTTTTCACCCACGTTTTCCTAGTTTTAGTCCTCGGCGCCATTTTGTGGTGTATCTACAATGATATAGAAAAACAACGTTTATTATTTACTCTATACTATATTATCATTATTATCACAGACTAGTATGGTACAAATACTCTTTACTTGGATACATACATCTATCTTACTTAAGGCCCGGTAGCAGACAGCCCTCCTGATGTCACATTCACTACAGAGCATGTGCGCTTTGTATTACCAATATTACACCTACCTAAGATAAGAAGGTATAAAAAGTTTTTCGCAACTTATAAAGTGCATATTTAATCGATGTATTATTTATTAGCTCAAGTAGACTGTTCTTAAGGTTTAGTGAAATAATAATTAATAATAAAATCTTAGTAAACCAATAAAATATTAGGATAAAAAAAGTATTAAGGTCAACGAAATAGCGGCGTCAAATGTGGTCTGTATAAGAATTTTTAATCCTAGCGAACGAGACTGGAGGATCTATAAAAATTAAATAATACGTGTAATGAAACCGCTTATCAGCTAATATGTAGTTTATGTTTGCAGACTAAACCCCAATCAATAGAATTAAATACCTTGATAATAATGTTTGGTAAACATTTTACACTTCCGAAGTTAACTTTCTTGAAGTGGTAGGCGCATTACGACAAAAAGAAAAATAAGTACGAATCCGTTCATTAATGGCCAGCCTGGGTACGACAACGAGCAGAAAAGTGTACATTTTCAAATGTGGAACTCGAAGTGGCATTATGGGGTCGTATTGTGTGTGGATTTCCTTGAAACAGTGTTGCCGCATTTCATATGTAATTTATCACCTAGCCAGTATGTTCGTTCCCGAACATAATAATTTTGAATGAAATAATTACCTACTTATGCGATTAATTGCTCCATTTCAAATAATTTTTAAACATTTTAAAATACCTTTTAATGTAAGAAATGTACAAGTTAGCCTTTTTCTCGCATCAATTAACCTTTCTTTCAAGTGTTTCGTATGGAACATACAACTAAAACCAAATTTTTCGATGAACAGTAAACTTATAAAATGCTACTGACAATTTTGATTTCATTTTTTCAAAGTTTATAAAAGAATTATTATTTTTTTTCAAGTACTTACCATGCGATTATAATAATTTGAGGTAGTCCTGTAATTTAGTAATAAATAAATCGTTTTGTAACAGTCATATGTTTGGCTGGTTCATTGACCTGATAGATCAATGGGCGAGTTACACTGACCTATCTTTTACGTACATTACATTATCAACCAATTCATGATTCACATTAAACATTTTACAGACGCACAGTGGACGGAAACGCCAAAAAGCTGGCCAAAATTTAAAAAAATGAAGATTTTTTTTGAAATGGAAACGTTTTAAATCGTTGTAGTGGTACCCCTAGCATTAGAAACGACCATTAATACTGGTCCGGGTTCACTACCTGAGTGAGGAAATTACTTATTGTGCAACCGTGCAGCGCGTCACTTCGGCAGCTCGCAACGCTTCAAAAATCGATAAAAATTCTCAAAGTGCAGTTTTCTGTGTCATAAAAATGGATTCTGCATCAGAAAGTAAGTACAATTAAAATATCTCAGTATCAGATCAGTTTATTTATATGGTAATTAGTAAATAATTATCGAAGTGGAGTGCATTTTTGTACATGCAACGATTCATAAACTCCACAAAAAAAGCCCTAAGTTACGCGGTTGGTGATGGTCGGTCTTGAAACTTATTGAAATGTGCTCAATGAACATTTTTTCGAAAGGGTATAAAAAATTGGCTGCATATTTTTGCATCTTTGCCAGATATTGACCAAATTGTGCGCGAATGCACGGATGCATGCACATTCGTGCACCATAAAGTGGGCTCCTTTTGAATGCGTTCTCATGAGGACGATGAATGTAATTCAGATAGTAATTGAATAAAATTAATTTTCAAAGTCATTACACATTTTTATTCCATTCCCCAGATCATAATTTTCCCGAAACAAATGAAACACATGAATTCGCTTCAATTCAATAATAATTTTTGAACTATGTATAATATTTTTGACCGTAATTTTTTTTATTCTATATGGGATTCTTCATCAGCGACCCAAAAAAACTGTATACAAAGTTTTGTAAAAATGCAGCGATAATTGGCGATTTTCGGTATGTTTTGGGGGGATTTCATGGCCGCCATTTTGTTTTTTCAAAATTCAACTTCAGATTCTTGATCAGCGACACAAAAAACCCCTGTTTGCACAATTTCAGTAAAATAGCTCAATGCCTTTATATTTTGGCCAGCTTTTCGGCGTTTCCGTCCACTGTGAGAAGGCAGGAGATTCTAATCACATACATCCATTAAGCATATTCGTATGAATTAGGATGGAAAAACGAGTTCAAATCAGTAACACGATTCATTCACTAAATAAAAACAATTACCTAACTTTATTTGTAAACAAAATCCAAGCTTTGACAAGTACTATTCTAATAACAAAAAGTACTTTTAGGTACTGTTAAAATATCGCAAAACTGAAATAAAAGCACAAAGAGAACAAACAACGCACTTAAAAAACCGAAACCAAACATCCTCGATTTACTTAATACCTAATGTCAATACAACAGTATAATTATTTCCAAGAATAAGACGTTTACGTAAATTCACTCTGAACGATTTGCAATTATTATTCTCTCTATCTAATGCTATAAGAATAACAACGACAGCGATAGTGAATTGGCCACTCCCGTTTTCGTAAATCTCTACAGTGAATGAAAGACATACACGCATCTTGGAACAGAACAGGACCGGATTTAGAATTACAATAATATTAAACCATTTTCTAGGTGGACTTCAACATTATTTCTGATTTCATCCGCAGTGTCGGTACTAAACATTTTGTATCGTATTTTAAACAACTTGGACACAAAACAGTAGCAATTACGATGGACAAATAAAAATCAAATAAACCAAATAACTGCTCGCTCTTATACATGACATGCCTGATTACAATTCTGTAAAATAGGCGGGGTTCGTCTTCCTCGATTTTATTGCCGGTAGACCAATAGGAAAACGAAGCGTTCCGTGGTCTGATCTGATCACGTGAACCTCACGCTCAGTTTTATGTTTTCGTCCAGTCTATTAGTGCTGCCACTGATTTATAGTACAATTGTTCTAGATTCAGTACAGTTTAATAATTTTAGTACATCGGCACCTCTTTCAAAAGTCTAGTACATTATCATAATTTGTTCCTCTATGCGGTATTTCAATAAACTAATGAACAACTAATGCTCGTCTTAAAAGTAACATCATTCACTTGTCATTGCCGTGTCACTTTTTCCTGCTCTAAATGTAAGCAAACAGTTTAGTTTAACCAATCACAGAAGAACAGGAAATTTATATTCAATCAATCAGTAATCAGCATTCATTTTTAGTGAACATGTTTCAAGGCGTTCGTAGCGCAGAAATACTCGTTTTGATTACGAAATTATTTCAGAAAAAAATAGACTACTCTTATAACATTTCTTTCTGCTGTGTCTTTTTTGGATGTTCTGCCGGCCTTTGTCCCTTCTGTAACATAATTGTATTCTGCTTGTCACCAGAATAATTAAGTTCAACTGTTAAAAACGTTTTACAGGAAAACAAGATGTTTTCTTCCAAGTTAGTTTCGCAAGAGTGGGTCTCAGTTCCTCACCGGTTTTTTTTTATTATTTCATAAAAGAACGTTTCCAAAAAAGCATTCTAGTACAATTTTCTGATTTCTAGTAGAATTTTGTATCAAAAGTTGGTACGATTTATTCAATCCGGTTCTGCACGCAAGATAATACAACTCCGACGGCAAACAACTAAACAACACATATTTGGATGAATCAAAGTTTTTCAGTTATTGTGTTACCGTTATTTATTATTTATAATTTGTTCCTTCGATGAAAATTAGTGATAACAATGGTGAATAATTATTCTAATGCTGAGTGGGTGTTAATGTTAAAGGCATATTTTCAAGGCGATGAATATACTAGACAAGGAAAACGGTCTTACGTGGAACGCTATCTTGGAGAAACCCCACCTGAAAATACATTCGTAGCAACTGTTCAACAATTACGAGATTTTAGAAGTTTTATGCCTCCAAATCACAATCGTGGACGACTTGTTACAAATAGGATTCTAGATGTCGAACCAGAATTTCTGGAGACGGTTGAAGAAAATCCTGGTACAAGTACAAGAAGATTGGCCCATGAATTTGGCGTATCGTATCACAGTCAATAGTTGTTTTGTTGTGTTTGTGCGTGGAGTGCTAGTGCCAATTCGTCGATTGTTATGTTATTGTTTATTAGTTTTAAATTGTAGATCAAATGTTAAGTGCAGTGCAGTGATAACAATGAATATTTCGTCCGTGGGAAGACGTTGTAAGTGTAATATTTTTATTAGTGATTAGTGTAATTCTCGGAAATTAATATTATTTAATGGTTATTAGTGCGTTTTTAATTTTTGATTATTATTAGTGATTTATTTTTGCTGTGTACCAGGGTATTATGGTTTATTTAGATTTAGAAGAGATTTTCTTTCAATTAGGTATGTACAGAAAGCTAATTTTTTATTATTTGTTTCAATATTAGAATTTTTTATGGTTTAACTTATTTATTTATAGGAGTATACGTTTTTGTTATCAGAATTTATTTTTGATTTTACTAACATTTTACTAAAATGGGAAAAAAAATAATTCAATTGTAGATGAGATAGCAATTAATAATTTAATACTTAGACTTCGATCGATTCACGGAACAGAAGTGTATCGACCTTGTGGCCAGCTGATGTTCTGTATCCACATATTAAATAAACAAATCTGCTTTTCCGTTCGTTAAAGTAGATGCTTCTTCATAAAATGATTATTTTCAATTTTGTTTCATTTTTAGAATTCAATTCAAACGGCGTATTACCAGTTGTGTACTAATTTAAAATAGAATTGTGACAAACTGACAGTGGCAACACTGCCTTCAGTGACGTCATTTCTGTGAACGGCGTTTAGAAAGATATTCAGTGACCATCAAAATGTCAGTTGCTGGAGGACGAAAAAAATTATCAGAAATTCAAAAATTTTTTTCCCCAAAAAAATTTTTTTACTGCCAATCGATTGTACTCGACGAAATATATTGAGGGTTAATATTAAATATATTAAAATGCAAGACGCATAATTTAAAACAAAAATGTAGTTGTAATAATTTTTGTATAGACAGACTCCTCCTAAGTGAAAAATAAATATAATTAGCGCTTCACGATCTAGCCCACCAATTAGAGGCCCACTTTTCTTTTTTTGATTAACAAAAGGTGGGGGAAGATGAACCATGGGAAGAAACCATTTAAAAAAAATTCAAATATCTCATTTAGTTTCAAAGTTGTGGGACTTTTACTGATCGACCAATCAGAGACAACCTTTCATTTTTGCATACTGTTAGAATAGGTAGAGTGGGGGTTAGTAACCCGTTCCTACACTCCTACCAGAAGGGTTAACGTTCGAGTAAGCCATATAAATTGGCGGAAATAAAAAAGCAAATTGGATTTTTATGGACTATCAAGCGAAGATTTTTTTTGTGTTTTGTTTGGTATGAACAAGATTCACACGATACGTTATTTCTGAATAATACTTATGGACCTACATGTGGATTTGAAGAGATATTTTGTGTTTTGTTTGGAATGAACAAGATTCACATGGGTACATTGTTATTTCTGAGGAATTTTTATGGACTATCATGTGCCTTTGAAGACACCGTTTGCGTTTTGTCTCGAATGAACAAGATTCACATTGATACAGTCTTATTTCTGAAGCATTTTTATAGACCTTGATGTGCTCTTGAAGACTCATTTTGTATTTTGTTTGGAAAGAACAAGGATCACATTGGTACATCGCTATTTTTGAGGCCTTTTTATGAAGTGGTAGGTTTCTCTCAAAGTTATCTTGGGTACTGAAAATTAAAAAAAAAATAATTGTATGATTTGAATTTCAATAACAAAATAACGTTACTGCGCATACCCGTTTGGGAGCAATAGTTCTATTTAATAGTATCAACAGAAACATTCCCAGGTGAACAGTACTGTCATTTGGTCACATCAAAGGTTTAACAGCCATAGTACAACCCATTTGGCTATAATCATCCAAAATGGCGTTTTAAAAGTCTTTAAAACGTTCTTGCAGCCAAAATGAGGAATAAAAACATTTCTGTGGTTAACAAATATGATCAACACAGTATGCTTGTGCTGACCAATATGTAGCTATGAAATGATAAATATGTTGCTAACACATTAGCTGTTATTTAACTTTTGTATAAAATTTCTAGCCACTTGCTTTTAATAATGTCATACATTGAGGCATTTCTTATTTATAAAGTATATATTTCTTTGCTTATGATACCTTCACAGTAATAAAATCTGACAAGTAGGTATATTAATACGTATAGTCAGCGAAACCTATATTGTAACGGGACGTGCGGAGCAAGACGCGACTTGTGACATCTTTCCTCTTTTACACCGCTTACATTAAAGCGAGAACGATGACTGTTGTTTTTGCTGGCACGTCACCGAGGCGGAGTTTCACTTACATTCTGTGATACTTCAGAGCCGCACTTAATTTTGTTACCGAATCATTCTAGCAGTGCTGTGTTGTAAATCATGTACTACTTTAACTACTTGCTTTTTTGGATAACTTTATTTTTTCAATATGCCGAACAACAGACCTCCATTACATTCCGTCAAAGAATAATAACTACTACATTACCAACCTATTAAAAACAAAAAAACACATGATAAGCTTGCAATGCATAGCACAGAGTGCCAGTAAATAGAAGAAGGAAATGTTCATTGCACCTCCAACACTCCCCCCTCAATGGATATTTCCTTCTTTTACAGATTCTTTAATCTCGTATTTAAAACTTCATATAAATGACCACACAAAAAAAACGTCATAAAAGAAAAACTACTTACTACTCTAATCCTAACTTCTTTCTAAAGTTTTCAAATAAAACTCTACCTAGAGGCTTTGTTAATATATCACTGATTTGTTCTTTGCTATTTAAGTACCTATATAACTTCAATCGAATTTTCCTTAATCTTACTTCTTATAAAATGAACTCTAATATCTAAATGTTTAAGTTTATTATGATAATATGGACTTTTACAGACTTTGAGAGCACTCTGGTTATCTTCAAATATGTTTACCTTACTTTTATTATTTAACAATTTTAAATCATTCATCAGGTACTTAAGCCAGCATGCTTCGCTTACAGCTAAACTGAGTGCTATGTACTCCGCCTCTGTTGATGACAAAGCAACCGCTGACTGTTTTCTAGAAAACCATGAAATAGTACACCCAAAAACCTTGAACATATTGTTACGTATATTTGGCTAAAATAGATAGTAACATTATTTTTATACATATAAGGCCCTTGGTTCGCTCAGCGGCGGCTTTAGGGCGTGGGAGTAGTTTTATATTTTACAGGGCGCCAAGTAATTTATTTCTCCCAAATATGTATTTTTCTTTTTTTACACAACCTAGAGACACCAAATTACTAAATTGCCTCTTTATAGTATCCAGCCAGCAGGTAAGCAATAATTGTAGTTTTCAATAAAAGAAAAATATAAAATGATATTTAATTTAGAATTTATTTGAAACAAATTAGAATAGCTGTCAAATGGCTAACACCTGCATTAGTTTGAGAGAGCTTATAAATATTAAAATTTATATAATTATGTAAAACCTAGCTCTTGCAAGAGTAACCAAACTGGGATGAAAGTATGGGAAAAATACTTTGTCCGAGTTCAGGAACAAAAAAAAAATTATATATAGAAAGTTAGAATATATCTAGAGTATGAATATTTGCTGGTATTAATAACTGTAAATTAATATAGGTAACCTTAATATTATTATATACATACAGGGGTTGCTAATTACGTATTAATAAAATAATTAGTTCTGAAACTTTTCTGCCATATATATACAAAAATAAGTTTATTCTTTATGATAGTCTTTATCAATAAGACTATGTAATTAAATAGAACTGCTAAAGAAAATTCCCACAATGGGGTACTTAGCCGGCTCCAGCGAAGACAGGACGCTTGGTGCTGTGTAGCGGCGTACTTTGTCGGACGGCCTAGTCTGGACGTCTTCTTCAAAAGTGACAAACAGCTCGGGGGTTGTAAATATTACATAAATCGAAATTACGCTGCATTCAATTCCTTGGCTCACAGTAAAAACCATGCAAAAACACGAGGGGAACAAAAACGCCTAAACGGAAAAGAAAGAAAAAAAATAGATAGCACGATAAATTCCACATTTATGTACATGAGTTTACACTGATTAAAAATTAATTCTGATTTATTAATTTAATCTCAAAATTTAAAAAAAAAGATTAACAATAAATTTTATACGAACCTCTAGCACAGAATCCTTATTGCAGAAGCGTTTTTAAACATTAATATGTATCGCAAAATCAAGAATCCGTAGATACGATTCCAGATGTAAATTCAATATATGCAATAATCAACAATTTTACACCTGTTTATGAATTTAAACTTATATCCGTCTAAAACGAGAAATTTAATATATTTTAGTTTAAATCACTAGATACACATTCTTACTGAACGAACATTCAATATTTTTAATCGCCTGGTGCGATTTTAACAGTACAAGAAATTTCCAAAAAAAACTACTAGTGCCGTAGTACGGCGCGGGGTTATTAGAATTGAAATGCAGCGTAATTATTACAATCTTAATTTTTATACGAATATTTATTAAATAATTTATACGTATCATTCTCCTCTTACTTCCACAAAAAAAAAAATCTTTTTTTTTTAATCCAACTTTATGTCCTTAATATGCCATGAACCAATAGATTTATGGTTATCAAAGGATTCAAGCTCATATACGTTAGTACTAATTTTCTTTCTGACCCGACATTTAACAAATTTTGGACCTAACTTGGAGGAATAGTAATTGGCAGCATCTGACAAAGTATATTGTTTTTTCCAAACTATTTGTCCTGGTTCTAATGACATTGGCCTATGTCTTAGATTGTACCTAGCTGAACTTTGTTGATAACTTTTTTGTAACCGATCTTTAACATTTTCACAAATATCCCTTAAAATTTTTACATGTTCAGCTAATTTGTCTCTGTTTGAAAATTGAAATGATGCATTATTCGAAGTATCCCCAGAATCTCGATACATTTTACCAGAAATAAACGGATCTCTACCGAAATTTAGATAGGCTGGGCTGTAACCTGTGGTTTCGTGTACCGCGGTTCTAAGCGCAAAACCTAATTTTGACAGATTTTCATCCCACTCTCTCTGATTTTTATTAATGTAAGATCTTATCATAGTTTTAAGAGTTTTATTCACTCGTTCACAAGGATTTGCTTGCGGATGATAAGCTGCATTATATCTAAATTGACAATCGTATGAGTTAACCATTTTGCGGAACTGATTACTCACATATTGCTTACCATTATCGCAGATTATTTTTTGAGCCACTCCATAAACATGGAAAACATCTTCCTCAATGTGTTTAGTGATAGCTGAGCTATTTGCAGTTTTAAGAGGAAACAATAATGAATATTTAGTAAACATATCATGTACAACTAAGATAAAACGATTTCGTTTTTTAGACATCGGAAGAGGACCAATTAAATCTGTGCAAATATATTGCCATGGATAATCAATGACACGAGGTGACATAACACCATGAGAAACTTTTTGTTCCGGTTTTTGAGACTTACACACCTGACAATCTCGCACATACGGAGCAATATCCACATTCATTCTGGGCCAGTAATACTGAGAAGCTATTCTCTTCATAGTTTTAAAGAAACCTAGATGTCCCGCAGAAGCGTCGTTGTGGTTTTCTAACAGAACCGCTCCACGTAACTTTTTAGGAACAATAATTTTCCAGTCATACTCACTATTATATTGTTGGTAGCCTGAAATTACTAATTTATAAATTTTACCATTTTCAATTTTGGGTATTGGTGGGGTTTTTCGAGAATATTTTGTAGAAGTTTAGAATACCAATTGTCATGATCGGTTTCAGTAACATCTACAAAGCACACCGCCCGTGATAGTGCGTCTGGTACAGAATGCATGGTCCTTTTTCTGTGAATTATGGTAAAGTCATAACCCTGAAGACGAAGAGCCCAACGAACTAACCTTCCACTCGGATTTTTTAAATTATGTAACCACTTTAAACTATAATGATCGGTGATGACAGTGAAGTGTACTCCCTCGATATAGGGTCTGAATTTTTCGATTCCAAATACCAAAGATAAACATTCTAATTCGGTCGTGCTATACTTCGACTCTTGCGACGTCAAAGATCGAGTTGCATATGCGATTACTTTTTTCTCCTTCAGGAAATTCCTGGATCAAGATACAACCAAGTCCCACCTGTGACGCATCCGTCTGAATTGTAAAAGGAAGGGAAAAATCAGGACAGGCTAAAATTGGTGCCGAAATTAAACATTGCTTAATGTCCAAAAAAGCTTTTTCAGCCGCATCATCCCAAATAAAAGGTTGGTTTTTCCTTGTCAGGCGTGTCAAAGGAGACACCCGAGTTGCAAAGTTGTCCACGAATCGACGATACCAGGAGATCAACCCGATAAATCTACGCACATCTTTTGGTTTTCTTGGAGTTGGATAATTGACCATAGATTTAATTTTTCCAGGATCGGGCCTTAAACCATATTTGTCGACAATGTACCCTAAATATTTCAACTGACTTTTAACAAATTCACACTTTTCCCTATTTACAGTTAAACCCGCATCCAAAAGTCTGTCAAACATTTTACTTAATATTTCTAGATGAGTAGAAAAATCTGGTGTGGCAATAATGATATCATCCAGATATACAAACACGAAGGGTTCCAAATCTGCACCTAAATTATCTACTAATCGCTGAAAACAAGCTGGAGCATTCTGAAGACCAAACGGCATTCTATTAAAATGATAAAGACATCGGCCCGGGACTGTAAAGGCTGTCTTCTCCTTGGAATTTTCATCTAGTGGTATCTGCCAATAAGCACTTTTTAAATCGATAGATGATAACACCGTAGCACCTCTTAATCTATCTAATATCATATTTATGTATGGGAGAGGATATGCATCTCGTTTTGTAACCTGATTAACTTTTCTGAAATCTACACAGAAACGATACTCACCGTTGGGTTTCTTAACAACGACAACCGGAGAAGACCAAGGCGAATTAGATGGTTCAATGACGCCAAGCTTTAACATTTCATCCACCTCATCATTAATAATTTTTTGCATATAAGGAGAAACAGGATAATACCTTTGTTTAATAGGAGCAGCATTTCCTGTATCTATTGTATGACATACCTTTCTCGCACAACCTAATGATTTAATTTGCCTACTGAAAAAGTGGTTTGTTAATTTCTGTAAAGCTAATGACTGTTCCGCGCTCAAATTATTTTGATATACCATGGAATTAATTTGCGGAGACTCATCAAATGTATACGAATTATTAGTTAAGGAGGGTAAAATATTCATATCCTTCCAAAAATCTACACCTAGAATAATATTGTCGCTAATACCTAATACTACTACAGCTTTAATTAACCTAATTTTATTATCTAATTTGATTGGTAACTGTACAACACCCAAAACATCACAACTTGAACCATTTGCAACAGTTATGGCAGAAACATTTTTTTCTAATTTTAAATCTAACTTTAACTCCTGAAATTTAGCCCAACCGGAACTACCTATCACTGTACGTGAAGCTCCAGAATCCAAAAGACCAACAAATGTAAGTCCATATATTTCCACGGTTAAATAAGGACGGGGGTCACCTTCCCTAGTAGTAAACATACTGCAAATACGTTGACGACGATATTCAGTACCTACAAAATTTAACCATGCAATCCACGAATCATTAGCCGGTTTCCTGACTCCTAAAGTCGTCGTCCGACTTACCGTCGACTTACAGGAGCGTTTTTTGAACAGCTACTACAGGTATACCTAGTAACGCCAGCTTTACCACACCTGAAACAAAATTTACGTTCTCTTTTTTTTCTGCAGTTCTGAAAACGATGACCTAACTCATTACAATTCCAGCATGTTTTATCATTCGACGTAACCGAGTTAACAGGAACTGCAGTTCGATTTCGGTTAATAAAATTAAATGGTCCTGGATTGCCAGCTAAATCTGGTTCCAGTGCGCTTATATTTGCATTAAGAGTCGATCGAGGTCGTGAAGCTATTTCTCTGTTAATTTCCCATTTTTTACATAACTTTCTAAGTTCATCCACAGAATTAATTTCTCCCTGCGAACCTAGTTGATGAATGTAATAGGGTAAAATATTTCTTTTCAAAATATATAGCTTCTCCTGTTCCGAAACTGGATTTCCTAACCTATTAAATAAATTGGTCATACAAGCGAAGTAGGTACCTATAGACTCATTCTGGTTTTGATTGCGAGCTCGAATCATCTCCCACAGTTTTTCATGATGATCGTGCGGCAGATATTCTTCCTTAAACCAGTTAACAAATGTGTGCCAAGAATCTACCTGTGAACGAATAGATGTATACCAAATTAAAGCATCACCCTTTAAAAGATCGATAATAGAATTTTTTAACTCCTCTTCTGATACGTTACGAGCCACCCTGTAAGTTTCGATTTTTTCTAGAAATGCACTAACACTCAGACCAGTTTTCTTTGCATCAAAAGTTATACCCCACTGACTTACTGGAGTACGATTTTGATGAATAACTACTGTAGATGTAGACACAGGCAGCATAGTAGATTGATCTTGGTTGTCCTCTAAATAAACATTATTTCGTCCTTGAGAAGAAGAAGCAAAAGACCTGAAAGAAAAACATTTCCTATCCATAGTAGTTTCAAGAGATTCCAACTGTCTCAATAAATTGTTTTTGCAATCTCTCCACGTCTCTGCATCCTCAATATCATCATCAATATGTAACCTATTTAACCTGCCATACAGATGCTGTAATACAGAAAAAATATATTTCGCCTCTTCACTCTCTGCTCCTCCCTGAAAAGTTTCTAACAATCGTTCTAAGTCCACTACCTTTTTGTTACAGATATCAATCTCTTTTCCAATCTCAGGATCAAACGAATTATGACATGCAATCTTACCAAAACCCTCATTTTTCTGTTTATCCTTTAATAAACGACGCATAGAACGTAAAGTTTCTGCCCCAAATTCAGTAATACCTCGTACCGAAAGTTCATATTCAAGTTCATCTCGTTTAAGATATTGTGGATCCATGATTAATTACCGTACAAAAAAAGTATTTACACCTAAATATAAATTTATTTGATATGAGATACCAAACCTCGAAATATAATTTTTATAGATTATGTTCTTAACCTACCAATAAATTTCATGTAACTTTACAAAAAAAATAACTATGTAACTTAGAAAAAAAACGAAAAAAAAAAATTATATCTTACAAAAAACCAATATCATCGAGAAATGATATTAAGTATGTGTTTGTCAGTATAAGGACACAGCTGTATAATACGCTTAAAACCTCAGGCAAATCCTTGAAAGTATCTAGTATATATAGGAAAATGCAAAAAAAAAAAAAAGATTCAGCAGTTGATCATGTATAATATGTAGTTTACTGCGGAAATATCATTATTCTATGACTTTCAGGAAATATGCATCCACATATATTAAACATCAATCAATATAAATAAAATATATGTGTTATTTTTAGCAGATCACAATAATTATCTCTAGTAGACAATAACACCTAGTTACGTAACTTACCAACAAAGTTAACCATACTTTAATAGACATAAAATAGTATCCAGAATTTTTTCCTATTAATCCCTATGTATCACTTTTTGTTTTTTTTTATATATAGATATGTTTCAAACGTTCATAAGAAAATTTACGTAAGCAGTAGTAATTTAAAAAAATAAGATGATGTCTGTAAAAATATACAAATTTTATTTGTCCACCCTATATTTAATAAGTAAATCATCAAAAATAATGCACTGGATAAATTAATGCCTATTGTAAAAACACCAATATTTACTTTGTAAATAATCCGTTTAATTTATTTAGTTGAAGCAGATACCTTTCCTTTGTAGCAACAAAAAAAGAGTTTTTTCCTAAAAGATAAGGTCTCGCTATCTACGTTAAAGTTTAACGTAAAAAAAACAGTAAAAATATATCTTGCAAATATCAAATGTGTAATACCAACAAATACATAATATTCTTAATAACAATAACCATAATAAAAATTAATGCAACAATAAGAATGATTCTATATTAATTATTATTCTTTAAATAACTTAAATTATGCACATTCTATATCGAAATTTCATCAAATTGTAAAGAAAAGTATTTCAAGTGTAGCAAAAACTATGACAAAAGATATAAAAACTACTTTACATTCACAATTAGGCCTCACGTACTTAGGCGCCAAAATACCTGTTACGTATATTTGGCTAAAATAGATAGTAACATTATTTTTATACATATAAGGCCCTTGGTTCGCTCAGCGGCGGCTTTAGGGCGTGGGAGTAGTTTTATATTTTACAGGGCGCCAAGTAATTTATTTCTCCCAAATATGTATTTTTCTTTTTTTACACAACCTAGAGACACCAAATTACTAAATTGCCTCTTTATAGTATCCAGCCAGCAGGTAAGCAATAATTGTAGTTTTCAATAAAAGAAAAATATAAAATGATATTTAATTTAGAATTTATTTGAAACAAATTAGAATAGCTGTCAAATGGCTAACACCTGCATTAGTTTGAGAGAGCTTATAAATATTAAAATTTATATAATTATGTAAAACCTAGCTCTTGCAAGAGTAACCAAACTGGGATGAAAGTATGGGAAAAATACTTTGTCCGAGTTCAGGAACAAAAAAAAATTATATATAGAAAGTTAGAATATATCTAGAGTATGAATATTTGCTGGTATTAATAACTGTAAATTAATATAGGTAACCTTAATATTATTATATACATACAGGGGTTGCTAATTACGTATTAATAAAATAATTAGTTCTGAAACTTTTCTGCCATATATATACAAAAATAAGTTTATTCTTTATGATAGTCTATATCAATAAGACTATGTAATTAAATAGAACTGCTAAAGAAAATTCCCACAATGGGGTACTTAGCCGGCTCCAGCGAAGACAGGACGCTTGGTGCTGTGTAGCGGCGTACTTTGTCGGACGGCCTAGTCTGGACGTCTTCTTCAAAAGTGACAAACAGCTCGGGGGTTGTAAATATTACATAAATCGAAATTACGCTGCATTCAATTCCTTGGCTCACAGTAAAAACCATGCAAAAACACGAGGGGAACAAAAACGCCTAAACGGAAAAGAAAGAAAAAAAATAGATAGCACGATAAATTCCACATTTATGTACATGAGTTTACACTGATTAAAAATTAATTCTGATTTATTAATTTAATCTCAAAATTTAAAAAAAAGATTAACAATAAATTTTATACGAACCTCTAGCACAGAATCCTTATTGCAGAAGCGTTTTTAAACATTAATATGTATCGCAAAATCAAGAATCCGTAGATACGATTCCAGATGTAAATTTAATATATGCAATAATCAACAATTTTACACCTGTTTATGAATTTAAACTTATATCCGTCTAAAACGAGAAATTTAATATATTTTAGTTTAAATCACTAGATACACATTCTTACTGAACGAACAATCAATATTTTTAATCGCCTGGTGCGATTTTAACAGTACAAGAAATTTCCAAAAAAAACTACCAGTGCCGTAGTACGGCGCGGGGTTATTAGAATTGAAATGCAGCGTAATTATTACAATCTTAATTTTTATACGAATATTTATTAAATAATTTATACGTATCAATATATCCAGCGGGTGATTTGCGATCGACCTTATCACCGGCCCAATCAGAATCTACATGCCAGATATGACATTTACATTATTACAACTTTTCATGAATACCAAACTTAAATTTATAGTCCCTTGTATATATCTAAGTACTCTCTTTAATGCTACCCATAACTCTCCACTTGCACATGACTGACAACGACTTAATATATTAATGCTTATACTAAGATCTGGTCTTGTACACAACATTGCATACATTAATGCCCCTATTAACCTTCTACATTTGTTCTCTATTTCGGCATTTTCTGAGGTTTCTCTTTTCAAACAGCTGTGATCAAAATTTGCATCCATAGGTGTTGCAACCGGTTTACAGTCTTGCATATTGAATTTTTTCAAAACATTCTTTAAGTAAACGGTTTGATTTAAAATAACTTTACCACCTGATAAATCTTGAGTTATGTTCATCCCCAGAAAATGACAAATAGGTCCCAGATCTTTCATTTTAAAGAATTTACTTAATGTACTCTTAACCCTGTGCACTTCGTTGCAATCTGAGCCAGCTAGCAACAAATCATCTACGTAAAGTAACAAATACATACTGTAATTTTGATTTATGTTCACATATAAGCAGTATTCATATTCAGATCTCACAAAACCTATTGACAGCATAACCTCATTAAATTTATTATTCCAGTTTTTAGGGGAATCTTTTAAACCATATAATGATTTCTTCAGCTTTACTACACATCCATTATCCTTATTCATCATTCTATCATTTTTAAAACCTTCTGGTAACGATACATACACATCACCTTCTACATCAACGTGTAAAAAGACACTACATACATCTAATTGAAAAACCCTTAAGCTATATTCATTACATAAAGCAAGAAAGAATCTGACCGATGACAACTTTGCCACTGGACTATATATGTCTGAAAAAACTACATCGGCTTGTTGGAAACCTTTTGCTACTAACCTTGCCTTGTATGTAATTATTTTTCCCGTCTCATCCACTTTTGTTTTAAAAACCCCACTTACACTGGACCACTTTACATTTTTTAGGTTTCTTTACATATATCCAGGTTTCATTCTCTTCTAAAGCTTTTATTTCTTTTTCAATCGCCTCTTTCCATTCTTCTGCTTTTTCACTTGATACAGCTTCCTCATAGGTTGTCGGCTCCTCTTTCGCTGTCACGAGAGCTGTATAATAGTCTTCTAACCATGTAGGTCTTACTAAACAATTTCTGTCTCTTAACCTATAACCTGCCTGCTCGTTTTCCTCCCCAGATGATACGTAGTTTTCGTCTTCTTCTTCACCACTTTGTCCCTCTTTTATTTCTCGATCACCAACAACACTTTCTGTTTCACTTTCCAAACTGCTCAACTCACTATAATTATTTTGTGTCATCTCTACTTGCTGTGACATTTCCTCATTAGATGGCAAAAATACTACATCTCTCACTACTTCTACTTCATTTTTATTTGGAAAAAACACTCGGTAACCCTTGACATCGTTTCCATATCCAACGAACACTCCTTCGTGGCTCTTGGGATCCCATTTTAAAAGCTTTTGCTTTGGCACATGCACAGCTACTCTTGACCCAAATTCCTTTAACGTTAGTATGTCTGTTTCACGCTGATAATACAGTTCGTATGGTATCTGTCCTGCAACTGGACTTGGTCCTGTTCTGTTTAGTATATAAGTTGCCGTACTCAAAGCTTCCGCCCAATATTGCTTGTTTAGTCCATGAATCATACACCGGGCTGCCTCAACAAGAGTTCTCATTTCTCGTTCGGCTCTTCCTTTCTGCTCTAGCGTATATTTTACCGACTTCTCGTGTTTAATCCCATGACTCATAAATACATTGTCGAGTTCCTTATTCACAAATTCTAAGCCATTGTCAGATCTAAAGGTCTTTATTTTACAACCTGTGTCCCTTTCAGCTAAGGTTATAAACCTTTCAATACAGGACTTTCTGATTTATGTTTGAGAAAGAACACAAACCTATATGACGAATAATCGTCCTTCACCAGTAAGAAATACTTCGCTCCACCCAAGGACACTTCTTCCATAGGTCCACATACATCTGCATGCACCAATTCTAACCTTTCTGTAGCGCGATAATCACTTCTTGGAAACGATTTTCTATGTTGTTTACCAGACCAACATTTTTCACATACAAAATTTTTGCTGTCATCTATGTACTTAATGTTGTTTTTATTTAATATTCTTTTCACTAGTTCTAAATTTTGATGAGCAAATTTACCATGCCATGTGGATAAACGCTCTACTTCCTTAACAAGATAACACTCAGACAGGTCTGTTTTGTTAGTGCATACAAAGTCCATTTTATACAATCTATTCTGTCTTATTGCTACAGCTCGGGTATTGCCAACTTTGTCAATAACTTCCCATTTTCCATTATCAGACATTAAGACAAATCCTTTAGCTAAAGCACTACCAACCGTTAAATTTCAGCTGAGGAACATATAACACATCTGACAAAATTGTTTTAATCAACTTTTGATCAACTCGAGCAAATAAAACTACATTCCCAACACCTTTCACCTTCAATACACTTCCATCACCAACGGTAACACTATCTCGCACATGTTGTTCAGACAATGAATCAAACATACTCCTGTCAGCACATGTGCTCGCTTGCTCCACTGCCCATACACCAATCTCTGGTGCGCTCCGATAAACGCATTGTAGACCTCACTTTCTCTGCTGTCATTCTTTTTATCTTCCTTCTTCTTCTTCTCTTCTTTCTTCTTGCTGTCTTCACTTTCCTTCTTTTTCTTAAACCAACAATTTGTGGCAATATGTCCTCCCTTCTTGCAGTAAAAGCATTTTCTTGTTTCAGCATTCTCTTTTCTTTTATAACAATTCTTGGCTATATGCCCCTTCTTCCCACATACATAACATGTAGTGTTTTCTGTATTACTTGTATTAGCTAGAGCTGTCGCTTCGCCCTCTACAGACCCTAACCTTTCTTCTTCAATTAACAATCTTGACGTCATTTCTTCTAGTGTTTGATTTTCGGCCGGGACAGATTCCCATGCCGATCTGAAATGCTTGTAATGCTCTGGCAAGGACATCAATATTTTTGTCATGATCATTTTATCTGAAATTGGGTCTCCAGCTTGTTTGTTTGTTCCGAATTTCTTCAAGCTTTGATATATATGTGGACACTGAGTCACCTTTGAATTCACTCAAGAAGAACTTTTGCTGCTGAATGTGTACGCTCACAACGGACTCCTTATCATAAACTGATTTCAATTTTGACCACATTTCTCTGGAACTATCACATGACAACAAGTGTGTGATAGGGCCTTGCTCCATCCTTGTAATTAAAATTTCTTGCGCTTTTGCATCATTCTTTAACCATTCTTCATTTGCTTTCCCTTCTTCAGGTATTAACTTCTAACCCGTCACGATATCATAGAGTCCTCTCCCTTTGAGTATCACCATGGTCTGGAACTTCCAGATAGCCCAATTCTCGTTATTTAATTTTAAACTCGTGACAGTCACTGCCGAATCCATTTTTTTATTTCTACTCACTTGTTCCTCCGCCGACCCACGCCGCCGTTTTTATGACCTCTCTCACCAAACAATTAAAGCTACTTCCAGGTTACTGCCTGCCTGGGCCCATAACCTGTTGTAAATCATATACTACTTTAACTACTTGCTTTTTGGATAACTTTATTTTTTCAATATGCCGAACAACAGACCTCCATTACATTCCGTCAAAGAATAATAACTACTACATTACCAACCTATTAAAAACAAAAAACACATGATAAGCTTGCAATGCATAGCACACAGTGCCAGTAAATAGAAGGAAATGTTCATTGCACCTCCAACATGCTGACATATTGTAAGTATATAAGTATAATATTATAAGATAAATAATAATTATTTAATATCTGTTTATTTACTGGAGTGTTTTTGAAAATATTTTAAGAAGGTTATCGTGTTGCAGTGAGTTGTGTAATAGTATAATATAAGTAATAATTATTTCATATCTATTTATTTGCTGGTGTTTTTGAAAATAATTTAAGAAGGTTATCATATTGCAGTGAGTTGTGTAATAGTGGAATACAAGTAATAATAATTATTTTATATCTGCTTATTTGCTGGTGTGTTTTTGAAAATAATTTAAGAAGGTATTTGATGTAAAAATATTTTTACCGTGGGAGGCCTCTACGTCTACATCTTACTGTGTTTGTGAAAATGAAAGTGATAGTGATTACAGTGATAAAGAAAATCAAAGTTCATTAGTGTTTTCAGTAAGAAAAAAATCGGTTACATTTGAACGAGCAAGCGAAACAAATTTGCTTTAATGTTTAAAATAATCTTTTGAAGTGACGAGTTAATGACCCTAATTTGTATGATTTGGATGTACTAGGTGAAACAGCATCTCTCACTAACGTTCCCCGTCCCACAATACACAAACTGGTGAAAGAAGGTGGCCTCCCAAGAAAACAAAGATCCGACGTCGGTCAATCGAAAATTGTGGACTCATCGTTAGCAAAACATTTAAGAAATTTAGTATCAGAAAAATGAAATCCCAACTATTGACATGGTAGACAGAGCATTAAAAGAAATAGATTATCATCTAAAATATACCAAAAGAACTTTAGGAACTTGGCTGAGAATAATTGGATTTAAATATCAAACTATTAATAAACGCATGGGGATTATGGAAAGTAGATGAATAGTGGATTTGCGAAATTCATATCTAGAAGAGATAAAAGAACTCAGAAGGGAAATATATCAATTTATTATCTAGATGAAACTTGGTATGATACTCATGACATCGTAAAAAAAGGATGAACTGATGGACCTACGAAATGTCAACCAATCTCATTGCCCCCTAATAAAGGGACTCGGTTTCTTATTTTACACTGTGGATCAGTTGATGGATGGGTTGATAATGCATTGAAACTGTGTGGATGAAAACATGGAAGACAAGAACACGGAGGGAGGAATATTTGAGGAATGATTTGAAAATACTCTAATTCCAAAATTAAAACCGAATAGCATTATTGTTCTTGACAATGCGAAGTACCATTCGAGACAACTGTATAAAATTCCTAACAAGAGTTCTACTAAGCTGGAGTTACAATTTTTTTAATGGAACATGACCTCTATTATAAAGAAAATTATAATAAAGCACAACCGTTGGAAGTCCTGCAAATGAAAAATTATGAGAAATATATTATACATAATGTAGCGGAGAGATGATCTCTATTATAAAGAAAATTATAATAATGCACAACTGTTAGAAGTGAGCAAATGAAAAATTATGAGAAGTATATTATAGATAATGTAGCGTAGAAATATGGCTACAAAGTGTTGAGATTACCGCCATATTTCTGTATTTTCAACCCGATTGAATTAATTTGGTGTCAATTGAAGAAAAACGTCAGAAAATATTTTTCCGAAATTCGATAAAAAAGTCGTAGAGTTAATTCAAAATGAAGTGTCGAAAATTAACAAGGAAGATTGGGTAAAAAGAATTAGGAAAGTAATTACAATTGAGGATGATTATTTAAAAATTGACAAATTTCATATAAATAGTGGAAATAAATGTATTATAAATTTGAATGAGGATAGGAGTTCATCTCAAAATGAAGAAGAGGGTGAGAAGGACGAGGATTCAGAGGAAGAAGCAATGTGAGGTGAGGTAAAGTGAAGTGATGTGAGGCGAAGAAGTGAATTTTGTGATATCAACTGCATTATTTAATTCCGGTTTTGTGCTTTCGTGGTTCAGTACTTGAGAAGCATTCTTTTTCAGGATGTTATTATTTTTCATTTTGAAAATATGTTTTTGTTTTTATTATAGTAATAACTTTACTATTAGAATTTATTTTTAGTTCATTTATTGCGAAAAATATTTGATTTTGTTATTATTTTGTGAGTATATATTTTTTTTACTTACTTTTTAAATAATCTCTTTATTCTATACTAATATTCCATCCCATCTTGTCCTGGCAAGAAATGCTCATACCTCCTCGCGGTTCTTGCTGGGTAGTAATAATTTATATTAAGCAAACTTGAATACTGTAACTGCTCTGTATGCGTGTACTCAATACGTTAAATTCGATACTTTTATTTCAAGTTAATATTTTTTTGTACAATAATTGTTAAATTGTTGCAAGCTAAACTGAACACAAAAACCTATATTGAAATATCTGATGTGGCCAGCACATAACTTTCTTGTAGCAGTATATATCATCCTGATCTAAAAAAATCATTCTGTTTAATTTGTCACTTGCCTCAATTAAATTTTAAAAACGTACCTTGAATTGTTTCATAAAAATTTTTTTAATAATTAATTTTCAGCGTCCTTCGATACTGTCAATAATAATTCATGTCATATATTTTAATAATTTCTTCTTATTGACATTGACATTTTTGAAACTAAATTAGATATTTCAAATGTCAAACTGCCAGATTTATCCTAACCCCATTTTATAAGGTCAAATGCGTACAAAATTTCAGTTTACATCAACTTTATTTAAGTACTTGGAAAATATATTTTATTCGCTTGATATAGTAGACATGATTTATAATCTTTCATCATGAATATATTTTTTTGTAGTCAAATACAAAAAAGTTTGGGTTCAGTAGACCCCCTTCGGCTGGCCAATTTTGCTCATCACCGAATTTTTTCATTGTCTTTGGCCTTTAGAACAAGTTTACCAAATTTGAAAGCTTTATTTCAACAACTGTGGTTGCTATCGCGATACTACAGACATGCAGACAGATTTTTTCCATAAAGTTAAGTTTTTTCACTATAATTCGTCAAGATTCGTCCAGAAATGCAATAGAAATTTTTAATTTTTTTTCCCAAAATTGTAACTTTTCTTCTTTCATTCATTGTCTCTTCTGGAGGTACCAATTAAATTCACCAAATTTAATGTGTCATCTAAAATGTTGTTGACAATCTTAACTGCCAAATTTGGGGAAGTCTACCATTAATATTTTTTGTGTTATCGCGGATACACACACACACACACACACACACACACACACACACACACACACATTTGACTACAAAAAATACATACTTCATGAATGATTATAAATCAGGTCTACCATATCAAGCCAATGAAATATATTTATGGAGTACTTAAATAAAGCTGATGTAAACTAAAATGTTTACACATTTGGCCTAATAAAATGGATAAATTTAGCAGTTTGACATTTGAATTGGCTAATTCATATAACGTCACAACCCTTAATTAGGGGAGCAAGTTAACAAATTAAAATATTAAAAATAAAAACGAACTGCTCAGCTGAACGATTTATTTCAAAGTACCGCACTCCAGGCGAACATTCATATTTTTCCAGGCCATGTTTATACATAATAGAATGCCGACGACAGCGGCTTAGTCTAAACATAATATTATTAAACATAGTTATGATATTAATTGGTTATGAGTTTAAACAAGAAATAATAATAATAATGTTCGAGGCCAGGGGCCACGTTGGGTGACACACAGGGTACGAGGTGTTACACTCGGCCATCCTGATTATTTAGACGTCCTCGTCTTCCTCTCATGCTTCCGGGACCAAACCCTAAAAGAAAAAATGACAAAAGAACAGTACTTGGTTTTAATATGTTAAGAATATATATATATATATATATATATACACAAACATATTTTTTTTTATATGTTTTATTAATTTATGCCAATTTATTTGTTTTATGTTATTATTCTTTTGTTTTAGTATTTTTGGTTTGTATACACTGCGAGCTGTCATTTTTTTTTATGCTTCTTAGAGCTCAATAATTTTATGCTCGTTAGAGCTCTCTTTATTTTTATGTTTCACATTTTATGCTCTTTAGAGCTCTATTGTACTATTTTATGCTTCTTTTTTAAGCTATCTGATTTTCACTGCACTCGCTAGTGTTAGTAATTAACTTTCCAGTAAATCCAATAGTTCATCAGTACTATCGATGTCACTATCAGATTCTGTTTCTACCACAACACCCCCTGTATATTCCCTTAGCTGGTCAACTGGCACAGTGGCTGTGTATTTTTTATAACCCTTCATCCCCTTTAAGGCTATTATTTCATATCTGTCATTACTTTTTACTTTGGTAACCTTATAAGGGCCTCCAAATTTTAAACCTGTTTTTCTACCTACTTCCTTTGTGGAAGTGTTTGAGCCACGCCACAGAACCAGATCACCTACTGTATATGATTTTGCTATTTTGCGTTTTGCATCGAATAGTCGTTTCATTTTTTTAGCTTGTTTATCCATCTGGGCTTTTGCAATTTTTGCATCTTTTTCTCTAGTTATGACTGGACTATTTTGTTTTTCTAAACTGGCGTGCTTAGCTTGATCGAAACCAAACATGAGTCGATGAGGGGTAAATCCCGTGCTTATGTTTATCGTATTGTTAATTCCCCAGACTACGTTGGGAAGAACAGAATACCACTCATCTTCGTCATTTACGCTAGCATTAATAGCAGCGTTTAGGGTTAAATTATACCTTTCAATTTGACCATTAGATCGAGGAGATGCGACACTAGTTAATACATGCTTAAATTGATATTTTAATGCGAAATCTTTAAATTTTTTGCTTGTAAAAGCCTTTCCGCAGTCAGAAATAATCCGTTTGACTACCCCAAACATGCTGAAAAGGTCTTCTAAAAAGGTATATTACTTCTTTAGAATTTGTGGTTTTAGTCGGTCTTGCGAATAAAAATTTTGAATACGAATCAATAATCATAAATATGTAAGAGTATCCTCCCACACTTTTAGTGTATGGACCTAAATGATCTACATGCCAAGTGTGCATTATTTCCGTTGGTTTGTCAATGGGATGCAGAAAACCTTCCTTTTTCCCATACTGATCTCGTTTATATGCACAATCAAGGCAAGCGTGTACATATTTTCTTATAAATCGTGTCATACCGCGAAACCAAAATTTACTTTTAATCAAAGAGTCGCATTTCCGCAATCCAATATGCCCAATATCATCATGATATTTTCGCAAAATATTAAACCGGGCTGATTTTGGTATGACAAGTTTATTATGTCCATCAGCCGTCCTTCTATAGAGTCTTTTATTTATAATTCGATATGTGTTTTTTAATTCTTTATCACAATCTTCCTGTTTTAATTTTTGACAAATTGTTTTCAAGGTGTCATCCTGAAGCTGAATACATAAAAACCAGTCATCCATGTCACTAATAGTTAATACGGTAACGTCCGGTATATTTCGGCTAAGTGCGTCCACGTGTTGCATCTTGTGTCCTGGTCTGTGCTTAACATCAAAATCGAAGTCTTGTATTGCGAGCCACCACCGGGCTACGCGTGGTAATAAATCTCGCTTTGTGAAGGTCGAGCGTACCGCTGCACAGTCTGTTACCACAGAGAAATGAATCCCTGTTAAATAAATATAAAATCGCTTAATTGATTCTACGATCGCTAACGTTTCAAGTTCATAAGAATGATAAAATTTTTCATCTTTACTAGTGGTACGACTGTAATACATGACGGGTTTAAATGAATCACCATGTTTTTGTAATAAAATACTAGCAATACCTTTGCTACTCGCATCTGTGTGCAACTCAGTCTCACTATTTGGATTATAAATACTAAGTAAAGGCCTAGAAGTTAACTTCTTTTTGATAACCTCGAAGGCTTCCTGTTCGATGGGCGTCCAAGCCCAGGGAACCGATTTTTTCAGGAGGTTCGTTAGTGGAGCAACAATAATGGCGTGATTTTTAATAAATTTTCTGAAATAAGAACTTAGACCTAAAAACTGTCTTAGCTCATGTAAAGTTTTCGGGACAGGAAAATTTGAGACTGCTGTTATTTTGTGTTGTCCTGGACGAATCCCGTCCTTATTGATTTCATATCCAAGATATTCAATAGTTGTTTCAAAGAAAAAGCATTTCTCTATATTTAATTTTAAATTTGCATTATTTAATATGTTTAGTACAGTTTCTAACACATTCAAACCTTCATCGATCGTTTCAGAGGAAATTAAAATATCATCCAAGTATATACTAATATTATCGCGATGAACGTTTGAAAACAAATTATTTAGTAATCTTTGAAAGGTCGCAGGGGCGTTAGATAATCCAAACGGTAACCGCAAAAATTCGTATTGGCCCTCTTGGGTTACAAAAGCGGTTTTAGCTATTGAATCATGTATGATGGGTATCTGATAATAACCTTGGGTCATATCTAAACTACAAAAATATGTTTTTCCCCCCAATCGACCGATTTGGTCCTCAATGTGTGGCAAAGGATATCGATCTTTTACAGTAATTGAGTTTAGCTTTCTATAGTCTACACATAATCTGTAGTCTCCGTTCTTTTTCCGAACCAAAAGTGCTGGACTTGAAAAACATGAACTGGATTTTCTTATAATTCCATGTTTTAATAGATCCGCGATTTTATCACGAATGATGGCTTTTTTCTTTTTTCTGAATATCTGTATGGTTTATAGAAAATAGGTGTGTTTTTCTCTAAGTTAATTTCAAATTCAATTTGATTCGTTACCCCCAACTCGGAAGTATTTTTGGCAAAACAATTTTGAAAATTTTTTAAAATTTTATAGAACTGTGACAAATAGGGTTCATGTAATACTTTTAAGTTTACTTTAACATCTGTTAAATCGAGAGACCAGATATATTTTTCTTCGTGTAACAAATTTTGTTTGTTTGATAAATTAACTTCGGTAGCCCTAGCCAAAACCCGATTTTTAAACCAACACAGTTTCTTATCTCCAGTATTTATTACTGTTAGCATGTTTTCAAATGGATTTAACAATGAACTAGGTATTGAGTAGTGTTCATGAAAGTCATAAGTTCTAGCAGAAATAAATAAACACTTTTTACTATTTGTATTAACAGGAATCACAGCTGTGGTGTGTGGATTTATTATAATGGGTTCCCGCAGTGTAATTGGATATTTGTTTTTCTTATGGGTCGCTCTACTTAATGTTATACTATGACCCTGAATATTCATAATAACATCATTATGGTTTATGATCGGCTGACCAATTATAACATCAATATTGCCCATGTCAGCCGCTATAAAATGAATAGGAGTATTAATACAAAAATTGTTTAGTTTGAAATCAACAATAGCTACTCCCTTTGGAAAAATAACTTGATTACCAAAGCCTTTTACGACAATATTTGATGGTGTTAATTGAATATTCAGTTTGTTTACTAATGAGTAATTAGCAACATTTATTTGGCTTCCTGTATCCAAATAACCGCTACACAATGTATCATTTATATAAATATTTACTTTATAGCTATTATTAGGTACTTGCCTTTGCAGAAGTTGAACCTTGACCGGATTTAGGTGCCAGCAATCTTCCTTGAGATGACCTCTTTTGTTGCAGTGTGTACATTCCTTTAGCATGAATTTTTGTGGACTATTGTTGCCAGTGTTACCATGGGCCGTATGAGCTGGTTTGGTGTATTTTGAACTCTGGCTACTGGAGGTTCCTGCACCCAAGTTTTTGAAATAGCAGTTTCTCGCTGCATGGCCATCTTTTTTGCAGATCAAGCACTTAATCTCCCTTTTGTTGGGGTTTTCCTGCCTCTGCGTGGACGGTCCAGGTGAAATAGAATTTCCACTATCAATTTTACACAGGAATCCTTGGAACAGCTGATCCGGTGTTTTGAAATTAGCGGACTTTGCCGTTTTTTGGTAGTCTGGCGATAGTCCATCAATAATGCAAGACACTGCATTAGAGTCTGATATCTCACATTTTCGAATTAGCGCACATTTCGAATAATAATAATGTAACATAGTTTCGCTCCACTTTTTTTTCGTTCCAACATTTGCTTTAAATTGTCAACAAAGTTTTCGTGAGATGGAAAAGCATTTAACACTTCTATTTTCCACTCTTGCCAAGTTTTATTATAATCTTTTAAACCATTGTACCAGGTTTTCGCAATACCTGATAATTTGGATTGCATAAAATATGATTTTGTTGCATCAGTCCAGCCGTGAATTAAACCCAATTGGTCGATTTTGTTGAGCCAAGTAAATGTATTAATATCAGCGATTTCGGGGTCGAACACAGGCACAATATCACTTTTAGTAATTCCAACATTAAAAGGATCTTGACCAGAAGCAGTCATGGGAAGGTGATTAGCTACGGTTGGCTGTAGTTGCCTCAGTATTTCAGTGACTTTTGCCGTAATTAATTCATCTATTCTTCTCTTCTTTCTTCTTCGTTGATTAGCTTCGGCAGCTTCTACAGGCACATCCGAAAATTCGAATTCCTCTGACGAATCGGCCTTACGTTCAAGTACGTCCCGTGAATGCCTTATTGGTGCACGTTCCTCAGCGTCACCTTCACTATCACTCATTTTAATTTTATTGTTTTTTTTATTATTTAAAAAAAAAGAAATAATCCCAAAATAACAACAGGTACACAGGTACCGTCCCACTTCTGAGATATAACGTCACAACCCTTAATTAGGGGAGCAAGTTAACAAATTAAAATATTAAAAATAAAAACGAACTGCTCAGCTGAACGATTTATTTCAAAGTACCGCACTCCAGGCGAACATTCATATTTTTCCAGGCCATGTTTATACATAATAGAATGCCGACGACAGCGGCTTAGTCTAAACATAATATTATTAAACATAGTTATGATATTAATTGGTTATGAGTTTAAACAAGAAATAATAATAATAATGTTCGAGGCCAGGGGCCACGTTGGGTGACACACAGGGTACGAGGTGTTACATTCAGTTACAAGAACGTCAATATCAATAAGAAGAAATTATTAAAATATATGACATGAATTATTATTGACAGTATCGAATGACGCTGATAATTAATTATTAAAAAATTTTAACGAAACATTTCAAGATACGCTATTAAAATTTAAACGAGGTAAGTGAAGAATTAAATACAATGATATATACTGGTATAAGAAAGTTATGTGTTGGCCACATCAGATATTATTTTTCTGTTAAGTTCTGTACGTCTTCTAACCCAAGTACATCCAGTTGTAATTTGGGCGCGCCAACCATTTGACACCTCAAGCAAAAAATATTTCTTAAAACGTTGGCGTTTTCTATTTAACCACGGTTATCTAGATTGCGCTATGGTTGCGATTAACCGGCTCGGTTGAGTAGTGACTAGAGCGCGCGATGGCAAGTATGCAGAGATTATCTAATCTCTGCATTGTCACTGCGGGTTCGAATGCCGTCAGCGATACTGGCAATGGCGGTGGGAATGCTTGTGTGTAGGCGTAATGATAAAAAGCGATGTGTGTTGCAGCCATCAGCTTATTGTTAGGCTTTTGTAAATAATTCCTAACCACTTGCTTGTAATACTGCCATATTGTTGCTTTTCTACTTATAAAATGCATATTTACTCTGCTTTCCTCATCACAGGTTGTTTCGCCACAGATTGGTCTGATGGTTTGTGCTTTCGCAATGATGAAATCAACAACACACGAGAACGCCAATATTTTATCAGCTCAGGTATCCTGTACTCAAGGTTTAGTGTAATAATAAAGTCTTAGTAAACCAGTAACATCGTAGGATAAAGAATCGACCTCGATGGAAGGTGGTTTCGTCACAAGCAAATTTAGCGTTGTTGATTAATTAATAAAACAAATAATTATTAGTTAGGAAAGAGACCACGGGTTTTTAATGTTTGTGCAGCCAGGTGCATATATTTCATTTTTTAACATTTTACATGATTAAAATAAAGAATCTGTAGATTATCTAGATAAATGAAATAAAACACACAATAGGCATATTTTATTATTAATAATTGAATAATGAATGTTAAACAATTCTTCCCTGGTGGAAATATTTTCTGCCAATAGTCTAATTTAGTCTTGCAGTGTTCTGAAAAACAATTCCAGAAGAATGAGTAAGTCTAAAAAATTCTGAAACATTCCGAAAAAGTATGAAAAGATCTATGTAAAACTTACTAAGCAGTTTAAAGACTGCATTTTTACAAGTTTTTAGACTCTTCTAGAATACTTTTTTCAGAATTAATCAGATCTTTCATGAAAATTTAGCTAAAGTAAAAGTAAGTTAATCAGTAAAATTTAAAACATTTCAGATTTTCGAAAAATTATTTACTGTAGGTTTTATCATATTTATTACTTCTCGTAAGGAATATAAAAACTTGATAGGAGGGTTATTAGTAAAAAAAAATATTAATGTTTATATTCTATACATTTTTAAATTTTATTTACAGATTTTTTTTTGATAATTAATTATATACGGTTAAAATATACGAACTGTTTTTATTAAATAATTATAAGACGATAATTATTATTATTATAATATATATAATACAAAGTATTTCAGATAAAGTTGGATCGTTTGGATCATGATGCACAGAGCATTCTTGATTTCTATCATTAGTAGCAGCATTCATTTCATTTCCAAAAATTTCAAATCTTGCACCGCCAAAGCCGTTGCTGGTACAACAAGTGGGCATGCATTATTATTAATGTTCACATAGCTCCGGATATATCTGTACTTTTTATAATATTTTCTATTGGACATACGTGCTTTTGTTTATATCGATATAATCCTAACAATCAACACTACACTATTATTTTATAAACAAACACAAAAGGCACCTCTTCTACATTAGCTGTTGTCATCATAGATAAAGTTGGCATCATACGTGGAACGTAGAAGTGGAATTGAAAGTGGGGTGATGGCATGCGCAACAATGCATCATTCGATTTAGGATGGCCAATCAGAACCCCTGATTATGACTGACTAGACGCGATAGACTTATGGTTTTAGAATAAATTGTGTACTAATATTGTATGTTTTATTACGTGTATTTCTTAAATGTTTTTGAAATATTTTGTACTAGGTATGTATATTTATTATTAGTATTAATTAAATATTCTTGAAATAGTTTATATTATATTTATCTTAAAAGTATTTCGTTAATATTTCTTAAAATCACTTGTATTATATAACATTTTATTAAGTGTATTCCTTAAATGTTTTTGAAATAATTTGAATTATATGTATTTTATTAAGTATTTCCCTAAATGTTTTTGAAATATTTTGTATTATATATTTATTTGTAAGTATTTCTTTGTATTATATATATTATAATAATAATAATTATCGCCTTGTAATTATTTAATAAAACCAGTTCGTATATTTTAACCGTATATAATTAATTAGCAAAAAAAATCTGTAAATAAAATTTAAAAATGTATAGAATATAAACATTAATATTTTTTTACTAATATCCCTCCTATCAAGTTTTTATATTCCTTACGAGAAGTAATAAATATGATAAAACCTACAGTAAATAATTTTTTCGAAAATCTGAAATGTTTTAAATTTTACTGATTAACTCTGAAAAAGTCTTACTTTTACTTTAGCTAAATTTTCATGAAAGATCTGATTAATTCTGAAAAAGTATTCTAGATGAGTCTAAAAACTTGTAAAAATGCAGTCTTTAAACTGCTTAGTAAGTTTTACATAGATCTTTTCATATTTTTTCAGAATGTTTCAGAATTTTTTTAGACTTACTCATTCTTCTGGAATTGTTTTTCAGAACACTGCAAGACTAAATTAGACTACTGGCAGAAAATAATTCCACCAGGGTTAGGTTACAAAATAAAATAGCTAGGTATAAAAAAACAAATAAATTATTGATATTTCCAAATTATTAATTTTGTGTTTTGTTTGCCGGTTTTAAAATTTCTATTAATATATTTAAGACTGTAAAATATGTTCATATTTTTTTCTTAAAGCACTTATTCTCAATAATTTAGAAAAACTGCCGATACACAGCGCTTCTACTCATATGATGTGGTGTGGAAGTAAAATATTATACTTTCAATTTAACTTAACGGATGGTCAACATAAATTTAAGGATTCCAAACAATGTATATACCGGGTGTCCCATAATTAAGTGCCTATATTCAAGAGGGTAATAGAACTATAAAAAATAAGTCGAGTTTTGTATATAAACATTTGCCTTAAATCAGTTGATAAATAAAAGTGCAGAATTATTTTTTGTAGACGTATTTTGATTACCTTACTGTAGTTCTTTAATGAAACAAAAAGATTAACAAAATACATATATTCGTTATTTATTATACAAAAACTCTTTCAGGGAGTGAGAACAAGTAATAAACCTTTCAAAAAAACTTAAACTAAAACCACAGAAATGTTTCTTTTTCTTTTCAACTTAAGGAGTTTTGTGTAGGGCGCCACCCGCCTTTCTGTATTGTTCACATATATATAATCAAAAAAAAGTTACAAAGCACTAATGCCGTCGAAAGGGGGAAAGAACGATTATTCTTTACTAAAATGTCTCACACAGCTCAGTCACAAGTTAAAAAAAGTCTAGGGGGCTTTTTCCCACTCTAGGTCGGTGGACAGGCATATCAGCCCATTTATACAAATTGAATTTCAAATTTACAGCTCACACTCAGAATGGAAGCTGGTGTTTTATTAATTAATAGGCACCTATTATAACAATAATTGGAAGGGATCCTACCTTCTCACTTAGCTTTCCTTTGTCACATACGTAGTAACTACTTTACCATAACAGCTTAACCAGACAAAATCGTGAACCAAGCTCAGCAACGTACACTCACTCGCTCAAAGACCAACTCAAGTCTTCCATATAAAACATAAGATAACGTATTCTAACAGAACGTAACAGACCATAGGTCCGCACTCGGCCGTGGCTCGGCGGGGAGTCCCGTGAAATCTAACTGTCTTCGTACTAGCGTTCCCCTTGTCCCTCACACAGCGGTGTTCGCGCGGGTGCACTAAAGGTCCAGTGTCGCACACATTATCAAAGATTTACAAATTAATAAAGTCGGTTCTAGAATTTTTAAGGTTGACCTCCAACCAAATTATGCCATTAGCATTAAATAAAACGCAAGTTAATTAAATCTGGAAATGGACCGTTACAGTATGTATACCTATCGATTATTGTATACCCATCCTACATTGCAATATTTAAGTACAAATAACTTCAAAACGATAGCCTATATCGACATTTAGTAAGAGGACTTTTTTTATGCAGTTTTTAACACTAGCGTTTTTTTCCGTTATAAATGTATAAAAAAAGTTATGCGAAAATTCACCCCCACCCCCTTTATAATTACCCCAACAAATCACCAACAAATTTTTTGAAATTTAAGACGTTTCGAATTTATTGGCAAATAACTATGCTGTACTTCCCCCCTTTTAAGGCATTATAGCTCTCTTATGAACTAACTTAAGGCAAATTTTTTTAAGCAAAATTCAAATTATTTTTTATAGTCCTATTACCCCCTTGAAAGAAGGTACTTAATTATGGGATACCCTGTATATGTTTTAACTTTATTTACCTCTTTCACCTTGTAAATGGCTCGTAAATAATAGAACCTCAAGATACGTTGTGTTAAAAATAATCGCCTATATATTGCTTTACATAAATCTAATAACATCCCGTCGCCGCCTGGCGCAGTACTGAATTAAAAAATATGGATTTACAGAACGAAAGCACCAATAATCATTTAAAAATGGACTAAACTCTTTATAAAATGACTAATTTGTAATTGTCTACAACATACACACATTTTAAAATTTATTCTGTAATATCTTAAAACATTATTCAAAATAGATGCAAACGAGCATTTGTCTCATTGTAAACACAAAACTAAAGATTTCTTTTTTTTTATTCTATTTCGTATTTTATTTACACTTTCAATTTATATTCTTAAAATTACTTCATTAATGGTTCTTGTTTTTGGATAACACTTTTCATTACTACAATAACTTTTATTTGTACACCCTTTACATGAGCAAAACATTCCCCTCTTTTCTTATCGTTCCCCATTTTAAAATAAAATAATATGCATACAATTGTTACAGTAAACCAATTACACGTAAAGCACACCACGAGTAATTTTTTATTTCGCTGATAACTACACGCCGCTCTGACGGCCACTACTACACTGATGCTTTTTAGAATAACGGCTTTTGAAGGTTCCCAGCAGTGAGGCCTAGCAACAAGGAGAAATAAGTTACTGGTTATACCGTCAAACAATTTCACGGAGTGCGTAGGAGGTCAAGCGGTGAGGGAGACATCAGCCAGCGAGTCGTTCAATAAATCGGCCCAGCGTCCATCTTGGCAAACCATCAACTTCGAGACCTTCAGAAGCAGTGCGGGTCCAAACTTCGCTTTGTATTGTATGTTACTTCAATAATGGGGTTTATTATTATTAATTCTTATATGGATTATCATGTGTCTTTGAAGATATTGTTTGCATTTTATCTCATATGAGCAAGATTCACACTGATACATTCGTATTTCTGAAGGACCTTTATGGACTAATGTGTGCCTAGGAAGATGGCGTTTGTACTTTGTCTGGAAACAACAAAATTCACATTGATACATTGTTATTTTTGAAGGAATTTTGTGGACTATCATGTGGTCTTGAAGAGATTTTTGTGTTTTATTTGGAATGAACAAGATTCACATTAGTACATTTTTATTTCTGAAGGATTTTTATTGACCTTGATGTACCTTTGAAAACTCTCTTTGTACTTTGTCTGAAATGAACAAGATTCACATTGGTACATTGTTCTTTATTAAGGAATTTTATGGGCCATGATGTGCTTTCCAAGATTATTTTTGTGCTTTGTCTGGAATGGACAAGATTCACATTGGTACATTGTTATTTCTGAAGGATTTTTATGGACAATCATGTGCTTTCGAATACACTGTTTGTATTTTGTCTGGAAAGAACAAGATTCGCATTGGTACATTGTTATTTCTGAAGGATTCTTATGGACCTTGATGTGCCTTTTAAGTGTCTCTTTGTACTTTGTCTGGTATAAACAAGATTCACATTGATAGATTGTTAATTCTGAGGAATTTTTATGGATCATTATGTGGTTTTGAAGAGAATCTTGTATTTTGTTTGGAATGAACAAGATTCACATTGGTACATTGTTATTTCTGAAGGATTTTTATGGACTATCATGTGGGTTAGAAGAGATTGCTTGTGTCTTGTTTGGAATGAACAAGATTCACATTGGTATATTTTTATATCTGATGGATTTTTATGGATCTTCATGTGCTTTTGAAGACTATCTTTGTACTTTGTCTGGAATGAACAAGATTCACATTGATACATTGTTATTTCTGAAGGATTTTTATGGACCATCATGTGCAGCTGAAGATAGTGTTTGCGTTTTGTCTTGAATGAACAAGATTCACATTGATACATTGTTATTTCTGAAGGATTTTTATGGACCATCATGTGCTGCTGAAGACACCATTTGCGTTTTGTCTCGAATGAACAAGATTCACATTGATACATTGTTATTTCTGAATGATTTTTATGGACCTTGTTGTGCCTTCGTAGACTCTCTTTGTACTTTGCCTGGAATGAACAAGATTCACATTGGTACATTATTTCTGAAAATTTTTTATGGACCATCATGTGATTTGGAAGACTCTCTTTGTACTGTCTGGAATGAACAAGAATCACATTGGTACATTGTTATTTCTGAAGGATTTTTTATGGACTATCATGTGGGTTACGAGAGATTTTTTGCGTCTTGTTTGGAATGAACAAGATTCACATTGGTATATTTTTATATCTGATGGATTTTTATGGATCTTCATGTGCTTTTGAAGACTATCTTTGTACTTTGTCTGGAATGAACAAGATTCACACTGGTACATTGTTATTTCTGAAGGATTTTTATGGACAATCATGTGCTTTCCAATACACTGTTTGTATTTTGTCTGGAAAGAACAAGATTCGCATTGGTACATTGTTATTTCTGAAGGATTTTTATGGACCTTGATGTGCCTTTGAAGTGCATCTTTGTACTTTGTCTGGAATAAACAAGATTCACATTGATACATTGTTAACTTTGAGGAATTTTTATGGATCATTATGTGGTTTTGAAGACAATTTTTGTATTTTGTTTGGAATGAACAAGATTCACATTGGTACATTGTTATTTCTGAAGGATTTTTATGGACTATCATGTGGGTTAGAAGAGATCTTTTGTGTCTTGTTTGGAATGAACAAGATTCACATTGGTGCATTGTTATTTCTGAAGGATTTTTATGGACCATCATGTGCTTTTGAAGATACTGTCTTTGTTTTGTCTGGAAAGAACAAGAATAACATTGGTACATTGTTATTTCTGAAGGATTTTTATGGGCCATCATGTGCGTTTGAAGATACCATTTGCTTTTTGTCTGGTATGAACAAGATTCACATTGGTACATTGTTATTTCTGAAGGATTTTTATGGACCATCATGTGCTGCTGAAGACACCATTTGCGTTTTGTCTCGAATGAACAAGATTCACATTGGTACATTGTTATTTCTGAATGATTTTTATGGATCCTGTTGTGCCTTCGTAGACTATCTTTGTACTTTGTCTGGAATGAACAAGAATCACATTGGTACATTGTTATTTCTGAAGGATTTTTATGGACTATCATGTGGGTTTGAAGATTTTTTTTGTGTTCTGTTTGGGATGAACAAGATTCAGGTTGGTACATTGCTAATTCTGAAGCCTTTTTATGAAGTGGTAGGTTACTCTCAAAGTTATCTTGGATACTGAAAATTAGAAAAATAATTTTATGATTTGAATTTCAATAACAAAATAATGTTACAGCGCATACTCATTTGGGCGCAATTCTATTGATTAATATCAACAGAAACATTCCCAAGTGCACAGTGTTGTCATTTGGTCACGTCAACGTTTTGACAGCCATAGCAAAACCTATTTGGTTATAATCAGCCCAGATGGCGTTTTAAAGTCTTTAAAAAGTTCTTGCTGCCAAAATGGGGAATGATTTAAATCATAAAAACGTCTTCGTGGTTAACAAATATGACCAACACAGTATGCTTGTGCTGACCAATATGTAGCTATGAAATGATAAAAATTAAGATGTTGCCGGCACATTAGCTGTTATTTAACTTTTGTATACAATTTTTAAAGACTTGCTTTTAATAATGTCATATATTGAGGCATTTCTTATTTATGAAGTATATGTTTATTCTCCTTTACTAATGATACTTTAACAATAATGAAATCTAACACAAGTAGGTATATTAATACATATATTAGATCTGTATCCTCTGTACACAAATTTTATTTGCAACAGGTTACATTCTTTATTTTTTTACATATTTTAATAGTTTTTTTTTAATTCTTTACTTCTTCTAACCTAAGTAGCTCATCAAGTTGTAATTTGGGCGCGCCAACCTTTTGACAGCTATAGCAAAAATCATTTCTTCTTAAAACGTTGGCGCTTTGTTAAATCGGAGAATGATTTTTAGGTCAGGAAAATAGCATGGTTAATAAGTTATAAATATGGCTAACATGGTATTATTACGTTGACCAAAATATAGTTACGAAATAACTATTTAGAAACGGTTATCTGGGTTGTGCTATGGTTGCGATTAACCGGTTTGGTTGAGTAGTGGCTAGAGCGAGCGATGGCAAGTGTGATTAGATAATCTCTTCATTGTCGCTGCGGGTTCGAATCCCGCCACCGGTAGGTACTGGCAATGTCGGCGGGAATGGTTGTGTGTAAGCGTTTTTTCATACGTGCAGCCTCGGCTTTGGTCGGGGGTTGTCTAATTTCTGTGGTGTTTAGTATTATATCACAGTCATATACTGATAGTGATTAAAATATGTCGAAACTATAGCTATTATTTGGCTATCATAACAAAAAATATTCTCTTTAGGCATGGTAATGATAAAGGGATGTGTGTTGCAGCCATCAGCTGATTGTTTAGCTTTTTGTAAAGAATTCCTAACCACTTGCTTGTAATACTGTCATATTTTTGCCTTTCTACTTATAAAGTGCATATTTACTCTGCTTTCCTCATCACAGGTTGTTTCACCACAGATTGGTCTGATGGTCTGTGCTTTCGCAATGATGAAATCAACAACACACAACAATGCCAATATATAATTTATCAGTTCGGATATCCTGTACGGGTAATGACATTTTTATTGTAAATGTAAATGAGATACTTCGAAAAAAACCAATGCGCCCCAATTAATTATTTAATATTTATTGCATTTAAAATTAATATTAGTCTGTAATTTTAATTTTCACGCATTTTAGTACTTTATTTTTAAGTTTTTTTGCATCTTTTAATATCGAACTAAAAACTTTTTAACGGTGCACACCTATATTACTACTAATACTGATAGAAAAAGGTAAATTTTACGATTTTTGGATTGTTATGCTGATGGTTAATTTTGTTTTATTTACTTGTTGAAAATATGTAGCACCTTGTTATGTATATTTAGGTATTTTATTTATTTCTTTAGAACATGCTTGCTCTAATGGCCTATGAAAGTTTTCAGCCAAAAGGTTCAACATTGATGAGGGAAAAGAGTTGAAAATCCATCCACCAATGCAAGTATTAAGAATGAATCCATTAGCATTTTGTTATGGGCATTACTTAATTTCACTTTTGCTTCTTTTCATATTACCTTTTGTAACGGTCCATTTCTAGATTTAATTAACTTTCGTTGTATTTAATGCTAATTGCATAATTTGGTTGGAGGTCAACCTTACAAATTCTAGAACCGACTTTATTAATTTGTGAATTTGTAAATCTTTGATAATGTGTGCGACACTGGACCTCTAGTGCACCCGCGCGAACACCGCTGTGTGAGGGACGAGTGGGACGCTAGTACGAGAACAGTGATGTTTCGGGAGCAGAAGCTCGGAGGCCACGGTCCCGAGCAGAGGTGTATTTATGGTCTCTTACGTTGTTACGTTGTTCTACGTCATCTTATGTTTTATGAGAGACTTAAGTTAGCCTTTGAGCGAGTGAGAGTGTACGTTGCTGAAAATTTCGTTCACGATTTGGTCTGTTTAAGCTGTTCTGGTAAAGTAGTTACTACGTATGTGACAAAAGAAAGCTAAGTGAGAAGGTAGGAGCTTTTCTAATTATTGTTATAATAGGTATCTATTAATGAATAAAACACCAGCTTCCATTCTGAGGGTGAGCTGTAAATTTGAAATTCAATCTGTATAAATGGGTGGATATGCCTGTCCACCGACCTAGAGTGGGAAAAAGCCCCCTAGACTTTTTTTAACTTGAGACTGAGCTGTGCGATACATTTTAGTGAAGAAAAGCCGTTCTTTCCCCCTTTCGACGGCATTAGTGATATGTAACTTTCCTAGACTTTTATATAAAAAGAAAGGCGGGTGGCGCCCTAAAATAGACTTATTAGTTGAAATTGAGAAAGATATTTTCTGAACCTTGTATATTTTTTTGTACTGTATGTTACCTAGTAAGTATATTACTTGTTAACCACGCCGTGAGATTGTTTTGCTCTATATATTAAATATATGTATGTATTTTCTTTGGGCGTTTTATTTAAATAATAAAAAAAAAATAACGAGGGAAAACCCCGGCGTTATACTTTATATTTATTTAAATGGAATGTTGATCATTTGTGTGTACATTGTGGATTACTTTATTATATTTTGGTAAACATTAATTTACGAAGAAATAATAATGTACAGGGTTATCAACGACCGACTTCCCAACCCTGATTTTCAAAAACCGTAGGTATATTACTTGAATATGTATTATTTTATTAATTCAGTTTTTGAATATTTTCATTTACCCTAACAACTATATGTTAGGACGGACTGTTATTTTTCAGAAATGTGCTTGATTACTTAAATCTAGTGATGTAAATTTTTCGGCTGATTTCATTTTTAGTATTTATTGCCGATTTTTAGCTGGTAACAATCCGGACAAAAACGGTAAAAAAAAATTGAATACACCACTACATTGGTCTTGGTCTTACTTTTAATTTGACACGAAATATGTATATATAAAATTAATGTTTTATTGCATATATTAAGTTAGAGGAGATATTTAATAAAATAACGGTACAATTTTTTTAATTTCTTTAATGCTTTATCTCCAAATGCGTCACGCCCAAATGAAGGTGGACTCCACGCATTCGTACATTGGAAAAAAAGATATTACCAAGTAAACGTTCCAGCTAATTCTATTTGTGTAAGACAACGAGGAAAAACTCATGGACCTTCAACGTGGAGTATCACGCACGTTTTTTAAGAATTTTGATAATATAAAATTTTACAATAGCATTAGACTTGAAAGGATCGCTCGTGACTAATATAAGTATTAAAGTATTCCGAAGGAGGCGAAATAAAATATAAATAGTGTTATACTGAAGGTTTTAAATCAAAAATTTAAAACATTACAACCACAAATTTTAATGATTTATTTCCTTTATATGGGCAAAGGAGAAAAATTGGAGCGGAGAAGTACGAGCATCTTCAGGCTTTGAAACAAAGTTTTTTGGATGATTACCATTCATTTTATGATAATATCCCCCCCTACAAAATTTTATTTAATACGATTTTTCGTTATTAATTATTAATAAACGTTTTATTTATTACTCATAATAATAATAATAATAATAAACACCAGGGGTGCAAAAGACCGGCAACCTCCTCGTTGGTGCACCCTGGACGGGCAGAGGCAACTCTGCCTGACTAATGCAGGCCGGGAGTACCAGGGCTAACTACCCTGGTACTCTTTTTTGCTATGGTTCCATATAACCTTAGAAGGGCCCCTCACATTCGACCTCAGTCGGATGGAGGTCAAGGACAGATGGGAGGGGCCTTACCGGACGGTCCTAACGATGATGACAATGCGATTGTACATGGACGCTTTAAGTGGACGAGGGAACTTCGGGATGACTTACTGACCTGCCGCGAGAGTAGCGAACCTGAGCGAAGGGGATACATGGCGCGATTGCATGCACTTTGGTGCGAAATGCATCCAGAGCATCGCGCCTTCTCTCAACAACATCTGAGAGATCAAGTATCCTTTCTGCTCAGGACAGGTTATGTAAGGGCACCCCGTCAGCCGGAAGAACTGCCAGCCGCAGTCCCACCGCGGCAATTATTAGCTGATGGGGAACATCCTTTAGAGTTCACCGATGTAGACTTAAGGACGAGGGTTAGCCTTAACACCAGGGCTAACCTAAAGCCACAAGACCTAGCTAGAATGGACGAGGTCATCGATGAGGAAATTCCGGAAGATGCCGACATCTGGCAAATCAACAGTGCCGTGTACAACGCCGCGAAGCAACTCGTCCCCCGTGAGAGGTCAACCAATCACGGGGTCGAGAAAGCCAAGTGGCGTGTACAGAAAATCGAGGGCAAGATACAGTCGGCCAGACAACACGCTTCTCGGATCCAGAGTGTGGTGGAATATAAGACGACTGGTAGAGTTTTTACTCCCAGAATTCGGCGCATAGCAGCCGGATTAAGACGTCAACACCATACTCTAAATCTGACAGTGATGCTTACCATCTAGCAGCACTGTCTAGATAGGATCCGAGCGCTCATGGCGATAAAGAAAACATTGAAGAGGCGGGTGAGGAGTATGGAACAAAACAATTTGTTCTGTACGAATCCTTCCCGCCTCTTTCAAGAGCCACAGCGTGTTGTAGATAATCCGCCGACTGTAGAAGATGTCAAAACCTTCTGGAAGGGAATCTACGAAACGACGCGTCCATTCAATAGCGACACTCCCGCAATTGCACACTTCGAGGCTCTGTGTCACAGACATCGTGAAGAGCCAGATGAAGTGTGCCCGGCAATCAGTACGGAGGAAGTCCAGCAAGCACTTGTTGGTACCAAGAACTTCGCTGCCCCGGGCCCAGACGGCATTAACAATTGGTGGTGGAAGAAATTTCCTTCCACTCACCGCCGTCTGGCGCGAGTTTTCAACTCATGGTTGAACGAGGGGCAGCAGATTCCGGACTGGTTTGTCGAGGGACGTACTGTGCTTATCCCCAAAAAGGGGGATCTTTCCGACCCGAGGAATTATAGGCCGATCACTTGCCTCAACTCCTGCTACAAGATATTTACACGTATCTTGTATGCTAGGACACTGAGGTCTGTTGATCCGGTCTTCCAGCAGATACATGAACAGCGTGGTGCCAAGAAGGGCATGGCAGGTTGCATGGACAGCCTGCTGATAGACCGCTGTATTACACAGGATTCTGTGCAATACAAGCGGAATCTATCGATGGCCTGGATTGACTACCGCAAGGCATTTGATACAACATCGCACGAGCTATTGTTGCACTTGCTCGAATGTCTTGCAGTACCAGCATCACTAGTGAGATGCATAGAACAGCTGCTACCACTCTGGAAGACTCGCTTCACCATAACATCAGGTGCACCGCGAGTCACGACAGAGCAGGTGACATTTAGGAGGGGAGTTTTCCAGGGCGACTCCCTGAGTCCTCTCCTCTTCTGCATCTCACTGCTACCGTTGTCTGCTGGGCTCCGCCAAACCTGCGGGTATCAATGTGGACCACCCAGCGTCCGGAGGCATAAGGTCACCCATCTATTTTATATGGATGATCTTAAACTTTATGCCTCCGGAGAGCGCGAACTACAAAACGCTCTTAGGGTGGTCGAAGAATATACGCGGGCAATTGGTATGGCATTGGGGTTGGACAAATGTGCAGTCGTCCACCTCAAGAGAGGACGATGCGGGGAATTCCCTGAAGATGCGCAGCTCGCAACTTAAGACATCTGGATGCCGGAGAGACCTATACATACCTGGGTGTGCAACAAAGGCACATGCAAGATGTAACACAAATAAAGGATTCTCTCCGCGGCAAGTACAGACACCGCCTCCGAAAGATTTGGTCTTCCGAACTTTCGGGGAAGAACAAGGTGTCTGCAACTAATATGCTTGCCGTTCCGATTCTGCTCTACTCCTTAGGAGTAGTAAAGTGGAGGGATTGGCTGCGCCAATTAGACAGAGATACCCGCAAGATGATGAATATTCACAGAAGTATTCATCCTAGATCGTCCGTTCCTCGTGTGTACCTCCCACGTCAACGGGGGGGCCGAGGACTCTTGAGCCTGGAGTGTACGCACGGCAGAGTAGTACTGAGTATGGCATGTAACATACTCAGGAGCTGAGATCCCCTCTTGCGGTTCGTAAAACATCATGAAACTGTAGGAGTGGGAGCAGGATTGTTCAAGGCAGCAAAAAGAGCCGCAGATGAACTCGGTCTCGCATTTGACATCAGGCGAGGAGGCCGGCGAGGTGCTGATGTTGAGTCAGTCACCGAACTTCAGCCAAATCATCTGAAAGCCCGAATTAGAGCTGCCGAACAGGAAAATCTGTTTCGGCAGCACGTCGATAAACCCCAGCATGGTGTCTTCTATAAGAACATAGAAACACTGGGTTTATCGACCAGGCTGACCTTCGCCTTTCTAAGGTCAGCAGGGCTTAAGTCGGAGACCGAGGGATTCATTATGGCCTGCCAAGATGGTGTTATCAACACCTTGATCTACCGTAGCCGCGTGTGGCGTGTAGAGGTTCCTGATATCAACTGCAGGACCTGCCATCAGGCGCCGGAATCGCTCATGCACTTACTTTCTGCATGTCCCATATATGCGATTTCGGCCTACATCCACCGACATAACGCGGCTTTACGAGTGCTATACTACCATCTAAGGCACTCGTACGGGGTAGACCAGACACCAGTGGCTGGCAGGTCAAATGCAGAAGGCGGTCATTCTGGGTTCTCTCCGTCTACTTAGGGCACACGATTCTGGTATCTACAGTCACTAACCCTGCGGGATGCGGGGAGTGGCTGTAGTTGAAACGCCGGCGCGACTCCCGTGAGGCGTCGGAGGCCACGGGAGGACTGACCGGCATCGGGAAACCGAAAAAAAAAAAAAAAATAAACACCACAGATAATACAACCCCTGTATCCCTAAACTGACGTTGTGCGAGAGGAGGCTGCACATTTAGAAACAAAGGACACACATTCAATATCCGAGTATACTACGATTAATCTCCCTCACAGAAAAATTCCAGTGCCACGGCCGGGATTCGAACTCGGGACTTTTGGGTAAGAGTCAAGTGTCCTTGCTTCTCAACCAACAGTCATATTATGCAAGTAGATTTTTAATTTTGGCTTGCAATGCAATGTAATATGTGTAGTCTGATCACGTAAATTCGAAAAAAATTAGATAGCAAATACTTATAATTCCCTTTACATAAATAAAACATTTTTTTTATTTAGTAATATCAATGGGTTAAAAATTATAACAGTTTATAATAATTATTATATTTAACCATATAATAAATCACTTTTTATTAAGTTTTTTTGTGTTTCCTGAAAATAATTTGGGCATTCACGCATGTTGAAATATGCTAACACATCAGATGATGTTCTGATGTGTTATTTGCAACATTTTCATTGTCATCTTCCAGAAAAACGGCATCTGAAAAATTGTCCCATTCTATATTATCCTGATCTTCATCAGAACATCGAATATGTCGTCCTCACTGTCGCTGTTCATTCAAATTTCGTGGAGTTCGTCATCCGTATAATCTTTACGTTTCGAAGTCATTTTTAGAGCCAAAGATGTACATGTAACACTGTCGCATAGTGTACTGCTGGAGTGTGTTAAAATTCGCGTACTCCCGTAAAATAAAATGGAAGGGGGCAATCAGCCAATTGGTGCCGCTTACGCGCTCGATTTGAAACTATAACATTTTCCCACCATCAAACTGCGGTAGAATCCCGTCGCGAGCCTATCATCCATACATTCGACTCGAGTCGTGTCTAGTCAGTCAGGCACGACATTTTTATACGACTCCGGTGGTGTCCCGTCATGAAAAGGTTAAGAGAGATCACTGCACGTTGGAATCAGGAATCTGCAATGGGGTTGGGAACTTTGCAGAAAAACATCCCCAACTATAACACCTTTGAGAAATTGTACAGTCCTTTTAAGACAGGCATGATGAAGTGCTTCTTTCTTATTCCTAATTACCCCTTTTGCGGTTACTGTTACATCTAACCACCTGGTAGCCAAATATTACATCTGGTTACGTTGGTCGTCAAATGTAACCGGGGAACCCCAGTGGTACCGTGATTTTAGTTTCGCCCTGTATTAGGATGACTCTTAATACAAGAGGAAACCAAATCAGGTATTTATGGAAAAGCCTTCACTTTACCTGTCAATAAGAACTATTCTTATTGACAAGGAAAGCGAAGAAATTTCCTGTGCCTGCGGCTAGCTGATTTTGTTGGGAGGCAAGGGCCGTGCGTTTCTTGTTTCCTTGAGACCTTGGTTCACTATTATTCACTTAAATAATTCTATCAACTAGTAGTAGGCGAGGATGAATAAGTAATATAAAAAAGTATATGTTTATATGGGCGCCATCTGCAGTTTTACCAGTGATTACTTTTTCATCCCCCCAACTCAGAATCTACAGAATTTCTGTCTAAGGTAGAGACAGAATAAAAAGTTAATTAATAAAATTAAGTATTTATTAAATCAACAGCAACACAAAATGGTAATTTAGAATTACCGACAAATATAATATATACAAAAATTTATTAAGAGGGGGTGAAACTCGTTCACCGAACACAATCAAAAGAAAATAACTTGCCACACTCCAGCGAAGGCTGACCTGTGATGGAAAGGTGGCGTGAGTCTTGGAGTTAACGTTTTCTCGTCTGGTATGGACACCTAGTTTCCTAATACATAGTCTACCGATGAAATGAAACGTTACTCAAAATTGTGGAGCTCATATCACGTTACAGTTACAGATGGATTCTGGTCATCCAAATAAAACATCCACGGAACTAATCCTCTGGATCCAAGAATCGTGACTTTTTAATTTGCTAATGTGCAAATATAAATATCCAAATGAAATTGGAAGAGTGTGAAATATAAATTCACAAAAGAAATTCCAGATGAATTTTATTAACGATGAATAATTTAGGAATTTTATTCAAAATTTTAGCGATGAGTTATATTAGTTTTAACAGATTAATATTAGCATTTAATAATATCAGATTTTTATCTTAATAAATTTTAGCCGGCTTCAGACTATGTATTTAAGAAAGGAATAAATAGAAACATATTATTAGAACATGTGTCACATCTTCACAAAAAAATTAGAAAAATTAATTATTAACTTTTCCTTAAAAATATACATCTTGAAGAGAACTTGCAAGAAAAATAAATCATTTAAAACTATTAGTATTACCTGATGGTTTTTCACAACACTAGTAAATTAAGATAACATTTCAAAAGTTGATTGATGTTATCGATTGTCTGCCAAGAGGTGTTGCCGGTGCAAAGTTGATTATTAAAATGGCTTATCTTCCTGTCTCTATCAAGGAGGTAAACTAGTTTGATATAAAAAATCAAACTTTATAAAATAAGATATGAAAGTAACTAAAATAAATTTATAATATATCACAAATAATATTTAATGATTAAAATCCACTATAAGAATAGTCTAATGGTACTACATAACACATGTATTACACAATGAGTGAAATTTAAATTAATTATTTCCAAAAGTAGATCATAACGCCATCTATGTGCAGTATGATAAGTTGTCTCCCTAATGGTAGACAAGTGGGAAGTTTATGAGACAGAAAACTTTAACATTAGTAGCTGAAGGTCAAACCAACCAAAGGCAGTCGCAACCCTTCTAAAAGGAAAACTATAAACAGCTGTTCCCCACTTTGTTGGGATTTAATTAATATCGACGTAAATATTGAATATTTATCTAATAAGGTAATAAATGATTGCATATTTTATGTGACACATATTTCTAATAATATTTTCTTTCAGTGTGAAAGCGTTAACTTCGGAGACTGTTATTACAACAAAAGTACTTAAATAATAAACAATATTGGATAATGTAAATATGTACAAGATACTATTAGCTTAGTTGGTAAACATAATAATACTTTAATAAATATGAGATCGACCAAAGGTTAAACAGAAATTCTTCACCTACTAAAAATACTCTATTATAAACAATTGGGAACCAGATAGATATTTGGAGGTTATAGTTTATTTATCATTATATTCCGGACAGTGACGTTTTTGAACGGAACATTACGTTAGTCTTCCATGCACATGTAAATTTGGAATCGTCGCAGAATAACTTTTTGCCAATCTTTTTCAGTCCATGAAGGCGTAGATTTTGCCCAAGTGTATAATACTTGCGTTTCAGTTTTAGTTAAGGGCGTTTTTTCTTTAGTCTACAAAATCCAACATGGTTAGGTACAAAATACTGTATACCATAGGAAAATTCACATCTTATATAAGCCGAGGCCACCGTTGTGAATATGTTTTCTGCAAGTTTCTCGAGAAACGCTCAATCCAGATTTCTGATTTATACGTGCAGTAATCTCCCTTAACATACTTCTTCTTTCTGAACTGCAAACTAAATTTTTTCAGAGACAGTTTTGGACCTTCCCGACCTTCCGCGAACGTCAATATTTCCACTTTTATCATATTTTTTTATTATAAACAGTGGTCTTTGCTAGACAATTCACATATTGTGTTGCCAATATGGTATTGCCGAATAATAATTTCACGCATTTTTTCAACAGTAGCTTTACCGCGTCCCATTCTTTCAAAAAGTTAACGAGATACTGGCTACAACAATATAAAAACAATAAAAACTGCGAGTGACGTTTGAGTTTTGACTTGTCAAGTCAAAGCATCCAGTATATTGTGTCACTTGTACATGTATTAGATACCTATTGGTATCTTAAATACCAAATATCTCTTATATTTGTCCCAATACTTAGTTGTTAGCATATTGTAACATTAAATAACTAAACTAATGGTAATAAAAAAATAGGAAGTTAAATTTGAGAAAATCTAAGTTAAAATGTAACCAAATATGTTGCTATATGCAGCTTTTAAATTTAAAGAAGAATTATTGTACGTATTTACGTAATCAACCACGTTTCTGAAAAATAACAGTTTGTTCCAACATATAGTTGTTAGGACTCATATCTTGTTTTTCTGAACGCGCCCCTTCAGCAAATTCGCTTACGGCGTGTCGTTCTACGTCGCGAACGGCGCAGAAAAGTCTAATGACCGAATTCGATCCGACGCATCGTAACGGCGTGGCGGCCGCCAACGCGCCGAAAATTTTCGATCGTCCGAAAAAAAATACTTCGTCGGCAGATTAAGGACCGCGCTCCCGTGGGCGGATATTATTCGAGGTTTCGGTAAAAAAATTGGTGGGGGGTGGGGGTCGGAGAGGGGGGCTAATTTCGGAACGCGCCTTTTCGGCAAAATCGCGGGGGGCGTGTCGTTCTACGTCGCGAACGACGCAAAAGAGTCTTATGACCGAATTCGATCCGACGCGTCGTAACGGCGTGACGGCCAATAATATACAAATTTTTTCCCCGACAGATGGGGATGCCTTGCGACGCGCAAAGTGTGCGCGTAGCGCACGCTTAACTTATGCACATATCAGAATTGGATACGAGGGTAAGTCGTTCACGTTCTCATACTGTTCACCCGCTCATACTGTTCACCCGTTCTTACTTGTTCTACAGATAACACTGAGAAGGATTCACCCTGCACCTTGTCCAAGTACTCTGAATGTATTCATTCGACTTGTACTTACAGGAAATTATTTTTGAATATACAGGGCGAGCCGAGACGAAATTACAGCATCAAGTGCCCTTTTTTTTTAATGGAATGCTATTGTATATCAGTACATTTTTTTGAAGCCTCTTTCTAGACTCTATTCATTCTTATATTATTATTGACTATCTCCCAACCACTTGGAGTAATGAATTTTTTTGTTGAAATAATGTCATCTGCAGATACATATTGAAAAAATCACCAAAGTCACAATTATCGGTTTAAAAAAAAACTTATGTGAATATTATTTAGGAGACATCTAATTATTGTTTTTGAATCATTTTTACTCCCTAAAAATATACAGGGTGGCCAAAAATTATTTTTCAATTAAGAACTTTTTAAATTGAATTTTCTCAATTTTTCCAAATGGAATTATATATTGTAACAAAGTTCACCTATCTGGGTAGATATTTATTTGTCTCGTTTGAATTTATCATTCCGCGCGCACTGGTTAAAGAACCGAGGTTGATTTCTGTACTGAAGAAGCAAGCCCAATACGATTCTACCGATTCTTATTAGATGCCGCTAGCAATACCATTTTAAACTTTCTGTTTTTTGTATAATTCTTTTTTGATAGCGATAAATTAAGATGTGAATAGTTTTGTGTATTTGTAACCCTAGTAAACGAATATAGTAGCCTTAGAGTTTTTATCTAACAAATTTTGTGTTACAAAATAAGATTAGTGGGCTTGGTACTAGGTAAGTGTTTAATAATTTTTATTCGTAATGTAAAGTTGTAAACCTAATTTATTAATTAGTTTATTTCCATATCTAAGTTTAGATTGTTCCCGGTTAATCGCCGTTTTATATTTGTAGATTTGTAAACTGAGGATTCATAAAGCCGAAATATATTTTTTGGAAAGCTACTAACCTTTTACTCGCAAGAACCCGATTTTTCCGTACATCTGGCGCCCAACGCGAGCCAAGTAAAATATACAAGTGTTTTCTCCAAAAAATATGGATCAACGACAGGACGTGACATACAATCTTAGAAATCGGGGACCACACCCGAGAACAGGGGCTGTTAGGAGGCCAATAACAAATAAATCAGCAGGAGGAGAGCTGCAACAGGAAGCAAACGTGGGAGAGCAGGACACGATACTGGTAACACTTGTGCTTAATCAAGGTAGGCGATTTTTTTTTGAGTCTGCACCAGTGGCAGTTCAAAAAGAAAAATCTACAACTTTAAATACCACGAGATCAACGGAAAATAGAAACCAACCGGTGTCAAGGGTTGAAGAAATACCACAAGGTAATGTAAATGAGCCGACAGGGGTGCAACCCCTAATACAGCAGGCTAGAAAAAAATTCAAGTCATCAAATTTATAGAAAACAACAGAGTGCATTATCTCACGGACAACAAAATATTAATAGGGGTATTTTTTCTAACTATAACTGTACCGTACCTCCTCCTATTTATTATACAGGGGGCACACATTTTGTTACTGATAATAATTTAATTGATTCTGCCAGTGGTGTCACCTTGGCAGGTAATTTTCCGGTTAGTAATTGTAATGTACCCTTTACTCAAGGTAATTTAAATGTTGATGATAACTTAGATAGTCAAAATAAGGATAGGACACAAGATGAAAATGCTGTATTTAGAGATAATGATTTAATATCTGTTATTACTAAGGTAGTTGCTACAATGCAACAATTAAACTTCTTGCCTACTACCAATGTCAACACAAGTCATAATGAAGGGTTACAAGAGGTAAGAACTTTTTACAGTAGTGAAGCGCACAAGCGCTTGCCAAGTTTTGATAATAAAGGTAGCATACACCCTGTAGATTTTATAGAACGGTTGGAATTTTGTTATAAAACAGATAAAATTCCTTTTGAATATTTTAAAAGGTCAATTGATAATCTGTTTGAAGGAGAGGCATTATCATGGAGTCAAGCTTTTTTAAATAAATTTAAATGTTTTGAATCTTTTAAAAAAGAATTTTTAGAGCAATTTTGGTCAGAATCTATACAATGGCAAATGCAAATAAAATTAAGGTCAGCAAGATATAAGGGCAAAGGTTCATATGTGCAACATTTTATGCATTGTATGGCTATGGCGAAACATTTAAATCATAATGATACTGAACAAAAAATAGTTCAGACAATAGCAAAATTATTTCCACCGACTATATCAACGGTTTTGGTGGGGGCGTCTGATTTTTCAACGGCTATGCATAGACTTAGACACGCGGATGAATATTATGACCGAGAAAATGAAGTCAAAGTTTCGGTACCATACCCGGAAACATCTTCAGGTCATGCAAAGCTATTTTCATCATCACATAATACGGGTAATTTTAAACAGAATTTTGGATATAAAAAAGACTTTACAAAACCAACCAAGGTAGCTACGTTACAGGTGGAAAATACGATATATGAAAAGGAGTCGGGAAACGAGGAAAATCCCCACCAACTTTAGATCCGGTGGTGGGTGACGCGTATCAAGGGTCCTCCCCAGCTATTAATATTGCGTTTAGGGATGATTTACTAGAGGACAGTGATCCAGAAATTGATTTTAGTCACGCACGTTCACCGGTGATACAAATTAATTTGTACAATTTTTTCTTTCCCGCTTTAGTAGACACCGGAAGTGAGGTGTGCGGCTTCAGCGACGAAGTATGGAATCAGATAGAACCTTTTCATCATCTCATTCCTACTTTTCCGTGTACGGGTCTTAGAGTTAGGGGGTGCATTTAAACTAAAACAAAGGCGAGTTAAACAACAATCTTTACTCACGTTTTCACTATTAAATCATAAAATATCTTACGAGTTTTTATTGATTCCGGATTTAGTGTATCCTATAATACTCGGAATTGACTTTTTACGCGCATTTAAAGCAAAAATTAACTTAGAGTCTTGCCGAATCAGTTTGCAAAATCAAGGAGAGTATTTTGAAGTTCTGGAAACCGATCCCGGAAAAGAATATGGTTATTTAGAGTCCATGGGTCTTAAACCCGTTAATGGTAAAAGAGTAATGCCTGTGGAGGTTGCCGAAGAAAATAGGGCTACGCAAATAGAACCGCTACTCGACGATTGCGCGCTTTCTCCAGATCAACGTAAGGGGTTTTATTCATTATTAAATAAATATAAGAATATTTTTTCCAATATACCGGGGCGCACATCAGAATATTTTCATGAGATACGTCTAAGAGATGATCGCGAGTTTTGTATTAAGCAGTATCCAATACCGATTGCGCACAAAGATGCTGTAAGGAAACAGTTAGCCTTAATGGAGGAATGTGGTGTCATTTGTAAAATGGCAACCCCGTATATTTCACCAATTGTGACTACTCTTAAGAAAGATAATTCGGTCCGGATCTGTCTTGACGCTAGATTTCTCAATTCTATCATGGAAAGAGAACATGATACCCCTCGGCCGATAGAGGAAATCATGCGCACTGTGAAGAATGTCAGATTTATGTCTTCTTGTGATTTTTCATGTGGATATTACCAAATTCCTTTGACGGAAAATTCGAAAAAGTATACGGGGTTTAGATTCGAAGGGACAACCTATTGTTTTTGTACTCTCCCTTTTGGACTCTCAACTTCCGTGAGTACATTCACGCGGTGTTTAAATAAAATATTTGGTTCAGAGTTCGATAGTTTTTTGACCGTATACGTGGATGATCTGCTCATAACCTCAGATAGCTTTGAAAATCATATGGAACATCTAGGTATGGTTTTTCAGCGATTATTGATGTCGGGATTTACGTTGCGTATAAAAAAATGTTCCTTCTTTAGGAAAGAAATGCCATTTCTGGGATATGTGTTGAATTCGACAGGTTTCCAGCCTGACCCAAGTCGAACTCAAGCTTTAGTGGATTATATGCCTCCTAGAAACGTAAAGGAGCTACAGAGGTTTTTGGGATTAGCTAATTTCGACAGGTCATTTTGCGAACAGTTTTCAGCTATCGCCGCTCCCTTAACCTGCTTGCTGAAGAAACAAGTTAGGTGGAGATGGACGGAAGTTGAACAACGAGCGTTCGAGAATTTAAAGAACAAACTCCGGGAGAATACCTTACTATACCATCCTAGGGATGATTTACCTTTCTGCCTGGAAACTGATGCTTGTGATACTGCGTTGGGATGTCAGTTATTTCAGATAGTGGAGGGGGAAAGGAGGCCGGTTGCCTGGGCTTCACGATTATTGCTTAGCCGCGAAACTAGATACAGTATTAATGAACGGGAAGCATTAAGTTTAGTGTGGGCCTTAAGTAAATTCAGAATTTTTCTTCTAGGACGTAAATTCACGGTTTTCACCGACAATAGTTCAGTAACTTACTTAAAAACTTGTAGACTCCTGTCTGCAAGAATTTCACGTTATGCGCTGGCTATCCAAGAATATGATTTTGACATTAAGCATATTCCTGGTTCTCAGAACATTATTGCCGATGCGTTGAGCAGGCATTCTGCAGTAAGGCCGCCGTCGCCATGTGATAGATTTTTTAAAATACTACCTATCTTAAAACTGCCGGAGGACGCACAAAATATATTGTTGAACATCCAACAATATCAACAAAATGATCCCAAATTGCGGGATATTCTTACGAATTTACCGCAAGAGAGGAAGCTACAAGGTAAGTTTTTAGTAGAGAAGGGAGTTCTTTATGCACGTAGTAGTCAGGAAGAGTATTATTTACTCTGCATTCCAAAGGGTTTGGCGCCGAAAATGGTTCAGGCCTACCATGAAACCTACGGCCATTTTGGGGTGTACAAAACATGGTGCGCAATAAAATCGGAACTATGGTGGGGGAACATTTACAAAGACGTAAAGCATGTTATTCGATCCTGTGAAATTTGCCAAAAAGCAAAATGTTCTGTTCTACCCAATCCGGAACTTGCCGCTGTCATTCCTTCGAACAAAAATGAATTGTTGGCTTTGGACTTATATGGGCCACTGCCAATCAGTCGTGGCGGAGTCTCTTATATCCTGGTGCTTTTGGACGTGTTCACAAAGTATGTAAGTTTTTATGCTCTAAAGAAGGCAACTACTCGCGCAGTATTAAATCGCTTAACCAAGGATTATTTTCCCAGAATCGGACTAGTGCAAAGTATTTTGAGTGATCATGGTACGCAATTTACGGCGGCCAAATGGAAACAAACTCTAACGGAGATGAATATTAAGGTAATCTTTTCTTCTGTTAGAAGGCCTCAGTCCAACCCTTCGGAAAGGGTAATGCGCGAAATTGGAAGATTGTGCCGTACTTACTGCTTTGAACAACATACTCGTTGGGCTTATGAGTTACCGAATTTTGCGCTATTTTTGAATTCACTCGTACACGAATCGACCGGTTACAGCCCAAACGAATTACAATTAGGTATTGGTAAAACTAGGCTGGTATCTGTTGTTTTACAGGGTCCCGCGACGAGCCTGGAGGTGGTAGATCATGAAGCCAAATTAATTCTAGCTAAAGAAACACTTATGAGTAGTGCGGATCGTAGGAAGGCTCGACATCCTTCTCGACCCTATAAGGAGTTCGAACCTAATGATTTGGTCTTACTAAAGGCCAATACCGTATCGTCTGCCCTTAAGGCGGAGACCAAGAAGTTTTTATTATTATTCGAAGGTCCTTATAGGATTAAGAAAAGAATTAGTTATGCTACCTATGTTTTGCTGCACCTCAACTCTAATAGAGAACGTGGCTGTTTCCATGCTTGCCATCTCAAACCATTTGTGTTACCAGAATCTTATCCTCCCTGAATCGGTCCTATAAAATTCGGGGGCAAGATGTAACAAAGTTCACCTATCTGGGTAGATATTTATTTGTCTCGTTTGAATTTATCATTCCGCGCGCACTGGTTAAAGAACCGAGGTTGATTTCTGTACTGAAGAAGCAAGCCCAATACGATTCTACCGATTCTTATTAGATGCCGCTAGCAATACCATTTTAAACTTTCTGTTTTTTGTATAATTCTTTTTGATAGCGATAAATTAAGATGTGAATAGTTTTGTGTATTTGTAACCCTAGTAAACGAATATAGTAGCCTTAGAGTTTTTATCTAACAAATTTTGTGTTACAAAATAAGATTAGTGGGCTTGGTACTAGGTAAGTGTTTAATAATTTTTATTAAGTAATGTAAAGTTGTAAACCTAATTTATTAATTAGTTTATTTCCATATCTAAGTTTAGATTGTTCCCGGTTAATCGCCGTTTTATATTTGTAGATTTGTAAACTGAGGATTCATAAAGCCGAAATATATTTTTTGGAAAGCTACTAACCTTTTACTCGCAAGAACCCGATTTTTCCGTACAATATATATATATATATATATATATATATATATATATATATATATATATATATATATATATATATATATATATATATATATATATATATATATATATATATATATATATATATATATATATATATATATATATATATATATATATATATATATATATATACATATATATATATATATATATATATATATATATATATATATATATATATATATATATATATATATATATATATATATTTATATATATGTTAATTTTTTTATTTTTATATTATTTATTTTCGCCCCACGTTGCAGGCCATTTTTTATATTATATTATTTTTTTATTTATTTTATGTATAGGGGATGAAAATAAAAAATATTGTTTATTTATTTTAATTTTATTTTGAATATTTATTTTTGTACTTGTTTTTTTTTTTTGTTTTTTGAGACTCTTCAGGGTTGGGCAGGTTCTGGCGTTTATCTGAAAAATAATTGTACAGCACCAATTTCAATGAAACACACCTTGACACTTTTCAAAACAATACTGATTTATTAAAAACTTCTGGTATGGTTTAGGACATGAACTTTTACACAAATATAGCTTAAATTTAAAATTAAAATGGCCTTTTATTTACTGATCAGATCTGACATAACATAGATAGATACATTTAATCGTCGAATACCTAGGATTTATTTATGATTTTACTTACGGCGATTTCTTGAACCTCACGTTATGGCGATCTCTGCTGAATAACGCTTCTGTTTAAATTGTTGCTTAGTGCCTCGATCCCTTCTTCATCCGTGACAAATTTCAGATTCATAAAACCTCAATAACGATGGCTGCTCTGCACACTGGTTTTATATTTACGTAGCACAACACTATATTTATTTAACAATCAGCAACATTTATTTAAGGTACGTACTTTACCTTTACTATTTTCCTCAAAGCACATTTACTACTATATATAATAATTTCCTTGCTCGTTGCAACTGGAAATTATTCTTAAATTCCACTTGGAATTATTTTATGGTATTAATAAATTTAATTTAATATATATATATATATTTTTTTTTAGGTTTACAAACCCTGTTTTGATATTTATGTAAACTTGAAAATGGACTTCATTACTTTTAGAAAATATGAATTTAAAAATTTGAGGTCAGGAAATTTCTTATAAAATTACATGCTCTCTTTGAGCTCTCCATCCAAACTAAAAATTAAATATGGGTTTTTTATTGGCCTAATCTGACGTTTCTCCTAAAATCATGACACTTGATTTTTGAAATTTAAAATATGAAAATTTAATTCTCTTTTTATTTCTTTATGATACCTTATGGCTCTAATTTTATTATTGAATAAAGATATAGAGATGATTAGCTTTATTTTGATATGCCATACTATGGCCTTTTGTGGATATTTAGAAAAATTAATTGCAACAATTTTTAACAAATTCTCTTATATAACTAATTACAACCATCTAAACCACATACCAGGGATTACTTTAATAACTAATGAACAATTCAATACCATATTTGCATGACTAAACATATTTAAAACATTATTTTAAATTGCCTTTCGTTTTAGGACTTCGTCACACATCATTGGCTGGCAACTTTTCAAATACAACAAATTACTTATAACTAACTGACTGGAAACAATAAATAGATGCTACTCTCCTGACATAGCTATATAAAGTTCAACAAATGGTTTTTATTTTAGAAAAAACTTCATATATGTCAAGTTATGTACCTCCTTGGACATAAATTTACACATATACCTTTTAACTGTCTTTACATTTTGATGCTATTACATTGTATTAGCTCACAAGGTGAGTCTCTTTCACTTTTTGTAAAGTTTTAAAGTTAGACGATGCACTTACTTCGTAGAAATGATTAAAATCTCAGATAACGCAGAGTTTACGCTACCCAAATTATGAAAGTAGTTTATAGCACTTTTTTCCCAGTGTTCATGATTGCTATTTTGTAGCTATTTTATGACTAAATTTAATATATTTATCTGTAACAAAGTTTATAATTTTAATTAATAACAATATTTTTTCTCCAGGTTACCCAAAGGTTTTGGTACCTAAAATCAATAACATTTTGGCTCTGGTGTCCATGGTATACACAATAGTCCTTCTGATGCTTATTCTAAATAGAACAATGCTTTTTTAACATAACATAATAACATACAGTTCATTTACCACACGGTAGGTGTTTATATCTAGTTTTACCTATTTGATATGAATAAAGTTAACGTAAGTGTCTCTCACTGAAACTGGGCTCTCATACCGCTCAAAATTATCATACTAATTTAAATATTAGAGTGTTTCTTTGTTTTAGTATTGGCAAAATATCTTTATTACTTTCTATTCATTTTTTCAACATAATTTTATCCTTATGCACCCTGTACATTATACCGTGTGTGGTTTGGTCATCGTATATATATATATATATATATATATATATATATATATATATATATATATATATATATATATATATATATATATATATATATATATATATATATATATATATATATATATATATATATATATATATATGTATATATATATATATATATATATATATATATATAACTCTTGATCTGTACATATATATATATATATATATATATATATATATATATATATATATGTATATATATATATTTACCTAACGTATTATTTATTATGTTCCACATTGTTTTGGTTTTATTTTTAGAAGTTGTTACCAATTGGTCATTTTTTGCTATATATGCAGAAGATAGTAATTTGCGGTACTCATTATTAGCCGTCTTAAACTGTTCTTTAAACTGAGGGTACTGTCGGCTTAAATCTGCTAAGAGAGAAACGCGATTTTGTGAAATATTTGTACCAACAGTAGATATTTTAATTTTGGTTTTAGATTTAGAAACCGGGAAACAAATCTCAAAATAGTACAAAACTACATCCATAAACAGATCAAAAGCTGTATTACAGTTCAGAATGCTCAGTACTTCACTCCAACTGGTGTTACTTAAATAAGAACAAAAACTTGATATGTTACTGTCAGTGAAAAAACATTTATAGTCAATTTCATGATCAATGGTTTCGTTAATTAGTATTTTTATGTACTGGGCAAAGTGATCTGATAAATTACTTTTTATTATCTTAGCCTCGTATACTTTCAGTATCATTCACTAAAAAATTGTCAATACATTTGCTAGATGTAGAGGTTACACGAGTCGGCTCATGAATTGTTATACAAACATTATAGCAACTTAAAACATTTTTTAATTCTCTTAAAAATATTGTATCTGAGTTAAAATCAATGTTAAAATCGCCACCTATTACTAAAACTTTATTACTAAATAAAAACAAATCTAAAAGTTTACCAAACTGATTAAGAAAAAATCTGATAGTCTCCAGTAGGAGGACGATATACAACTAGCACTACTATTTCATAGTGGAGTGGAACTGCTTGGCAGTTCCACTCCACAACACTCAAAAACGTTACACACGGAGGATTCTATACAAGAATTTACGTTTTTTGTTTTTATATAATTTTTGCAGTAAATTGCCACTCCAACATGCTTCTGTTTGGGGCGACAAAACGAAGAGCATAATTCGAAATCTTGGATACCAATTAAGTTAATTTCTTCTTGAGATTGCCAATGTTCACTGAGTAATAACACATCTGTATAATATTCCTTTAAAAACACATCCAATTGTTGTATTTTATTCGTTACACATTGAATATTCTGATGAGTAACTGCTAGAAAGTCTGTTTTATGTATATTTATATTTGTAGCTCCAACTGTGAAAGGCGAGGGTATAAAAAAATCTTTATTTTGTTTATTATTATCTAAATTGTTTTTTTCTGATATCTGTAACATGCTCGACGTTTTGGTTCAGATGAATAAATTTTAAATTTTTAATCTGTCTTGGCAGCCTCAGTATAGTTAGAAAATTGTTAACAATATTTCTCCTTAAATTAACAGTTTTAGATTTTGTATTGATTTCCATGTATTTTGTGTGTCCCTCAGTACAGTAATTGAATTTTTCAAGAAACAATTCTAATTTAGAATTATATTTAGAGATATGTCTGTGTTGATCATATTTCCATTTAATGTAAGGAATTGATGTAAATACAACATTTGTGTGGGTACATGTTTTCAATTTGTTGCAAATAAATTGAAAAGATGGAGTTCTTTTCGCGTCAATATCATTTGAACCAGCTATGATAAGGATGTGATCGTCTAAAGTGAAACTTTCGGCCAAAACATTAATGTTATCCATAACTTGATTTAGTAGTGCACCAGGTTTAATAAAGGAAAATATTTCATATTTAGAATCCAGATGTTTACCAATGTCCCAATTTATATTTCTTGCATTATCGTCTCCTAATATGAGTAAACGTTTTTTATTTGTGTTTGAAGAATTCCATGAGTCCAATGTGTTAGTGGTCATTGTAACATTACTATGTGAAGAGAAAGGTGCTGCTTTTTTATTTAAAGAAGTGATATCAGTAGTTTGGCTTATTTCATCATGAAGGCTAGAATTGTCTCTCTGACAACTTTCCTCTATTAAAATAATATTATCCTGTACATTACACTCATTTATTTCGATTATATTATTTTGATTATTTTTTTGACCCTTAGTATAGTTTCTTTCTATATTGATTATCTCGGTATTTGTACAAGCATTTTTTTTGCGGCTTACTTTTTGTTTGTGTACCGACTGTTTTGATTTCTTTATCTTGTAAAGTGTTCACAGTGTCTTCTAGTTTTTTTATTTAATTATTTAATTCAACAATTTTAAGTTTCTGTGTTCTAATAATTTCGTTCATTTCTTCCTCACATGTTGATACATCAGCCATAAACAGTTATATATATATATATATATATGTATATATATATATATATATATATATATATATATATATATATATATATATATATATATATATATATATATATATATATATATATATATATATATATATATATATATATATATATATATATATATATATATATATATATATATATATATATATATATATATATATATATATATATATATATATATCGTGGGCTTAAAGCCAAAAGTGACCAAGTCCAAAACCAGCATTTTCTGTTTTTTTTTGACCAAGTAACAAGAAATTCACTTACCTCTTCTTGCAAAAATTGACCAGGTACTGTGAGAACCCTAAAGTTGTTTTATTAAAACAAGTTTTTTTGATCAAGTCTAAAAATAATACATTTTATGCGAACAAAAAAAAATTGTTTTAATAGATAGTGAGATTCAAAACTTTAAATTATGATATTTATAAAAATATTTATATGGATTTTCTACTTAAATTTTTATTCTTATAAGCTTATGTTTAAAAATTAAAAAAACAAAATTACCAGTTTCTCAAAAATGAACATTTTGGACTTGGTCACTTTTGGTTTTAAGCCCACGATATATAATGGTATACTTTTCAACAATGCGATGTATAAATGAAAAACGACCATTTTTTGTAATTACTTTCCTATGGCTAATTACAACCATTTTCGTTCTATTGAGCTATAAGTACAAACTTCAAGAATAAACTTAAAAAATAGAGGTTTCCTCAAAAAATTCATTAGAAAAAATTATAAGTGCTTCACAAGTTGCCCATTTTGATTGATATGCGCTTTTGAAATGAGGCCATTTAGTGGGACTATTTCTTCCAATCCATTTTGAAGTGGGTAAATAGTATTTAACTGGTCCCTTACTATAAGTTTTTTGTAAATTTTTTTGCTGTTTTCGACAAGCAACAAAACCTTAATTTAGTATAAATTGTCTTGTAAACGAACATTTATCGCACTTATTGGTCGTCAGTTATCATTTGTATTAAATTTAAAATATTTTGAGTTTTACAAAATGAATTTTAATAAAAGGGAACTTATAGACATAATTTTTGTTTTGGGCGAGTCAGACAGAAATTGTTTGCTTGCCAACAGAGTTTATAAGCAAAGGTATCCTGAAAGAAGGATTCCTGATGTTAGCAGCTTCCAAAACCTTCTCGATAGATTTGTGGAAACTGGAAATATCAAATATAAAAAAAATTAAAGAATAAAAAGTGTTGTGAACGAAGAAAATGAGTTTTCTGTGGTGCTGGCAACGGTTGAGAATCTCCATATTGGTCAGGGAGAAGTGAGCTCATTAGTAGGAATAAGTAGACTGTCTGTTGGTCGAATCTTAAAGACAAATAAGTTTTATGCATATCATATTTAAATGCACCAGGAACTATCTGATGACGATTTTCAAAGGCGGCTACAGTTTTGTAATTAGGCCAGAGATAAAATGCAAGACGTCACCTTCTTCAGTAATGTTTTATTCACTGATGAGGCAACTTTTCATAAAAATGGATTTGTTAATAGGCACAAGTTCCATTATTATGCTTCGGAAAATCCTCACTTTTTTAGGCAAGCTGATAACTAGCACACATAGTCTATAAACTTTTGGGGGGGAATTATTGGAGAACATGTAATAGGGCCACATTTCTTTGATGGTACATTGACTGGAGCTATTATCTTCATTTTCTGGAAAACTATCTGCCACAATTATTGGTGAATCTTCCTGAAAGGATTCGAAATAGGATGTGGTTTCAGCAAGATGGTGCTCCACCATTATTTAAAAGCAGTTAGAGATCACTTAAATAATACCTATCCACTTCAATGGATTGGAAGAAATGGACTGACTCAGTAAATAGCCTACTAGATCCCCAGATCTTACAAAAATGGATTTCTTTTTATGGGGATACGTGAAGGAAATTGTTTATAAAGACAACAGTACAAAATATGAAGGAAAGGATAATAACTACTTTTAGATCTATCACACCGGCAATTTTAGGAACAGTAGAAACCTCATTTCAAAATCATGTAGAGACGTGTGTCAATCAAAATAGGCAACATGTGGAGCACTTATTATAACTTTTTCTAATGAATTATTTGAAGAAACCTCTATCTTTTAAGTTTATTCTTGAATTGTGTACTTATTGCTCAATAAAATGAAAATGGTTGCAATTAGCCATAAGGAAGACCGTTTTTCATTTCTACATCACATCGTTGAAAAATATACAGTGTTCCATTTGGAAAAAATTAAAAAGTTCGTAATTGAAAAATAATTTTTTTGGCCACCCTGTACATTTTTAGGGAGTAAAAATGATTCAAAAACATTAATTAGATGTCTCGTAACTAGTATTCACATAAGTCTTTCTTAAAACCCATATCGGTGACTTAGGTGATTTTTTTCAATATGCATCTGCAGATGGCATTATTTCAACAAAAAAATTCATTACATCCAAGTTGTTGGGAGATAGTCAATAATAATATAGGAATGAATAGTCTAGAAAGAGGCTTCAAAAAATGTACTGATATACATAGTGTAGGATAGCTGTGCGCGGAACGAGAAGTGTAAGTATCGTATTACGTCCCGCGTTGCTCAATCTGTGGTGCGCCGGGGCAGAGGGAGTGTGCATTTGGGAGTGCAAGACGGGTACTGAAGCCATTAAGACGTTTAGGCTTACGATGACGCAATTTAACTCTATCTATGTGCATTGTATCATTTGTATCTCAATATTTTGTTCTATGTATTGTTTCTACCTATTCACAGTGTTATTTGCAATATAGTGTTTTTTTTTTGTTATGACAGTTTTCTTTGCTTACAACTAGCTAACTTTTTTCGCATAACTTCCCACAATACCATTCCATTAAAAAAAAGGCACTTGATCCTGTAATCTCGTTTTGGCTATCCCTGTATATTCAAAAATAATTTCCGGTTATAGACTTTTTTATCTAGTTTACTTGTATTTTTTTTTTTAATTTCTAGCTATCAGAACTCGAGATATCGAAGTCCGACGCACTATTGCCCCACCCTGTATATAAGGTAGTAGATGAAAATGATGTTTTGTTTACATTTTTTGATACCTACGGCATTTGATTCATTAGATCACATATATTTACAACAAAAATTAGATGCTCTTGGTATTCGTGGTAATGTAAATGAATCTCTACAGTCATTTGTAAGTGAAAGAAAATGTGTTGTTAAATTTGACAGACATTTTTCCAAAGACAAAAGAGTGAACATAGGGGTTCCTCAAGGTGCTGTTTTGTCGCCTTTGTTATTTATATTATTTATAAATGATTTAGAAAATCACCTTATATCAAATAACGATATTTTAAAATTGCTATATATGCTAAAGCTCTTCAAGATACATCATCCCAACTTTTGATGTTATTTTCTGAGTGGTGCAAAATATATTGATTCTGCATATACAAAAAACAATATATTTGCTATTTCACGGCAGACGCGAACAACCTGAACTAAATCTTAAAGTAAATAAGTCCCAATTACAAAAATCCCCATACATAAAATTCTTAGGCATAACGATTGATGAAAAGCTCAACTGGGATAGATATCAATCTAATAAGCAATAAGTTAAGTTCATCTTTTCTGTAATTAAAAATTAAAAAAAATATTCTTTCTCAGACCCAGTTAATTAATGTATAGTATACCCCTCTTTATAGCCATTGCTGTTCCCTTCATGTTGTTGAAGAAATTTTGTTGCATGCAAAAAAAATTACAAGATATTTATCTTGTAATTTTTTTGCATGCAACAAAATTTCTTCAAAAAACATGAAGGAACAGCAATGGGTAACTTTTTGTCAGCATTCATTGCCAGTCTCTTCATGAAAATATTCGAGACAGAAGCAAAAGAAGAATTCGAGTATTTACCCAGGGTTTGGCATACGTATGTAGATGATATTTTTGCAGCGTTTGATACAAAAGTCGCTAATATTGACAACTTTGTTTCTAAATGAAACAGCCATTCCGCATCAGTCAAATTCACATATGAAATTGAAACATTTGAACAACTACCATTTTTAGATATATAAATAATTAGAAATAGTAAAAATACATTATAACTTGGTATATATATATATATATATATATATATATATATATATATATATATATATATATATATATATATATATATATATATATAAAAGATACCAGTACTCTAAGATATATCCGTAAGGACTCTCACCATCGTGTTCAACACAAAATGGCGAGTTTTAGTTTTCTAGTCCATCGTCTATTAAGCTTCGCCCTCAATAAGGAGAGGTTTGACAAAGAAAAAGCATTGATTACGGATATAGCTGTGAGTAATGGATATTATGTAAGTTTAATTGATGAAATAATTAGGAAACGAAAATTTTAACACTTCGAAATTCTTCGACTTTTCAAAATGAAAGAAAAAAATCCGAAATTTATATCGATTCCATTCGATCAACGATTCACCTGTGGTATTGGAAGATTTTTAAAAATGTAGGTATGGCAGTGGTTCATTCATAGGTAAACTATAACAACTTTTAGGCAATCCAAAGGACAAAGTTGAAATAAACGATAAGTCGGGAATATACGAAATTGGCTGTAAGGACTGTAATCAAAAGTATGTTGGACAAACTAGATTATACAGAGGGTCATTACCAAATAGTCGCTTTATTGGTTAGTGGGTCACGGTTCACAGAACTGTGACAATAGTTTAGGTATAAATAGGATACATCGTTAGCATAAGGTTAACTTTAATCATATGCAGATGATATCAACTTGGTTGGCGAAACGCGCGTCGAGTGCAGTATATGGTGTTTTGTGGAAAACTATGTCATGCTTTAAAACTTTTCATTCAATGAAAATAGTCGTAAAGTTAACAGAATACAATGGAAATTGGATAAGTAAATATCTGATTTGGCCAGCACATAACTTTTTTATACCAGAAGATACGGAATGCCAAGCGGTCTTCACCTTACTTCACCTTACCTGCCGAAAATGATTCTTTGTGTATCAACAAATTTATTACTTTGTCTTTAAATAAAAGTCAAAATTTCAACTATATTTATCCTATTTATTTACGATTGATTTCATTGAAGAATAAAAAAACCCAGTAAACAGACAGAGGAAATTAATATCTATTAAGATATGTAGAAAAAAAAATGTAAATATTAGTTTTTTATCTACCAGCAATCAACCTAGGAACCAAGCAACAGGTTTATGATATATCAAAGTTTTGGAGACTACATCTACGGTATTAATTATAAGCAGGCAATATCAAAATAATTACAAGCAGTTATGAACGCAATCTACGGTTACTGGTGTCTACTGCAACCGGTTAGGGACTCCATGGTCACTGGTGCTTAAGGCAGAATTACAGCAGGCGGGCGGTGCAGAACTATCCAGGTGCTAGTGGTTACGGAGTGCAGGCGTGCCACAAAGGAAGGATGTCAATCCAGGGACAGACGGTATATTTGACTGGCTACTTGCGGACGTGCTATATCGTTAGCTCAGCAACTTATGGCTCTAGTGAATACAATTATCAAACGATACGGTTACGCCGCGCGGCACGGTGAGGTTCCTTTCACAGTTCTAGCACAAGACCTTTGTGCTGAACAGAACGGTTATTACTTTCCTCGGTACGGTGAGGTCCCTTTCATAGAAAAAACCTTACTCATGCTGAATCTATTAATGAAATCCAGATATGCTTGATGCTGACCTCATGATATAGCACTAGGCTCTAATTTACTAATTCGTGTTTTTAAAGCACACTGTCCCTTGAAACTGACTAGACCAGAGATATGCAGGCAGAGTAAAAGCGTATTTTCGCACTAGGTATCGATGAAACGAGGGGTTATAACCTTTATCTGCGAGCCTTCTTGTTTCACCACTCAGAGGGAGTGGCTACGGATTTACAACTACGCCGCGGGGAACGGTAAGGTCCATCTCAGTTCTAGAGAAAAATTTTTACATGCGCTGAACAGAACGGTTCATGTATTCCTTCCCGGAGCACGGTGAGTTTCCTCTCATAGTTTTAGAGAAAAACCTCACACACGCACGCACACGCACATGCGCATACGCGCACACGCACGCACACAACAACACAACACAGCACAGCACAGCACAACACAGCACAGCATAGCACATCACAGCCCAGCCCAGCGCACACGCATAACACACGCACACCCACACGCACACACACACACACACACACCCACACACACGCGCACACACGCACACGCGAACACACACGCACACACACACAGCAATACCTGTATGGCAATGCTTGTAGCAGATCATGAAATATATCCAATTGTGACACTAGCGAAGTTAGCCTACCTGCGCAATAGTCTTGGCTGTGCTTATGATTATGCAACCAGTTATTTTTTGATACACTCGCTATAACGGCCAATATCATAAGAGACTCAATTATGGAATCCGATTCCATTAGTATGGTGTATATGTTTGCGATTTTAGAAACATGGTAGCTATAATTAAGTGTATTTAGGGTGCTATAAAGATATGAACCATTTTAAAGTGTTAACGAGATGCCATAAGGATGGCATTCCGAAAGTTCACGAAATGTATATAAAATCTTGACATATGCATCAACTACATTTATTTCATACAGCTCGACATGATCTCTTCGGTTCAATAAACATATTTTTAAAAAGATGAGTATCAATTGCGTTTTTATTTACAGATGAAAGTTTTTTCACTAGTTGAGTAATGCTTTTGAAATCGCTCTCCTCCAGGAACCCTGGACAAGTAACACAGGCCGAGTAAGCGGCATGGGAAATACTTCTGGCAAGGTAATAGAAATCGGTTCTGATGAAAGACCCAGAGCATGTATCTTGATCTGCAATAACATTAACCATTTTGTACTTACAGGTTACTGCACCCAGGACGTTGTAGCCGTCCAGGTATCGATCTCGGAGGGAGAAAGCAAGACGGAAATAATCGTCTGCTCAGCCTACTTCCCGGGTGGTAGAGATGCAGACCAACCTCCTCCAGCTGCAGTGCGTGATTTAATCGCCTACAGCAAAAGGAACAATATCCACCTGGTTATTGGATGTGACGCGAATTCCCACCATACAGCGTGGGGAAGCACGACATTAACCAAAGAGGTGAGTCACTTTTTGAATATTTATTAGGTGAAGGACTAACTGTGAATAACATTGGTTCCGAACCAACCTTTGTCACCAGAAATAGGAAGGAGGTATTAGATATCACAATCAGCTCAAACTACTTGAGCAACAAGATATCCGATTGAAAAGTATCTTCTGAACCCTCGTGTTCAGATCATAAACATATTCTATTCAATATAGAAGTTGGACCAAGACCTGTGGTGACATATCGGGATCCTAAGTGCACGGACTGGGAAGGGTACAAACATTCCCTCTAGTCTCACCTTCAATCCGCTATCACCACAATCAGGAATCGTGATGAGACTGAAATTGCGGTGGAACAGATCCGCAACACAATTGTCTCAGCATATAACGAAAACTGTCCACTGAAGACAAAAAGGGACAACAGAGGCACGTCTTGGTGGAACAAAAATTTGGATAAAATGAGAAAAGAAGTTCGACGCCTCTTTAATCGAGCTAAAGCTTCGGGCGACTGGGACCAATATAGATCCGCTCTAACGGACTATAACAAAGAAATAAGCAAAGCAAAAGGGGATCTTGGAGGAAATTCTGTGAAAGTATAACTGACCTACCTCACAGTACTAGAATCCACAAGATTCTTTCCAGAGCCGACGAGGGAATTCGGTTCGTTAAGGCGACGGGATGGCTCATGTACGGACTCTGGAAAGGAAACCTTACAGCTCCTAGCACAAAAAAGCACTTCCCAGGGTGCCTGAATGCGGATGACCAACAGCCGTCACCATCAGAAGACCGATTAAAACGACCTGATAAAAATGATTGGCTGACGGCTAAAAAGGTGATCACAATACCGACAATTGAGTGGGCCATCAGATCATTCCAACCATTCAAATCGCCAGGAGAGGACGGAGTTTTTCCAGCTCTACTACAAAATGGGCTGGAAATATTGCTCACATTCCTCATTAAACTATTCAGAGCTGTTTGGTATGGGACTATATCCCATCCAGTTGGTCGGCGGTTAAGGTAGTATATATACCAAAAATGCGTAGGAAAGAACCAAGCCCTAAATCGCTTAGACCAATTAGCGTGACATATTTTCTGTTGAAAGGCCTGAAGAAGGTGCTGGACGGATATATCAGGGGGAACATTCTGAATCATCACCCCCTCAATATCCATTAGTACGCCTATCAGACAGGAAAATCAACAGAACTAGCACTCAATAACCTAGTCGAGAAGATCACCCAATTCCTTCAAATAAAGGAAATTGCGGTGGGAGCCTTTCTCGACATTGAGGGAGCATTTAATAATGCACTGCCCGACTCCTTAAATGCAGCAGTGGCTGCCAGAGGAATTGAGCCTACTATAGGCGACTGGATTCGTGCTATGCTATCAAACAGAACCATAACAACGTCTCTACAGGGAGAAATAGTTAGGTTTAGAGCCACGAGAGGATGCCCGCAGGGTGGGGTTCACTCCCCCCTTTTGTGGTCACTTCTTGTGGACGACCTACTGACTATTCTCACACTGTGGGAGGTTGAGGTTCTAGCATATGCAGATGATCTAGTCATACTAGTCAGAGGAAACTCTGGAGGAGTAATATCAAATACCCTTCAAGAGACACTGGATGCAGTGAGTAACTAGTGTGACAGGGAACAGATGTCTGTAAACCCTCAAAAAACAGTAATAGTACCATTTACCAGGAAAAGGAAGCTGGAGGACTTAAGACCTCCCACCTTAATGGGTGAAACTATTCCATTTGCGGAGGAAGTGAAATATCTAGGAATCACTCTGGATAGATCACTTAATTGGAACTCCCATCTGGAAAAGGTAATCCACAAAGCAAAGCTGTCCTTATGGACATGCCGTCGTATTTGTGGCAAATCCTGGGGCATGGGTCCCAAACAAATTTACTGGATCTATATCACGGTCATCAGACCAATGATAACATACGGATCCATTGTTTGGTGGCCGAAAGGATCACAACGGACGACCAAATCCAAACTCTCTGGACTGCAGAGATTAGCGTGCATGACCGTAACGGGAGCAATTAGCACCACACCGTCGGCTGCAATGGAAATCCTCCTGGATTTACCCCCTCTTCATATATATCTGGAGAGAGGCCAGATGGGCAACCTACAGACTGCAACAAGCGGCCATTAATATGCCGCAGACTAGTATCATGGAGCGGAACAGGTTGCTGGATGACATAGAGAATCACAGCATCCTGGGAATGCCCTCGGATACTATGCCTACCATGACCAACTACGAGCTGACCTTCAACATCCTTTCTCCAGAAAGAGATGAGTGGGATCGGAATAAAGCCGACCTACTGAAGGCAGACAGTTGTTGGTTTACAGACGGCTCCAAAACTCCCGAGGAAACAGAAGCCGGAGTAGATAGCTACAGACCTAGGGTGAGGATATTCTCAAGCATAGGTACTCATGCAACTATTTTTCAGGCTGAGGTTCATGCCATTGAACTGTGTGTATGAAGGCTGGAATATATGCATCTTACACGCAGATCAATAAAAATTTTCTCAGATAGCCAAGCAGCTATAAAAGCTCTTGGCTCCTACCGGTGTAACTCCAAAACGATATGGAATTGTCAGAAAGCTCTAAATCATTTGAGCAAAAACAAAGTGACTCTGGTCTGGATACCCGGCCACTCTGGTATGGACGGTAACGAAATTGCGGACTCCTTAGCCAGAGAAGGAGCGGGATCACAAATTTTCGTTTAATTCTCCCATATTTTCAGTTCCCTATTCAATTTTACATAAAACTTAAAAAAAATTACACTGCAACACTCTGTATCTCGGTTATAAAACTTTTGCGGGCATAGGTTTATATGAACTTTTTTTCTCAAAATCGTATTTTATATCAATGGTTACAGTTTGTCGGTTTAAAACTGGGACACCCTGTATATATTTATTATCTGGTTACATCAATGGAAATGTAAGGTACACAGCTATAGCCTGAAATAAAGTATTCATTCATTCATTTCAGATATTAATCTTTTGTAAGTACATTGTCAAAAACTACAATTTATTTTATTACAATAATTACATATTACTATTATATCGCGCATTTTTCGGAATACAGGAAGCAGCCGTTGATTGGAGCAGCAACCAACTTTGGCATAGCGTAAGGTGCAGATAATGGACTGGCTACGAAATATGAGAATTGACCACAATGATCGAATGCTCAAAACAGCTAAACATCACATGTCAGTAAAAAAGTGAGCATGTTAAGTATGCTGTTGACGAGATGACCTGACAATACAATGAGGAAGTACTTTGTCTGCCCACTATCATTGTGAATTTAATCCTATTGTTGATATGAGAGCAGGTTAAGAGAGAATTTGCCAGGAAGAACTCCACATTCAAATTTGGTGATGCAAAAAACTTGTTCCAATGAAGCCATTTAAAATGTCACGGTTGATACATGGGAAAAATGCATTGGCCACGTTGAACAAGTTGAATATAGGATGTGGGACCTGGACATTCGTGCTGAAGTTATCATTGAACCTCTTATCATTCAGCTCGGCACGGAAAATGGAAGTGACGGCTTTAATTCAGACATCAAATTCTGACGGAGTACTATTTCATTTTATTTGATTATATTGGGATAATTTTTGTGTTACGAACATTTTAAAAATTTCATGGTAAGAATATTACCTAAATCTATTTGTTCCGTTTTCATCTAGTTCTAATTCTTTTTTTCTTACTTAATAAATATTGCTTTATAATAATCATAATTATCATTCAATTTAGTTCCACATTTGTATTTTTTACTCTTAAAATACCGGCTTTTTATTTCATATAGTTGTTGTGTACTCGCATTTATACGCCGTCACAATGAGGTGGCTTTTTGCGACTATTTCCAGAAATCATAGTGACATGGGTCTTGTCAGTAATTAATGTGACGCAGGCCATAAAAATCTAAAAACGACCCTAATTGTTAATATTCGTGCGATTATAGTGTTTATTACTATTTGAACTAATCTCTAACTTTGTGTGTATCATTGGAGGTGTGAATTTAACATTTAAACCCTGTTAAATAATTAAATAACTAGTGTGGACTTCTTTTCGTGTCTGCTTTCTCGAACCAGAGATTGTTATTCCTCAAGATTAGAGGGCCCTCTCCAACGTGGAAGACTGCTGCATAATCTACAGGGTAAGTCGCTCTTTCTCGCCATCTCATTGCATATAGGAAAAATTATGAGTATAGTTCATTTATCTCTCGCGAGCTTATAAAACTAAATTTTAATTTTTTTGTTTTGAACCTATAAAAAACACTATTTTATAGCGTAATTTAATTTTTTATAGATATATTTAAAAAAATTACTATATAATAAATAAAAATAATATAATTTCGCAAAAATTATTGCACACCTTTGGAATTAACATCCCCGCTCGTGTCACCACCCGCAGTTCTCTAAAAGTTATCACCACTTCTTATATTTTAGAACCATACTATAATTTACAAATCTTCAATAAATTTTCTTTGAATATGTTTGTTACCCTAAACGTTTTAGTCTACAGTTTATGAGTTTTATGTTTTGTATTTAATTGTAAAATAAAAAAAAATTGGTTTTTAATAATTTAATAAACTTATTAAAACCAAAATGTGCGTTTCTATTTTCAATTTTTCAAATTAAGCTCCCAAATTATCTATGACTTTTCTTGAAAAAACTAACAAGATTTTATTTAAGTTTTATTAAGTAGCTTTACACTAAACTTTACCTCAATATATAAACGAGTTCTGAAAATATCGAGAAAAGCTTATTCATAGTAAAATTCTGACATTATGCAAATGTCCAGTTTTCTGAAATTTTCTCGAAAAATAATGTGTCATACAAAAAATACAAGAGTACCTGTATTTGGAGAAATATAATACTAACTGGCAAAAAAAAGATAAAAATTTTGAAAAAAATTTCTAGTAGAGAAAGTAAGCCTTAGTTTTATTAATTAGTGTCCTCCAGCAACTTTAACAAACTTCTCTCTGGGAACATGTGCATGCCTTGGTAATTGTCTAGTAAAACATAGCATCAGAATCGATCAACAATCTCTTAAAATGTTCAGAAAAACACATGTTTTTGGCGTTCCCTTTTGGAGTCGGTACTACCCTTAAAAATCAAATTTGGGGCAACAAAAAAATACTAGTGTCCTATTTTTGGCGAGAAACCTCCCCTCATAAAGTTAGGGCACTAATTTCTGAAGCACCGTATTTATAAATATTTTTGTATTACCTGTCGAAATCATGCTGATCTGTTTTTATTTCAATTTCTTCATTAGCGAATGGTGAAGATTTCTGATCTTCCTCTTCTATAAAATCGTCATTTTCATCTTCAATTTCTTCTTTAATCACCTCCTTGAGATCTATCTTTTCCTGATATGATTCTAGTTCAATTTTACATACGTTTGTTATGTTACCATCACCTTTATATGATGACATATTTTTTGATGTAAACAGTAGTATATCGTTTAGTTTTATTAGACCCTCATTATTTGCTTCGGATTGATATTTCTTTAATTTTTTCTTCAATAATCAAACAGTTTTCTATAAACTTGAAGTAGGTCTGCAGAGATCCATGACATAGTGTACAAATTATGGGGTTCTCAATAATAGTTAAATCCTATGAAAAAAAGAAACATATTTTAAGGTCTTAAGGGATGCTTAATAACTCGGATTAATAATACAAGAAGATGGGTAACAAAACATAAAAAGATGTCCGATTCATCTACATCCCACGCGAGATACGTAAATGTTTTCGCTGGTTTTGATCCTATTGGTCAGAATTTTAAATGGTCATCAATAGAGCACGGGGAACCCGATTGATGCCCGATCTACCACCGTCTATCATCTGTAGACGAACGTCTTGTTGTTTTTAAGTGAATTTAAAGTTTTGTGTTATTTGGTACTGATTAATAATCGACTTTTAGTTATAAAAATTTATTTAGTGAATATTTATTGAGAAAAAATGACTAATATGTGTGTAGTGCGCAGTCAAAGAGTAAAGCCACGGGGTTTTTTATCTTTTCACAGGCAAGTAAACAAAACAAATCAGGGTTGGCATAATGCGAGAATGCGAAAGTGTAAAGGTTCAAAAATTACTAAAATTAATGTTAGATTTAACAAAAACAAATTAACATCTGAGTCCATTTGAACAGTAAAAAAATCCACATTTTATCAAAAAAGATAAGTACTTATACAAAAATATTTATTTTAACTTGAATGAAAAGTTCGTTCTTCTGGTAGCTCACAAATTGTAGATGTTTTAAAGTCTACTGATATTTTTTTTACTCAATTTTAAAGGTTGTTATTAAAAAATTAGTACCCAAGATAGCAATAAGGTGTGTTAAATTATATAGGGCTCGCCACTTAAACTCCCCAGGCCCTTATTTTTATTTTTTTAAGCAACGGCCATGTCCGACATATGAAACTGTAGACATTTTAAAATTCTTTAAATGTAGTGATCCAAAATTTTTTTTTTTTAAATTGTTACCATAATTTAATTAATTATTTTTCAGTACATGAAATTTGTTAAAGCTATTTGATAAAGGTTAGTTAGTTAGCTTTACGTTATTACAGCTTGTGTCGAGACATGTGAAAATTCTTTTGATTGCCCAGAAAAAACAAAAAACACTTATTTCGCTATAATACTAAAAATTTTTGAAGTGTAAAATATTTTAATAATTATAGATTAATTCACACAAAGGCTAGGAAAAATATTCGCTTAATATTTACAGTATTTGAATGAAATATATCATGCCTGTCTTCAACAGATATATAAATCTCACACATAAAATACAAAGGTGAAAGTTTAAGAATACTAGTTCGTGGGGTAGGAAGATAAAATGTTTGAGGGTGGCATGTTTCAAATGCAGGGGCATGAAAATTTAACATATTTAAAATATTAGGGCAGTCGACCAAATTATCAATTATTTTATATAAAAACAGTAGGGAACAAAGTTTCTTGCGGTCTTGCAAACTAAGTAAGGAAAATCTATTTAGCACCCTAGCCCTGGGCTGCTTCATCGCGGATAAATTTCCGATATTTTTACATAAAATTAAATTATTTTCAAGCATTTCTCTCATTAAATTACAAATTAACTATTACATAAAAAAGGTTAAATCATTTTCTTAGAATTTTGGCAGAAAAAGTATGCATTTAAACTATGGAGTCTAAATTATTCAGCTAAATAAAAGAACACACAGTATTTACTTAATATTTTAAAACGTTAACAAAACTGTACAAAATCTCACAGCATTCTCCAGCCGAGAACCGATAGCATAAACAAACCGACGTAAACACGGGGGGGGGGTGGAAGAGTTTTACTAAGAATAGGGTCAAAGACTAATAAACATAGTCATTATATTACTTTTCACCTCTCGAGTTATATTTCGTTGGGAGAGCACAAGTTAGCGTTTGGCTATCTCCGTCAAGCTTGCAGGCTTGGACAACGAACTCACTCACGGGAAATGATATAAATACGCGAGGCGGCGTACGATCATGGTCACGTCTTTGGCAACCCTAGTGTTTATAGCTGGCTCTACGGAGCCTGGAAGTCAAAGATAGACCGCTCTTCCGGTTTATAACCGCCGTCACCGATCGCCAGCACATCTTTGGCAACCCCAGTGTTTATCGCTGGGAAATTGGGCGTGTGCACCGCCGACGCCGCCGCCAATATGGAAACGAATAACACAGGGGTTATTCAGGAACCCGGGGGAGAAAACCTAGCGGAACTCTCCATGTGTCCGAGAATTGGTAAGGACGGCAATCAAATAATTTTTATACTGCGTTGCTCAATACATGTTTATTAATAATTAGTACAACCTATATTAATTCAGATAGGCCCCCTTGTCTCTCGACAGGGGGCTCAGTGGCCGGCATCCAGTGAGTATCGTTAAATGTTTTATGACCACAGCTACCGTACGCGTGCCGTAAATGCGGTTAGCGCTTGCCAACCCCTACACAAAGCTCTACAGGGTAGTTCGTTTCACCTTAGTTTAAACCATGAAGGCGGGGCCTGGAAGTCAAAGACAGTCCGTTCGTCCGGTTTATAGCCACCATCACCATCGTGTTAACTCTTTGGCAACCCTAGTGTTTATCGCTGGCTCTCCGGAGCCTGGAAGTCAAAGAGAAACCAGGACTCCGGTTGTCATAACCGCCGTTTAAGTACAGAGAGCCCCGCTTAATTAGCTGTCGACCCAAGTTGTTGCAGAAACCTCTGTGACCGAGGACCTGTACACTGCCTTAGAAATTGGGCGTGTGCACCGCCGACGCCGCCGCCAATATGGAAACGAATAACACAGGGGTTATTCAGGAACCCGGGGAGAAAACCTAGCGGAACTCTCCATGTGTCCGAGAATTGGTAAGGACGGCAATCAAATAATTTTTATACTGCGTTGCTCAATACATGTTTATTAATAATTAGTACAACCTATATTAATTCAGATAGGCCCCCCTTGTCTCTCGACAGGGGGGCTCAGTGGCCGGCATCCAGTGAGTATCGTTAAATGTTTTATGACCACAGCTACCGTACGCGTGCCGTAAATGCGGTTAGCGCTTGCCAACCCCTACACAAAGCTCTACAGGGTAGTTCGTTTCACCTTAGTTTAAACCATGAAGGCGGGGTGTACTCGGCAAGCCCCCACAAATAAATGGACAGTTCTTCCAACGAATATTAATAGGTAGCGTTAGTTGTATTTATGGTACTGTTGTACGGTGACAACCAGTCCTCGAATTAAATTAAAGCATGGTGTCTGCACCTGTCCATCTTCTTTGGCAGAGGACGTTCTAGTACCTCATAAAAGGGAAGTTTCTCTTGCAACCATATGTATGGTTTTATATATGTTATTTAAACTATGAAGCGGAAGTTTCCGCGCAGGTAACCAGATTTGGTTGCTTTGTAGGTTCAACTAGCTAAATATCAATGTATTTCTTGTGGACATTTGTCTACCATATGTAGGGTTTATACATATGCCACTTCAACTATTTAGCGGAAGTTTCCGCACATGTAACAAGGTTTTGTTCATGTCATGTTTTGTAATATTTCTTATAGACAGTTGTCTATGACAGAAATAAATGTGTTAAAACGTTGAGTTTCCTTGACTTATTTCTACTTTCAGGTACAAAAGTGAATTCTAAGTAAATCAGTAACCATAACTCTAAAGCCAAATCTTACTTATACTAGTCATTCTTTAAAACATATATCAGTTCAATGCAGATTAGTGTTCATATTAATTGGTAAAAATTATGTAATCAAATTAAAGCAAATTAAATCTCATAAATGAAACCAATTAATACCAAACTTAATAAACGTACCTGTGAGTTTACAATAACACAACAAATTTGGGTCCTACCACTAAAACTAGACGATCACGAAAAAGGCCAATGAATTAAATATTTCCAGTCGCTTCACGACAGGTGAGACTTAGTAAAAGGGGAATAAATAAATACAAAATATACGAACGGGAGGGGGGGGGGTTGGGTCGTTACACTGGTGCTGTGACCACAACACAAACTAAATAGACGAGAGGGGGTTGGGTCGTTACATGTGGGAAACCAACCGTAAGGTAAATATTATCAATTTTATATGAAACAAATTTTAAATAATGACGCTGAATATTGTCAGTGTTATTATAATATTTATCATACCCAGGATGCCAAATAAGTGAGCCGTATTCTAGCCTGGATTTAACGAATGCATTATGAAGCAAGTTCAACAATTGAATGAATATCATCAAAACCGGTCGAATTTCTGATTACAAAGCTCAGACTTCTATATGCCGACAAGACAATACTCTCAACATGTTTGTTAAACGCAGTTTTGATTAAAAAAAAATGCCGAAATCAGTAAATTCATCTAGTCTAAGACGGTATCGTTTAAGTGATAATTAAATTGTAAAGATGATTCTTTCTACTAAATGAGATATTACTTCGAAGTGTTCAAAGGCAATTTATTTAAAACGCACTAGTCATTAATATAGTTTAAATTTCTTTGTAATAGTTCACAGTCACAGTTATTATTAACAGTACAAAATTTCACGCCATCAGCATATAGCAAACAGTTAATGTTCACAAAAGTAACTATATTATTAATAAATAAAATGAATAGTAAGAGCCCCAATATCAATCCCTGCGGCACTCCAGATGTAACCAAAAATTGATCAGACTTGAAGCCATGGTATTCTATAAATTGATTTCTATCTGTTAAATAAGACGATAGCAAAGAAATTAGCAAATCCGAGAAACCAAATGATTTTAACTTATTGAGAAGAATACCGTGGACAAGTCTGTCAAAGAATTTAGAAAAATCAGTATATATTAATTGTTTGCCTATATCCATAGCCTCAGAGATAAACTGCGTGACAGAAAATAAATTTGTAACTGTTGAGCGACTTTTTACAAAACCATGTCGGTAAATACTGACTTGCCCTCGTATATTATTATAGATACCATCAAGAAAATTTCAAAAACCTTAGCAAAACTTCAAATTATTGTAATAGCACGATAACTTTCACCAGTGAACTTATCTCCTTTTTTAAAAATCGGAAACACGCTCGATAGTTTCCACCGATTTGGAAATACCCCATATTTTAAATATAAATTGCAAATAATTGTCAGAGGATGAACAAGTGCGCAGGTACAATCTCTAATAATGAAGGCAGGTGTATCATCAGGGCCCTTCGTGAACTTAGGCTTCAGTTTTAATGAGGCTTCAAACACATTTTCCTCACTGAACATATTTATATGCAAGAAATTTGTTGTACAATCTATATTATTAATGTCAGCATTAGTCATCTGGGGAATATGAGGTTTTAAAAAAAGAAGAAAAAATATTGACAATGTCTAACGGCTTACTGAATTCAGTATCATTATATTTTATGTAATCGGGTATTGATGTACTATTTTTCTTAGAATTTACATATGACCAGAACAGTTATGTATTTAATTTAATATTATTTTGTAGTCCTTTTAAGTAATCGTTGTATGAAGTACTAATATCATTTTTTTATTTTTGCTCTTAGCTGTATAAATTATTACGAGAATTTACGTTATGTTTTTTTGTAATCTCCTCAAAGTACGGTTTTTTCTTTATAACCAGAATTATATTAGTTGTATATGAGGGTGGATATTTTCTAGAGCGACACACTGATTTTGGTACATACAATTCAAAAACAGCATTCAGGTGTTTATAAAATTCTTCGCATGCCACATTAGGATCCTCAGTTTCAGATAAAAATGACCAATCGATTAAACTTAGATGTTCATATAAATTTAAAAAATCTGCTTTACGAAAATTGGAAGTTTTATTGTTGCTTACTGGAAAAAAAAACTTTTTATCAGACTCTTTCAAAAATATACCCACGTTTAGTGCATTCTCGACGATGATTTATTTACTTCACAATATTTATTAAATAATACTAAATCCAGTAATCTTGTCATTTATATTGGTGACGTTATTATCATATTATCATATCATATTATTATTATTTAAATCATAAAAATTACAAAAAGTATTTAATAACATCGTTTGCTCTGTGATAACATTTACAAGAAATAAAATACCAGCTTAATTAACAATGCCGATGTAATATCACTAACAATTCATTGAATTAGGAAGTAAATATTAGATACGCACAGGAACTGTTAAATTGTTATTTTACGAAATGAAATTAATCGAACCAAGCTCTGGTAAGTGCTTCTGCATATCACAAACTCCTTGTTGGAATGGATGTGGTAAAAATAAAGCGTACTTACAGATTTCGCCGAACTACTAACGTGCTAGCTGAATACACTACCAAAATCAGAGTGAACTCTGGCTGACAAATTATATTGCCTTAGACTTGAATAAAGCATATAAGCTGACTATTATATCTTCACCGTGCCAGCTGAACGCTATCAAATAATGGTGGACTTGGGTTGACTAGTTACGTAGCTCTAGGAACTCAGAGCAGTAAATGCAATACGTACAAAGGTACGAGCATACAAGAGTACGAGGTTACGAGCCTAAAAACAGTTTTTAACTTAAAATTATGTATTGAGAATTTATTATGAAACTTAAAAAATTAATTACATAAATACCTTTAGGTCTTCCTTAGGCTCTTATTAAAAATATATAAGTAGCTACATAAATTCAATTTCTGTTCAGCATGGCTGCTGCTTCATACCAAAAAAGAAGGAATTTCGTTTTTTCTTTTAAACAAAAAATTGCAGCATACCACTACTTGGATAAAAGTTACTAACAGATTTGAATTTAAATTTTAATCCTTAAATAAATACAATTTAATCTTTCCTTTTCATTATTGTAAAGTCCCATACAAGTTCCACCTATTATTTAAAGAAATTATTCTAGTCCCAAGGCTGGCTAAGAATAAGAAACAAGAAAGTAAAAACGCCAAAACCAAAAGTATTATTGGCTGCATACCTTCAGGTCTGGTAAATTGAAAAGTGATACTGAGTGGCACAAAATACACTCGCTACAGGGTAGCCCAAATAAGTCGACCGTTACACACCCCTTCTTCTTGCAGAAAAATATTTCAGCGTAGCGAAAAATATTTCTATAGGCTATTAAAATTACGAAGTAAACTAGCTATATGTACAAATATAAATATATCCAATCTTAGCTATGCATAGACTTAATTGGGAAAAACACAAATTGAAAATAGGGAAATAGATCGCGATCGGGATTAAATACAATACCTATCAAAATCGGGAAACACACAAAGTCAAAATCGAGAAAAAAGAATATCAGAATAAAAAATAATTGAAGGCAAAATCAGTATAATACAATGGCACCACGGAGCTCCTATCATTCCTTCTAAAATCACCAATTCACTGCCACATTCACCCTGTTACTTCTAGGCATCTACTTCTGAACCGTAATATGGTTTCAAATTTTTTACGTGGTATCTTCCCACATTTTTACCATTCATGTCGGTTAGTTCATATACCAATTTAGAAACAACTTTTCTAACAGTGCACAAAATAAATTTTGGTGCCAGTTTTGCTGCAAAGTGCTCGGTACGGCTTGACTAACACAAAATTTCTTTTCCATACTTTTTGTCCAAACTTATAGGATTCAGATGGGCGTTTCCTTAGGTTGTAATGTCTTGAATTCTTCGCAAATGCTTCAGCTAAATGACGGCGAACGTCTGTATATATCTGTGGGAGCTTATTGATTTCCTCACCGTATTCTTTTCTGTTCAAATTACTTAGATCGATATCTCTTATGGACTCTAACTTTCCATAATAATCACCGCTAGTAGGAACGTATCTACCAAAGTTTAAAAATGTTGGAGAATAACCTGTCGCTTCATGAACTGCCGTTCCTAGAGCGAAACCAATTTTTTGGATCTCCTGATCCCATACCCGGTGATCAACATTTTTTAAATAAGAGCGACTCGCTGCTCCTAAAACTCTGTTAACACGCTCAACTTCATTAACTTGAGCATGGAAATTAACATTAAAATGAATTTTGACACCATGTTCGTCTATCAACTTTTTAAATACATTACCTGTAAATTGTACTCCATTATCGCATGCAATAATTTGAGGTGTACCATATACTAAAAATATTTGTTCTTCCAGGAACTTTACTATCGGAGGAGCCTTAGCTTCTCTTAACGGGTGCAGTAGGCAATATTTTGTGAAATAGTCTGAGACCAATACTAGATGCAAAAACCATTTTTGGAGCGTGGCAGAGGTCCTAGCAAATCAACTTAGATATATTGCCATGGGAAGTTAACTTTCTTAGGGCTGCCCTTGAATCCAGGCCTGGCAGAAGAGCTAACGTTCTGTGCCACGCACGTCTGACAATGCCTTAAATATTTTCTGGTATCCTGCAACAATCGAGGCCAGTAATACAACTCTCTGATCCTATTAACTGTTTTATAGACACCTAAATGTGCAGCTGTTGGATCTTCATGGCACGATTTATATACAGATGATCTTTGACTCTTTGGAACGACTATTTTCCATGACGAAAAGTTGGTAGAGAATCCAAAATCGAATGGAACATGCTTATAAAGTACACCATCTTCTAACTTCCATTCAGGAAACTTTTCTGGAAAATCTGCCAATTTTTGCAACATACCTTTATACCAAGGGTCCGCCTCAACATCCTCTTCTTCTATGGCTATCACACACGTTTCCAGGGGTGCTCTTGATAATGCATCTGGAAGAATGTTTAGGACGCCTCGTCGATGGACTATTTCCATGTCATACTGACTTAATCTCATAGCCCATCTTACAAGTCTTCCCGTGGGGTTCTTCAAATTGTTTAACCACAATAATGAATAATGGTCGGTTACGACCGTGAAATGGACCCCATCTACGAATGGCCTGAATTTATCCAGCCCAAACAAAACTGATAAACATTATTTTTCTGTCACAGTGTATTTTCTTTCGACTTCAGTCAATGACCTTGTTGCAAAAGCAACCACCAACTCCTTACCATCACTCCGCTGTGTCAAGATAGAAACAAGTCCTACATTAGACGCATCGCATTGAATGTAAAATGGTTTAGCAAAATTTGGTGCTGACAAAATGGGTGCTGATACCAGAGCCTGCTTAATTTGATGAAATGCAGTGTCTGCCTCATTCCAAATGACTTTTTGCGATTTCCGACGACCTTTCAACAAAGCATTTACTGGTGCTGTTATAGTTGAATAATCTTTTACGAATCGTCTGTACCAGCTACACATTCCAATAAACCTTTCGACTTCGGTTGCTGTTTTGGGGACTGGATATTCCAGCATCGCCTTAACTTTGTCTGGATCTGTCCTCAAACCCTCGTGATCCACCATAAAACCTAAATATTTTAAACTTGATAAACAGAAAACGCATTTGTCGATATTAACAGTTAGATTAGCTGCTCTTAGACGATTAAATACAATATTTAAAATTTTCAGGTGTGGTTCAAAGGAAGGGGTAGCTATTATCACGTCGTCCAAATACACGAAAATGAACGGATCTAGATCTGGTCCTAACACGGAATCCATTAGTTTTTGTTGGGTTTGAGCAGCATTGCATAGTCCAAAAGGCATAACCTCAAACTCAAATAAACCTCGACCTGGTACGACGAATGCAGTTTTTTCGCATGAGCTGGGATCTTTAAGTCAATGCTACTTAGAAATCTTGCTCCGGAAAGTTTATTTAATGTGGTCAACTATCGGTAAAGGGTAGGCACACTTCTTTGTTACCGAGTTTAATTTTCTTCCATCGAAACAAGAAGGGGGCTCACCATTCGCTTTCTCCACAATTAGTACTGGACTAGCCCATGGACTTGTCGAAGGACGCACCACCTTAAGCTCCAGCATCTTATCCAGTTCCTTATTCAAGACTTCTAGCTTATATCGTGCCATAACATGATGACGTTGTTTGATTGGCTCTATATCCCCAGTATCAATTTTATGCACCATTAGGTTAGTCCTACCTAATCCAGAAGATGAAAGTGAACGAAAATCTTCAATAACAGCCAACTCTTTAGATTCCTCACTATTCAGCTCAGACCTTGAACAAATCCTGTTAATACCACATATTTCGTTTCCATCTTTGAACCTATTGTGGACAATATTTAGATGATTTTTACCAACAAAGTAAGAATTAGTCCCAAAATCTAATGTGATATCAAAAGCTCTACAAAAATCTGACCCCAACTATGTGATAAGGAAGGTACCACCAAAATCTTTAAAACTTTTTACTACCTCGTCAATCTCTATCGGTAAATTAACATGACCTACTATTCGTCGCGCAGTTCCATCAGCTGTACTAATATGTTGTTCCCAGCATTCTTGCATTTGCAAATTGAAAAGCTTCAACAAAT